>CM068981.1:2028312-2410908 GCA_035357415.1 Ophraella communa
TGGAATAAAGAGGTATTTTATAAAATAATATCTGAAAAATAAAATATTTACAATGTAAAAGAAAAACTGTAAGATTAATTATTTTTCTGTTTTAATAAATAAATGTGATCAAATTGAATATTTTAATTACCAACTTCTAAGCATTTATCCAAAAAGTGATTTCGGAAGGAAGTAATTATAGTGGAGAAAGTCGATGCTTAAATTTGGTCCAACTTAGGGCACATGTAGTTACGAGTTTTGGGTTTATGCCATTATGTGTTTCTGTAATACCATACTCTTCTAATTTCAAATGAGTCGTAGTTTTAAAGGATAATTTCTACCAAAATAAATAATTCGTAACTGTTATTAACCGAAATATAGAGAACTGTGTATTAGATTCGTTTATTTATTTGTATTTGTATTTGTATTTGGATTGACTGTACTTCGCAGCACTGTTCCAGAAATAAAAAATTAACTACCTATATCTTGTTAATTAAAATTGCACAGGTAAATAAATAAACTAATGTTATCTACCTCAAATTACGTTTACATTGTTTTAAAAAATTTATGCATTTGTTAAGTACATTGCTTATACCTATTAACATTAAAAAGACACTGGTCTCGACAATTCGGCACAACCAGCTTAAAATACAAAGCTTCGCCTAATCGAGACACCTAATCTCTTTAGCTCTTTTAAAAATGTAAAAGCGACCAAAAAATACTGTTTAACTTAGCTCTACTCTCTGTGTGACGACGATACGGGCTTTATACTCCATTATATAAAAGAGATCTTTTTAAAATCTTAATCACTTTTCACGCTTCGTGCTTTAAGTCGAATTGAGCCCTCAGCTTCCCCGTTCTGAAGTTTAATTTATTGATTCGACGTTTAAAAATGTTCAAGTTACGTTACACTAAATCTATTTCTCTTTCGAGAGGTTTCTGATGGGATTGATATTACCTACATTAAATTATGTATTTAACAAGTTATAAATAAAGCCTTTGTTTTATCTAAATACCCTATAGATTTTTAAATGCTTTGGTAGCTTTATTTTTTGCAATATTTATTTATGTAATTTGCAGTAGACAACGTTCTCACAATTTATATATTTTTTGATGCAGCAAAATTTAATTATTACTATACACTTTCTCAAAAATTAAATCACATGTGTACAAGATATATGTATTATACATTCTACATTTTCTAAAAGTAGTAGATTAGGTTAGGTTGGGTTAGGTTAGGTTAGATACTTATATAAAAATAAATAGTCTTAGCAAACCAGCAAAAATTAAAGACAAAAATGTAAAAATTAAAATTGCGTTTCTAGAACGAATGATTGAAAGTCTAAATTTAAATCAAATATCAAGACTTGCTTTTGTAAAATTAGTGTTATAGTAATCACTTTTCGAAGATAATTTTATTTTATTACCTATACTTACCTTTCGTAAGTACCTAAATTCTTGCGTCGAAAATTCCTGTAAAAAAAAATAAAATTTCTATCCGTGCATCGAAAATTTACCTGTTTTCTTGCGTCGAGAATTCATACGCCCCAAATAAGGTTAAAGTAAAAAATAAGGAAAATTTGTGCTTTTAAAAAAAATTTTTTCATCTCATAAACTAACCACTTTAACCTACAAATACTATACATTTTTGAAATCAGCTCAAAAGAGGAGGATTCAAATTTTACATAAAAAATATGAGAAGTAATTTAAAAAAAGAGATGCTGCTAGAGGTGAGGGGGTGGCTTTTCCAGTAAGTTTAAATAAGCCATAATGCTTGCCCCTTCCAACATAAATTGAAGTGTTTTTGGATTTTTCCTAAATACCAGTATTACAAAAGTTATTAAAGGTGTATACTTTTATCTGAAAAGCACTGTATATGTAACATCAGGTAATATAGAGTTTAGGTACTGCCTCTACTTTTTAATTAAGTGGCACATGTTGATACATGTATAACAACGTCAAAGGCAGTATGAAAAAAATATAGTGCGATACACGTCCGTGAAGTGATTATTACGGTACTCGATTAGATATTCTTGACTCGGCTCGTTCGTGGCCTCGTCCATAAACATCTATCTATAATAATAATAATAATAGATAAGCTTTATTGTCGAAAAATTTTTTAAATTTGTGGACAAAGCTGTTTAAAAAAAAAGCAAATCACATAGAACAAAACATATTAAAACAGTAATACAAGAGTATTTACAAGTAAATAAAACATAAAACATATAAACATATAAAACTTCACAATATAAAACATTGCGAAAGGTCAGTTAAAAAAAAATAATAAAAAATAAAATAAAATAAATGTATACTTTATGTATACAATATACAATGAGAATGATAAATAATAAGTAATATAAAAAAAATTAAAATTTAAAATTTTAATTTAGTCAGAGTAACAACAAAAAAAAAACAACAAAATAGATAAATATCACAAATTAACTTTCCAGTGCGTGAGATGGTCCCAAATAATTTATGTAAAAAAGTCGTCAACTGCATACAAAGCTCTCTCCACCAAGTATGATTTTAAAGCGATACGAAATGCGGTTATTGATGAAATGTACTTTATTTCCAAGGGTAGATTGTTGTGCATTTTCTTAGCGTTATAAAAAATAGAGCTTTTGATTAGTTCCGTGCGAGGTTTTGGTAAATAAAGGTCATACTCTGCACTTCTAAGAGGGTAGTTATGAGATGGTCTGTCTGAGACTTCAAGTAAATGTTTCCGAATTAAGGAAATGGATTCAAAGATAAATAGGGATGGAAGTGTTAATATTTTATGTTTTTTAAAGAATTCTCTACAGTTTTACTGCTTAATTTCAGCGTATACCGAACAGCTCTCTTTTGTAATTTAAAAATACGTTCAAATTGAGTCACACAACATGTACCCCAAAAAGGAAGTGCATATCGGAGATGTGACTCGAAGAGGGCAAAATAGACTGTTTTGGAAGCTGACAGGTGAAGCTCCCTAGATATTGTTCTCAGCGCGTAACAAGAAGAGCTTAGTTTTTTTGACAAAGCGTCAATTTGTACATCCCATTTTAGAGAGCTGTCAACGACTAGTCCCAAAAATCTCACAGAGTTAACGACCTCTATAGTAGAATTATTCAACATAATAGGTTGAATTGCAGATGTGTATGGTAAAACTTTCGTTTTAGAAACGTTCAAACACATATGGTTAGAATCACACCATGATTTGATGATGGTTAAATCATGTGAAACGATTCTATGCAGTTCGGTGATATCCGGGTGACTCCAAGAAAAGCTAGTGTCGTCTGCGAATAAACAAATTTTTCCGCCGATGCTCAAGTCAGCAATATCATTGATAAATAGCCAAAACAATATAGGACCCAATACCGAACCTTGTGGAACCTCATATTCTATCTGCTTGCATGAAGACCTTAATTCATCAACTCGTACAAGCTGCAGCCTATCACTAAGAAAGGACTCGAACCACCTGATCGAGGTGCCTCTAAATCCATATAGTCACTTCCCGGACTTGTAAATAACTATTACAAAGTTGAGTTTACTTAATAGGGGTTTATTCATCATACAAAAGAAGAAGATACGTTTTTATTTATAATATCTTGAATTGCATTAAGTCCTGCCTACAATCCAGTGTACCTATATGTATATGTTAGTACATAAATTCGCCGCTTCGTGTGGGAGTGTATAATGCCGGACAACGACGCTAAACCGGAGTAATCCCATCATCCGATAGTGTCATGTCATTCTGTCACGCTTCTCTTCTACTCCCTTCGATACCTTTACCACCGAATTACCGTTCTACGGACCAGTGGAAATAGGGAACAAACGAATCTGGTGTTAAATTCCAGGGGAGACATGATAATACATAGGGAGGTCAGAGCTCCGACAAGGGGTTTATCGGAGTGTGCTTTATTTGATGGCTTTCCACTAAAATAAATTTTATTCATTTCTGATATATAATATTTTGATATTTGTTGCTCAGAATGTATACGAGGGTTGTCTGAAAAGTTTCCTACCTAACAAAGATACTTCAAATTAATTTTTATTTTTCTACATAGTCTCCTTGTAAGTCTATACACTTCTCTCAGCGATGCTCCCATCTCTTCAACCCGTCCAAATAGTACTCGGCGTCTTTCTCTGCAAAAGAGTTGTTTATGAAGGTGATGGCCTCCTCATTCGACGAAGATCTCTGTCCTCCGAGCGCAACTTTTAGCTTAGGAAACAAAAAAAGTCGCTTGGGGCTAGATCTGGTGAGTAAGGAGGGTGGTCAAGCAGTTCAAACCAAAACTCGTGGATTTTGGCCATGGCAACCGCTGAGGTGTGAGACGGCGCATTGTCTTGGTGAAACAAAATTCTTTTTTTCTGCAAATGTGGCCGTTTTTCTGCAATTTCCGCCTTCAGCTTGTCAAGTGATGATGGGTAGTATGCTCCTGTAATGGTTTTTCTTTTTTGAAGATAATCGATTAAGATAACTCCCAGAAAACAGTTGCCTTCACTTTCCCAGCCGAAGGAACAACCTTTGCTTTTTTTGGAGCCAATTTCCCCTTCGCAGTCCATTGTTTTGACTGTGTTTTTGTTTCTGGAGTATAATGGTGTATCCAAGTTTCATCTACAGTAATTAATCGGCGCCAAAACTCTGATTTATTGCGCCTAAACTGCGCTAACAGAGAGTTGGAAATGTTCATTCGAACACGTTTTTGGTCCAAAGTGAGCAAACGCGGCACCCAACGCGCGGACAGCTTTCTCATGCCTAAATCTTGATTCAATATGTGACAAACACGTTCTTTGGACATGTTTATAGCCTCTGCTATCTCTCTAATTTTAATTCGACGATTGTCTAGCACCATTTGGTGAACTTGAGCGATATTATCGTCAGTGGTTGCAGTTTTTGGACGTCCAGAACGTTCATCGTCACCCAAGCTGGTACGGCCACGTTTAAATTCAGCAGTCCAAAATTTCACGGTGCAGAGTCCCCGTATACAGCGTCCAACTCGTCTTTGATTTGCTTAGGCGTATTGCCTCTTAAAACAAATATTTAATAACAGCAAAATACTCGATTTTTTTCATTTTCATAAAAACACTCACATCGACTCACTCAAATGATTGTTAAACAACAACTGCGCGTCCAAAATGGCTGAAATTTTAGTGGGTACCTTTCAAAATATGCGCAAACACATTCCCCAACTTTTGTTTACGAGTGCTGCCATCTTCATGTTGAGGTCAGAAACTTTTCAAACAACCCCTTCGTATATACCGGGTAACCCAATAATAGCAATAATACGAAATTGTTTATAAGATTTATAGTGGGATTCTGAGCACATTTGTAAGATCTGGAATTAAAAATCTGGGCTTCATAAGAGAGCGAGATTTTTCTCGCCTCGTCTCGAAAAGGCGAGAAGATACGAGACGAGATCCGTTTGGAAAAATTTTAAGCGAGACCGAGACCACGTATGGTGCACCCCGAGAGTTCCGTTTTTAGTCTCGTAAAAATTTTTTTTCATAACATTTTTCTTAGAAAAGTCTACATTGATAAACAATACTTTTTGCAAAATAAGAAAATATAAAATCTGTTTACCATCAGTGAAATATGTTATTTCAAATTTGAAGAAAAAACTTAAGATTTCAAATCTATAGTTAAAACTTCTATTTACTCATAAAATCGACATTTTATTTAACCCCTTATAGTAAAAGAGACAAGTGAAAAATCTACATTGTTTGTGAAATATCAATAGAGTTTCTACCAAATTCATAAGAAAAAACTTTGGAAAATTCATGAAACGATACCGGTTTTGAAACTCAACTACTTATTTGAATTGTTTTGAACAATCGTAAAATTTAGTTTTTGTATGATGATATTTAGCGAGACGAGACGAGACAGCTGGTAACGAGACGAGACCGAGACTTAAACGAGACTTATTTTTTTCAGAATTAACGAGACCGAGGCGAGATTTTTACAGATTTTTACAGATTCTGTATCTTATAGGAAATGCTCAGAATGTTTATCAATAGCAAATATTTATCTATAACTTTCAATTCAACTGGCAGTTAGGTCGATATCTGGAGGTTAAGATCTGTTATATAACCTCACTTTATGCAGAAGAGTTGGTTTGTTACGATTCCGAAGTTTTTTGGTATGTCTTATTTACTTGGGTTTGATCAAAGTGAAAAATGGAAAGTACTAGTACGTCAAAAGAAGAGAGGATGCAATTTCACAGCAGATGAGAGAAATTTGCTTTTAAAAATTGTAAATAAACATAAAGATGTCATCGAGAATTAAAAAACGGATGGGGCAACCTGGAAATCGAAAATCATCTACCTATTAGTTCAAAACTCAAGTGAATCCTCAATGAGTTCTAATATTGACAGAACAATCTCTTTTGCCATCCTAAATATTTCATGAAAATTCTGGTCATCCAACTTTTCGAAGTTGTTTACTCTTTCCCTATATAACTTTCATACTCAAGAACTTGCACAATATCCTCGTCCTCGTCGCTATCCAGAATATAATCTTCCAAAAAATGCATGTTCATCAACAATCAAAAACTCTTCATAAAGTTAAAAACACAAACTTTTGCATAAACAAAAACAATCAACAATATAACCTAACAAAACGGTCGTGCCATCTCAAATGTGACATGACCTGCTTTATCTTGTAACAACCAATGAGATTGCTTACATTCATCCATCAGCTTTGCCAACGCCAACCTTCATTATCTATCAGTTAAGTAACTAGTTTTATCTGACGGATACCTGACTGATATTGGCAATTGCTAAACCTGCCCTAACACATAATACCTATTTTATTGATATCACTTTTTTACTTAGCCGTTCAACATGAAAGAGGTCCACGAAAACCGAAGATACAACATCCAGCTACTTCACAAATTCATCGCTCTCCAACAATATCACATTCCCTGCAACACCTTTCAGTCCCTAGTGAAACGAAGCATTCTATGGCAAATACGACCGTCAGTTCAACTGTTCCTGGCGGATTTCATTTTTCTCCGAGAGGAATATTTACTTCTTCACCCCATACAATGAAAGGATTAACGCTACCCCCTCAGCCAGTTTCAAGTCCATCCGTTGATGCTGTTAGCGCTTTGCAGTTACCACCGATGTTTCATCATCCCACGATGCCTCCACCACCTGGTCTCTTACATATTTTAATGTCCGCAGAAAAATGTCAGGTAAAATAATCAATCCTTTTTTTAGTTATAAATTTTTCCATTATTAAAGGTTTCGCAAAAATTGTAAATATTTTCTTTAATCATATTTAAATTAAAAATGTAACAAGCAGCCAAAAATTATCAAATTGCGTATTCTAATTCCTTAATGTGGACATTGCATTATTTCTTTTGCAGGAGCTAGTGTGGGGAACAAAACTATCACAATTAGAATCACCATCAAGTGATCCAGGGATGGTATCAAGTCCTACAGGATTATCTTTAACTGCAAGCCCACCACTTCCTCCAATGCCGCTGACACCAACCTGGGAAATGCTACAGGTTTGTAAATAATCCTAATAAAACGTCAAATTCAATTAAACATTTAAAAACTGAATTAATAAAGTATATAATTAATATTTTAGCATTGTCCTACAACTATTTATTAATTTTAAAATAAAGTAACGTATTTTAATCCAGCTTTTCAGTTTAGATAAGTGTTTGAAAAAGTAACAATTTCAATTTGGGGGAGTGAATTTGTTTCGTAGGCGTGGCCGAGAAGTCAAAGAGGGGTATTTTATTTCAGTATTTCCTCCTCTAAGCGGCGGTATTTCAGCCGAAAAGTCATTCTGAATGGCACTACTCATTCGTGCAGTTTTGTTCACTCCTCCTTCCGCTTATTATTTATCAATCCTAACATCACTTTTAGATTTTTTTATTTCAAGCTCTTGAAATCTTTTCAATCAACTAAAGTTTGGGATTTTGATTTTTCTTGCAAATTTTTTACAAGGTGCAAACCAAAAATTGTTTTTTTAGCTAAATATTTTCGTATATCTAGTCGACCAGGTAAAATTAATAAACATTCGGTTTCTATTTTAGGAAACCACAGCTAGACTTTTATTTATGGCAGTTCGATGGGTAAGGTGTTTGGCTCCGTTTCAAACACTAAGTAAACATGATCAACTATTACTTCTTCAAGAGTCGTGGAAAGAATTGTTTTTATTACATTTAGCTCAATGGTCGGTGCCTTGGGATCTATCGACTTTACTAGGATGTTCTCAAGCCAGAGAAAGACTACCGGCCGACTTGCATACTGCAACCGAGATAAAAACAATACAAGTAAGTTACTTAGTGTGACCACTAAAATATTCATATGTTTTTGAGCTAACAAGTTTTTGGGTTCGAATATATATTGTCCTAAAAGAATTCGACATCCATAAATATTACTTTTATGTCTATTTGCTTAGTTTGACGTTAAGTATATTTTCTGTAAACGTAAAAGAAAAATATTTTAGGAAAATTCAGTTGAGAGTCATGACAAATGCCTCGCCAACTTTGATGGTAAAAACTACATACATTTTGCAAAACAAAATTTGATACACGTCATCATAATTTTACGTCGACACGTATATATAGTATTGCCGGACTTTTATAAGTTTACAAGATTTAAAGATCGATTCGAATAAAACTGTCCAAAACAACCTATTTGAAGTGACATCAAACAAAGTACCAACATAATTTTTATATTTTTTTCCTTTTGGATATATGGGTTTAATAAAATATATAATATACTGTGGATATCGTGAAAACATTTGTATTTTTATTTAACTTAAATAATATTTTGTCTAATATACTGTTTAAAACTTTTTACTAATCTGTTGAACACTTAGAACAAAAAACAGCAGCAACAGGTATGAAAGGGCCACCATGGTCTCGTTCTCTTTCAAAAATATTTTTCAAAGAAGCTACCAGTTATTTGCAGCGACTAAATTTAGTTGTTTTGGCATTTTTTCACTTATTACAATGTTTATGTTCTTAAAAAATATACTAATCGGTGACAACGGCTACCAACTTTATGTCAACAAATTTAAGTATTTTATATAGATTTATTGAATGGAACATTTAATTTGAAAGTTGGGAACGATGCTTGGCAATTAAGACGAAATTAGTGACGCGAATCAAATTTTGTTTTATACCAACTACCTATACAATACACTTTTTCAACTTCTTCAGACTAGTACAATAGATTCGCTTCCAACCAAGTGCTCTGTGGTTAATGATTTATGATTTGCCTTCTGTCTAGTTTTCTTGGGTTCCATGCTTTACTTACAACCTTAGACCATATACAAAACTTATATTGTATCGCTACGTGGTTCTGTGATTATTTTAATGTGGGATTTCCGTCTAGTTATTTATTTTGGGTCATGGATCCTTCCGTTTCTATCAGAAATGTTTGTTGACGCTAATTGGGTCAATTTTACCTGTTTTCTGGTAATCGACACAATCTTTTTGATTAAAATTTATTGGTCCAAATTCGACCTTTACTATCCTCATGTCTGCGTAAGAGACTACGAGGTTCCTACCATATCATTCATTGGATACCGCAGAGATTCGTCTCATAATGGTGTCTTTGAACCATCTATTTTTATAGACTTTTTCTTCAATTTCCGTTATTCTTTGGAGGCTGTTGCCTCATATCATCAGTTTCGTCAAGCACTTGAAATGAAATTGAGTAATTTTTTCCACATTCTTTCTCAATGTTTATTAATTTCCTTTCCTCAATAAGCTTGTTACTTATAATAATAATTATACTTAATTTAAAAAATTTTTTTTTTCAATTTCATTAACCTATGCTCCCCCCCACTTTTTAAATAACTTTCCGACCACAATACGCTCATAATTTTGCTGAATTTTGTGTAACTAAAATAAATAGTGTCGATAGTCTTGTCATTAGATACTTCATTCATGTCGCCAACCATTTAAAACAAAAATTTGCGTGTGTAAAAGTTACATTACGATACGCAAATACGTTTTATAATGAAGATTTTTATAAGTGCAAAATAATTAAGGTTACCAGAGTTAGTTATTTATTATAAATTGAATTTGGTTTTTTCTTTTAGGAGATAATGTGTCGTTTTAGACAAATATCACCCGATGGCAGTGAATGTGGGTGTATGAAAGCTATTCTACTCTTTACGCCAGGTAATAAATATTCCAAAACATTTTAAAAATTGTAACGCTTATTTCAATTTATTTACAGTGTTATTTTATTTTATTTATTTATCCCAAATAGGTAATCCTAATATACAAACATATGTAACTTTTTTCCACAAATTAAAATACAAAATCAAAAAATACGAAAAACAAAAATTATATTCAAATATGACATACAGTCAGTCAAAACAATATTTGAATAGTTCATTTAGTACTCCTAACATGTTCAGCCAACTTTATTTTAAAACTTCCTCTATATACTACCTCAATATATATATTGTCTATATCAGCGGTTCCCAAACTGTGGGTCGCGAAATTTATTTCGAGGACAATATTCCGATATTGTAACTCATTTGACGAGGACAATTTAAAACAAATAGCATTGACACCTGTTCAAGAAACACATTGATGGAACTTTTGTGTGATCCGGCTTTAAAGAGTGTATTTAAAGATTCAAGCCTGATCTCTTTCTGGATCAAAGTAAAAACTGAATATTCGGAATTATCTAAAATTGTAAATAGAGCTCATGGGATTCACAACAACTTACTTATACGAACGAGCCTTCTCAAGTTTGGTTTTCCTTAAAAATAAGTACAGAACAGACTTTGTGTTGAGAATGACTTGCGGTTAAAATTGTCAACCTTCAATCCTAATATCCAGGCCATTGGCAGTAACGCAAAACAATGCCATAAATCGCATTAATGGGCTTAGTGAACCTGCTGTATTTGTCATAGTTCACCTAATTGTTAAGATTGATGTATCCTTAATTAAATGTTTTTTTTTAATACAGTTTGAAAATGGTATTTCCCATAGGCTTAACTATATATAGTGGGTCGCAAAACGTCTCAAATTCACGGTGGTGGGTCGCCGGGTGAAAGTTTGGGAACCGCTGGTCTATGTAATAGCAACTTACTACATATTAAACTGTCGATTCCTGCTTCTAGTCGACTCCATAACTTATAGAGATAATAATATGGTGGAATATTTGTTTTCAACTAAAAATTCCATCACTTGCCAAACAGGTCAATGACTGGTCCTTAAGACTTTAGCTCTTAATATTTCTGTTTTTCACTCATTATCTACGTATCTAGGATCTCCAGAATCTAGAATACAACCTATCCTAAGAAGTGATATGGTGCTGGTTGCATCAAACTTTTGTCTGGAGTACATCAGTTCTTCTCCTCGAAGCACAATAGTCAAATTCACAATTTTTTTCTTGTTCTTTTACTTAATATCAACACATCGTTTCTCATAGAGTATCGATCAAAGTAATCTATAGCGTTTTCTTTTGAGATTAGTAGAAAGTGATCTGAGTGCGCCCTCAGTGCGCACTGAGATTGCTCTTGCACTGCCCCAGTTTTTACTGTGCACTGGCAACGGACGTTTTCAGGGCGAACTGTGTGTTTTTGACATTTCAAAAGAATGCATTTGATATAGTGCACTTTTTTGGTTATTATTAGTACTAGAAATTTTTTCTGAAATTACCGAAGGCGATTATACGTTGAAGGAGAACTTAAAGTATAGAGCTGTTTTGATGAATATGAGATTACAGGCGTGCTAAAATAAAATAAAATAAAGAAGCGTTTTATATATTCTGCACAAACTTTATGTTCTAAGCGTTAAACGCTTGAACCTAACCTATTCGTATTGTCCTGTCCTGTAAATTTGTTGTACCATGGTATTGCCCTGAGTCGAATAGTCAGAGCAGTTTTTGGTGCCCTCAGGGTGCCGATTCTCCGGCTTCGTAGAAGCGATCAAAGTGTCGGCGATTCTCCCTCCCTGATTTTCTGGGGAAGGTCCCTGGAGCTATTCTTGAATGGTGCGAATCAACCTCAATCGAGACTCCCCGTAGAATAAATGTTGACGATGTTGCCAGTGTTATTTGGAGCTTCAAAATAAGAAAAGAAGAATAATAATGTTTACAACCACTAAATAGTTGCGCAGTAACCGCAGTGCGTCGTTATTTGTTTTGCTTATGATTTCTTTTCTTTTGATAATTGGGTTATGGATTAATAATTTGTTGTGGATACCTAGTTTATGTATTTCAATTTAAGATATAAAACTCAGGCAAATATAGATATATAATGTTGTTCTTTGCGAATAATTAAGCTTTTTTAAAATATTTATCTTTCCCTACTTTTAAATTGAAAATACCCTGTGCAGTTTTGAATACTCTTGCCCTTTAACCTAAATTATATGTATCAAAATATTCACCTTCTTTACTCTTTTAGTATGGAGAAACATTAGTTTTGTTTGGGTAAACATCAAATTTGGTTCAACTATTTTCAAAATATAGAAAGTTGAAAATAGTATTTTGTTACTTTCAGAGGCTGTAGAACCAAATCCATTTTTTAAAGTCAAATGCAAATATTAATGAGAATATTTTTTAGTTCCTTTTTAATATACTTACCTAGTCACCATAATTAATTTTTAAAGTATTTTGTTTCTTTTTTTATTTGTAGTTTATATTTCTTAGTTATTTAATAAATTTGTATACATTTGTGTTGTTTATTTTATTTTTGTGTGCCTAACCCAAAGTGCTTTGTTAAATTAGTTAGAAATAAAAAAATTGTTTAGGTTCATAAAACATTTATTGTTTATATAAAATGGGTTTGAATAATATTTTGTTGTATTATTCGTGCTCTTTGTAAATCTTCATTGGCTGCATTTTCTTGAATATCTGGTCTGTTTATCATTCCATCAATTCCATAACACACTTAACACGCATTTACATTAAATTAATGCTTACCGAAACATTTTAATAAACTGTGTATCTCTTAGTTCTTGAAAAGCTTGCTCCCTTACATGGTATTGCCTTCTTGGTTGACTATTTAAATCTTCAAGAACCTCCAAATCTCTTATTACTTCATGAGCTAGTAAATATTCATATATATCGTCCATTTTATATATTAATCCAATCCACGAACTTAAGTTCGTGATCCAATCTCTAATTGAATTTAAAAAAAGTAACTTTAAAACTTAAAAAAAGCAAAATCTTCCAAACAAACGAAAATACTTTTGTATAAAACAAAAAATTATACCAAACACTGACTGACAACTGACTCCAAAAACAACAATTTTCAAAGACGAAAGACAGTAAACAGCTGATTGTTCTTTTAACTTTCGTTCGTTCTACTGCTTCAAAGGGAGAGAACGATGTTCTATTAAAAATACAGGGAGGGAGCTCATCCTTTTTGTCGAGAATAAGGCACCATCAAGTTTTAATAGAACCACGCCCATCTTTCTCTCAGGAAGCGCTGTTCCCTGGCCCGAGAATTCGCACCCAGGTCACATCGAGAGCGAACCTAACCTAACCTAACCTTTCAAGGCATTCTTCAATATTAATATGTCGGTGAAAATTTATGGAAATGATATGTCAGCAAAAATTGCTTTTCTTTATAGAGAGTATAATGGCCAATGTTTTGTAGAAAAAACAAAAGGATTTCGGATGCAAATCATTAAATTCTATTGCCAATTTTAGACGGTCCACTAACATTGTTGTTTTTTTCAGAGACAGCTGGTCTTTGCGATGTTCAACCAGTAGAAATGCTACAAGATCAAGCTCAATGCATCTTAGGAGATTACGTTAGAACCAGATATCCTAGACAACCGACTAGATTCGGGAGGTTATTACTATTAGTCCCAAGCTTAAGGGCGATAAGGCCAATAACCGTAGAACTACTATTCTTTAGAGAAACCATAGGAGAAATACCAATAACACAATTATTAGGAGATATGTACTATATGGAAAAATGTGCTTCCGATCCATAAACATTTATAGAGTTGTAGAAAACAATTATATTGATTTTATGTAAAAGAATGTGCAGAATCGACCATGTATAAAAATAAATTTTCAAAAGTTTAAATTTTGTTTTGACCAAAATTTAGTTTCGTCTTTCTTAAATAATACGTTATTATATAATGCTGATAGCGATATCTAATCAATACTTATCCCGTCCCCCTGTATAAGAGCATATCACTTATCTCATCTTCTTTACCAGAGAAGAAACGTCATAGCTTCTGGTTAGGTTAGGTTGTCGATGACGAAGATATGCTCTTTAGAAGAAGGAATGATGTGACAGATGGCATGGTGACAATTTAAAGAAAAAGAATGAGAAAAAAATATGTGACAGATTACCCACGACATGACAGATGAAGATGATAACGCATGTAACCATGGAACTCAGTGTTGTCCCATGAAGTGGAACACATGACATATGGCAGCTGTCAAGAGGCGGAGCATATTATTCTCTCTCTAACACATTGTTTTCTTTGTCGGTCTCCCTCTAACATTGATTTCTCTATATCTATAGAGAGAGAGAGAGAGAGTAACATTGTAATGCATCTAAATACTAAAGAAATTAAAACACTTTGATTTGTAGATGTTTAATAAGGCTTTGTGCTTGTTAAATAATTAAAAATAACATAACATTACTAAATCAAACAGTAACCATATTGAAAAAGACAGTTAAAAATACATAATATAATGATTTGATATATTACTAAATCTATGTAACAATCACTGGAACCTTTTTAATGACAAAAAGCTATAAAATATAAAAATACCATATTTTACCTAAATCTAAATGAAAAAACGACTAGCCTGAAAAAGCAATGTTTATTTGCAATCTAAACGCTCCTTTAAGTTTTAGTTTATACTTCCTAATAATTTGAAACTTATTGATAAAGCTTTAAACATTGTTCCAAATCCAAATACATTTTTATTGCCTATAATAATTTCCTTCGGAAGATATTAACTACATCACTAGTCTTATTAATCTTGTGTATTCAAAATTTGTACCTACAAAACTTAATTGAAACATCCTTGAATTATGATAGTTTCCAAAGATAACTAAATATATCTAACTTCAACTTAAGTTTGTAGAACACAATCTGGTATTATAAATTAAGAAAATAATAAAAAAAATCATGCAAATTGCCAAAATTAAAACGATTTATTTTAAACACCAAGATAAAGTTCATTATAATTATAAATCAAAGTATAAGTTAAGTTCAGTGAGTATTAATATTGAAATTTAGAAAAATAACCTTTTAATTAGATGTACAGCACCATCTACCATATAGGTCGATGGGCCAAATATACCTATAAATTTTTATCTTTTACACTAGTCTGTAACACCAAAAAAGCATTGTGGTAAAACCATATTTTAAAAATTTAAAGCAATATAATATTAATAATAACATATTATGTAAAAAATGGCAAGTAATGTAAAATTAACGATGATGTTTTAATCTCTACAAATTTTTGTTTTAACGAAATATTTAGCTACCTGAATATTTACAAAAAAGTTCCTTCTGTCTAATGTTTATATATTATATACAAAATAAAAGTTTAACGAGTCACTTTACGAATGTGTCAAGCTAAACGAAGGAAGTTTCATTGGTCTATTGATGTAAATTTTTATAACTTTCTCTCAAAGTAAGTCATTAGATAAAACACATTACAATAATAATAATAAATACACTGAATAAGTTATTTTTGTTATTTTACTGGACTAAAAACTTACAAATTAATCTTAGTTAAATTGTTTTCTTTCTGTTTTTAATGGGAAAAAAATCGAAACACTGCTTATGAAATAAATTTATAGATATATAACTGAACAATTATGTTTTATGGTGTATTAAGTGTACAATATAGTTTCACGAACTATGGAGTTCAAAATTGAAATATTTGAATTATAAATTTAAATTAAACAAACAAATGAAAATATTTTTCATAATTACAGCAGATTGATTTTAATGTGCAACTCATCTGCCAATTAACAATAACCCATATAAAATTAACATAAATAACTTATTTCGTATACATTTCAAACCGGAAATGTAGTTAATGATTTTGTTCAATTAATAAAAAATAAACTAATTAAAATATAATTGACAATTACTTCTGCCCTATAAATTTTTTTTAAAAAAGCGATTTACAATATCTTCAACAATTAATTCATGTTTCCACACTTTTCATATTATATCATAAACAAAGTAAAAGAAGACAAATATAGGATTAAAAATATATACAAAAATAAACCTTAAAAATATACAGAATAATTAACGATTATTATATTAAAAACAATAAATTACAAAGGATTTTTAATCGTTAATTTAAGCGACTAATTTAGTAACCACTAACCTGAAACTGCCGCGTTTTTAACGGATTTTAATGGCTGCCATACATTTACTAAATGTATACTTCTACACATATTTATAGTACATTTGGAAATTCATGATGATTATTTCAAATACAAAAGATAATATTTAGGACCAGCGGTTTAAAAAACCACTAAATTATTTTGTTTAACTCATCATCTGAATAAAGCACAAAAGTCAACATAGATAAAAAGTAAAGCAAAGCACATAATTCGACTTATGTCTAAAGGAACCTATAATATTTTACATATCCTTGGCCTGTACAGTAAACGTTGATGGTAGGTATATTATTCGAAATGTTTAGAACATATAATATATTAACATATAAATTTGTTGAAAATTAACACGAAAGTAAAAAAAACACTTTATGTCAAATCATTTAATATTAGATGTAAATAGATGTTAATAGCTAATACTTATTCAAGAACATTAAACAACGAAACTGTTGAACAGAACTTCCACGTTTATTTGAAAAATTCAGCTTTTTTGTTTAGAAGTTTCGTTGTTTAATGCTCTTAATATCCTAATAACAGGAGTTTTAAAGACAAAACTAACTCATTTTATAGTAGGTACGTTTCTTTTAAGTTAACATCTGTCATGCATTTTGTAAAATAAATTAAATACATTAATCAGATATCATGTATTTATTATTCTTTTTTGTAATTTTAGATTTAAGTGCTTTAATCTACTGTACTGGCCAGAGATATGTTTCAACTAATTTATTTTGATATTTTAGATTTTATAATTTGTGCTATCAAACTCTTAGTAGATAAATCTTATTAAATATTATGTATCGTATCGTAAATTACTCTGTATTTGTAAAACAACAAAATAAATAAAAATTGATAAATGCATATATCTTAACATCAGTATTTTACTATGTACTCATTTGTATTTATCTTAATATATGACAAACTAATAGAAGTAATGTCTTTTAAAAACATTCGTATATTTTAAAGAATGTTACAAGAAATCCAAAAAAATAAATTAATTCTTTTACCACTTAAATTAATATTATCCTAATGGTTTTCAAACCAAATGCACCATTTTATCAACTAAAGAAACATTCTTTAAAATACCGTAATATGGTTCCAAGCCCAAAATAAAAAAGCAAGTTACTTTTGCAACTAGAATTCAGTCGTTTAAGCTTGCTTATAATTTATAGTTACCTTCAGATTTTGATAAAAATGATTCTCAAAATTTAAAAATAATCGAACAAACATAATTTTTTTTCTACTCTTACTAGATAAATTTATCAGGAATATTTATTGTAATTATCAAATACTTACTTTAAACATGTTTTTCCTATTTTTATATTTTTTGTACATGCACATTTTGAAAATCATTTCTATTTTATTTGTAGCACCATTACCATTATATCATACTTGATTGGATTTATATGAAAACTAAAATCATTGGAGTGGCATTTGGATAAAAAAGGAAAAGCTCTTTAACCTTTTATAAGGCGTTCGAATTTTATTGCAATGAAAGTTTGCTAATTGTTCTATTTGTTTGGATCTTTGAAAATTGTTATAAATTTCAAAAACGGCTTTTTCTTGTACCCAAGGGTCATCCACTCCAAATTATTTATATTAACTTCTAGTATGACCTGAAATTTACACATATATATGTATACATATATTCAAAGTTTTGACTGATATATACTAAATTCAAAATTTTTTTGAGGCGATTAACAAAAACTCTTTATATTTGTGAAGCTTTCGAAAATGTTAATTTTCTTCTTCAGCGCAAATTATAATAAATTATAAACACAATTTTTTTAATAGTATAATTAAAAAACTTACTATCGTGGAGTTAAATAATTTTTGGCTTCAAAAATGCGCACATTTATATATATATTATATAAACTTCTTTATTTCCATTATCAAGATACATGTATCTGATAAACATAAAATCACTTAAAAGTATTATTTTTAAAAAATGTTAAATTGTCATTAATGAAATTGTTTATAAAAATCGTTATTTTGTCCTAGCTAGAGATACTTACTTTTTTTTCATTGAAGAAACTTTTGGGTTAAATTAAAATTTCATAATATTACAAAATTTCATGTCATTCTAACATCTTTTTATTATTTTTTTTTTAAAAGAGTTTTAAATGATTTTTATATTTACCATTATTGTATCGGATCTTGATAATGGAAATAAATTTTCCGAAAGCTCGTTAAAGAGTGTAGATTTTACTTTTTTAATTGCAGTTTACCTCAACAATGTATAAATATATAATAGCATTTTTTACTTGGTTTTGGAACAATTAAAAAAGACGAATACGTCGTTTCATTTCATTTCTCTTCCACTGAGGTAACCGATAAAAGTCCGATCTCGTCAATTGTAGTAATGCTTCAAATTCTTGGTCAGAAAGATGTCTCTGGAAAACAATTTTTTGGTAATATGTCACAGAATTTTATTCTTCTTTATGTTTATGAAAACAATAATAAACATTGAGGCCATCATCAGGCTATAAAATAAAGGTTATTTAGTGGTGCAAACCAAAAAGCAAAAAAATAATCATACCTTGGTGTAAAAATTAAAACAAATATAAATATAAGGACTACAATTAAAACATAAAATAAAAAATTACAAACATTTTCAAACAAACTAACAGATAAAAATTAAAATAAATATAAGAACATATAGGATAAAACGTTTAAAATAAAATTTGTGGTCTATAATCAACTTTTTATATGTTATAAAAAAGAAAGAAAAATGGGGGGGGGTAAGTTAAACATAGACATATAGATTTAAAAACTTTCCAGTGTAACTGCAGTCCGACATAACAGAGGGCAAGAAGAATAAGTCACGTGAAGAAGAACAAAAGGTTAGTGAAGTTATGTTGACAATAACAATTAAGATTAATTTAAAATTAGGATAAACAACATAGTAAAATGTACGAAGCTAATTAGTCACACAAGAAAGAAAACAAAACCAATTATTGAAGAAAGTGGACAACAGAAAATAAATAAAGGAAATATGGAAGACAAAGTAAAATCTGTTACAAAACACATAGTATTAAAAGGGAAGACTAAGAAATATGTACGGGTCTTTTGGTCTCAACTGTTCATTCAAACATATATCTGCTTATATCTCTTGATGTTTTATTGATCTCTAACATTTCAAGTAAATTCATCCTGGGACCTTTAAAACATTTATGTAACCTCGAAACGTTGGAATTAGAAAAAGTGTGATTTTCAGCAATGATATGGTTGGGTTAAAGTCTTTGTAATTTTTAACATAATTGAGATGTTCTTTTATTCAAGTATCTAAAAGGCGTCCTGATTCCTGACTGACCAATATACACAGCGTTACAGTAATCGCAGTGTAACTTATATATTCCAGGAGAATGTAAACAAGAAACAGTCTTTAGTGTTGATCAGGAAGGATCTCAAGTTATTGTTGGTTTAAAAACCAAATTCAATATCATATTTCCTAAGAATGTTACCAAATTTGTGGGGAATAGGACCAAAGAAATGTAAGGAACCAACAAAATTAGATTTAGTATGAGAGGAAGAACCAAGTTGAGAAGAGACAGTAGCAAACCTAAGTTTAAATCTATTAAAAAACCTGTTGTATAACTTATTATTTTTATTTGGTTTCCCATTAGTCACATTTGAGATTATGGATGGTTTACTTCATTTGAATTTTTAAATAAATTGTGGAAGTTTTGTTTAAAGTTATTTGTTTAGTGTACTTGTACAAACACAAGCAATTCTTACCTCCAGGTTTAATCTATCAACATCGGAAGGCAATCTGAAATTTGTAACTATAAGTAAATGGTAAGGATAAATTTTAGCAGGTTCATTTATTAGCATCGTATGAGCCATATTTGGTAAAGATCGTCGCACCTGTTGAGAGGCGTATACTGCAGTAGGATAACGCCCAAGTCCTCCAGTATAAGTGGTCGATAATGGCATTTCGCAATTCTATAAATAACAAAATTCAACCATAAGAAAAATAAAAAAATAAAACTTGAAAGTATTAATTCTTACCATAGCACGTCTTTCGACGTCAGTAATGGAGCCTGTCGAAACTGAAACAAGTAAAAAACTGAAAATAACTCAAAAAAATACAAGAAAATCCTTAAATTAGAAAACCCAATTAGATACATTTATATTTAAACAATATTAACATTTTATTGGCGTATTACGAATAATTTCTAAAAGTTTACTATTTGTTATACAAACAAATTCAATTATTACTGTTAAATATTACTAATGCGTTTATTTAAAATAAAAGTATAAAAAGCTGCTCGATGATATACTTACTATCAGACTTTCCACAACTGAAGTCAGTACTATAAGTTTTAGTTCCCATTCCACTATACGAATAATCACCCTGTGAATAGGAAAATTATTTAGAGCGTGCTACTTTTACTGCTACAAGCTTATAGCTTTATCCCAACAAGCATTTGGACTTATTTTTATGTCTAATACAGTGAGATTGTTCCAAACTACTAGTATTTGCTATAAGCAGTCTATTTACTATATTTATATCAAACCAAAAGATTTAGAATATAAGTCGAAATAATATTAATCTCTGGTCTCTGAAGAAGATAACTTGGTTATCGAAACACGCTTCAGGTGGTTAAAAATGTGTGTTGTTTTAGTGGTAGTGTAAACGGTTTCAGTATCAGTTTCGCCAACGGTTCCAGATTCAACATTTCCGTTGGTATACAATATTTATATTTTCATTAATTAACAATTAAAGATTTTTTTATTCAGATAAGACTTTTCGATAAATCTGTTTATACTGTCCTGCATATATGAAATTTAAAAATTTCGTTTTGATTTCATATGTTTTTTACACGAAAAAAAAAAATCAAATAAACTTTTACTAAATATTTTGTTTGGATTTAAAATATAAAATAATAAATGTAAGGAGAAAAATTATATAGAAACTATAGTACTTAAGCTACTACATTATTGTTAAAAATAGATTTCTACACAAACATTGTGATCAATATATAAAGATAATCCATAAGCAGTACTATCGTAATTTATTATTTTATGTAAATTTACATGGATAGAAATCTATTTATTAATTTGCCAAAATGTTACTTTGTTAGTACTTACAAATTCATTTCTACTGGATAAAGTAGACGATTTCAGCCCATAACCAGGTTTAGGTACCATTCTTAATGATGAGACTACTGCATAAAAAAAAGCAAAAAAAGGATTTCTAGCAATTTTAAAAAACAAAAAAATACATGCAACTACTTTTTAACTAAGTGAAATTTGAAATACAAATAATGTGTGTTGTGTCTCCTCTGATAACAGGTCTATGGGCAATGCACGCTGAACGGAGGTATGCGAGGATGTGGCAAAGACATGGTGGAAACGTGACTTCTGTGTACATTAAGGCCGAGCGCCCACCATATTAACGTGACGTGTGGCTAGTGATAAGCGAGATTGGTCTTGGACTAACTTCAGGCTGCAAGATCAAGACCAAGACCGAGTAGTGCAAGACTTATGTAAGACCAAGGCTTAGTATTGCAAGATATGCGCAAGACCAAGACTTAACACAAGGCAATAAACATTATTGATCTTGTAAATGTTTTTGCCAATTTTTGTTTAAATTTGATATCTATTTCTTTTTTTAAAAACAATTATTTCGGAACAACACCACAGAACCACCTCTTCTTAGGGTTTTTTATTATTATTTTTTATTCCTTGCCACTCCTATGTTGTTGAAGTAGGGCGTTTTCATAACTTCGGTAGGTAAAGGAAATTCAAATTTAACATTTATATGCTATTCTAAAGCCGACTTTAAATTCGATGTTATGAATCTCCCATTACAATAATCTGAACGACTATAATCGTATAAACATGGATATTTTTCAATATGCTCATAAAATTGAATGTTGAATTCGGTACCTTTCCGCTTTTTGAATATGATGCAAGTGGTGTGCAATGGACGTGTCTGCTCCTTTTCGCCACGAAAAACTAGAAGGAGATGTGGCAAGGGCGGGATGGCGACCGGCACTGTCTCTTATCCTTTGTACTCTTTGTAAATTACAAAAAAAATTAAATTACTCGCCTGAAATCCGTTCGGTGTGCATTGCCCCTAATACACTATTTCGTTCTTTATTTTTTACCTTGTTACTTTAATTACAAGATAAATCCCTTCTAAAATTCCTATAACTTGATATTTAACGGAGTAATTTAGAATTTTAATACTTAATTTTATATTGATTCATTTGTGCGTAAAACTTGAAAAACAATTTTTAGGATTTTTTTCATGGTTCCTCAAAGGTAACCAGTTTCCAATCTTGATGAAATAGACTTTATATACGAAATAAGTTAGCACGCTAAAACTTACCATTATAATTAGGAATTGCGCCTACGGACCTACCCATGGAAGAACGACAACTTAAAGATCTATCAAAATCATCGTCCTCATAAGCTCTGGGATGATCTAAGTTCCTTGAAGGACTTGCACCAATTGGATTATCATAACGAAGTCGATAATTAGGCTCTTTATTTGCGGAGGGTGTCCTAAAAGAATCATAAAAACTTATATTACGATCATAATAGTAGTAAAATGGCGTTCTTACCTAGAAGCGTTCCTAGGATCAAGGTTAGCCGCCTTCCACTGTTTGAATTTTTCTCTTTCTTGGACATTTTTTAAAAATACTTTTCCTATTCCGCTGGCTATTTTGCTTAATTCATTTTCTTCTTTTTTTAGTTTGTCGTCATGAAATTCTCTTGCAGCTACCTCATCTAATTCATCTTCATCTGATGGTAATTCTACAAAAGTTGAGATCGTTAAACAAACCTTTTAATTAAAATGATGATGTATATTATATGTGTCTTATCAGTTTTATTAGCGTGTATATTGGATCTTATTTGTACGTGTTGGTACAGGACTTGTTTTTTAATATACAGTGCTTTTCAGATAAAAGTATCCACCTTTAAAAACTTTTGTAATACTGGTATTTAGGAAAAATCCAAAAACACGTCAATTTATGTTGGAAGGGGCAAGCATTATGGCTTATTTAAACTTACTGGAAAAGTCACCCCCACCCCTAGCAGCATCTCTTTTTTTTTAAATTACTTCTAATATTTTTTATGTAAAATTTGGATACTCTTTGAGTTGATTTCAAAAATGTATAATACTTGTAGGTTAAAGTGGTTAGTTTATGAGATAAATAATTTTACTTATTTTTTTACTTTCACCTTATTTGCCTGTAATAAAATGGGTTGTACAACAGTTCAAACTCTTTAATACAAATATATAAATGGATTCATTGTTAAATCTTCTATGGATTTGTTTGTTCTATGAAATGTTTTGAAAATGAAAATTAAAATCGAATTTAAGCGGTCTGATTAATGTCTTTGGGATTAGAAAATTCTAAACTTAACATTTTGTAACATGATATTATGTTAACTAAAAACGTAGTATTTTTAAATTAATTATATGGCTAACACCAACACCATCTATTGTATAAAGTTCTTAACATGTTAATTATTATAAACGATTCCTGTCAGTAATTCCAACTTTATACACGATCTTTAATGTGGCATAGGCATAGTCCAATACCTTAAACCACGATTCATTCTCTTATTGTCATTGGTGTTATACACAGGTATGTTTTTTGATTTTTATTTTTGGTAAAAGATTTTAAATATAATTTCTATAAATCTTGACAGTACCTACTATATAATCAGATGAGAATTTTCATATTAATAATTATTTCAAGTATATTTTGAGGGCAATTTAAAAGTAATAATTTTTATAAAAAAATACAAAATGGCGAGTTGAGTACTTTTTTTTGGAATTCTAATTGTTATATTAATTTATCTTTTGTTACTACTGTATTTTCTGTAATATATCCTAATGATAAATGTAGATTTCAGAATACGCTGTTTTGTACTTTTTGTACGAAAAAAAAATAAACGAACACGTGGCTGATGCTGACTATTTTTCACAGCATTGGAATATACAATACCAAAAGACGTTACAAATTTCAAGTCAAAAGACGTTACAAATTTCAAGTCAAAAGACATTACAAATTTCAAGTTCAAAGACATTACTGGGTTACTATCGAATTACCGCTGATTGGTTCTACATTGGTGCCCTTCACTGGACCAGCCCTCTCCTGGATCAACCAATGGATCAGATGTAAAAAAAGATAAGTCGACCAACGTAAATGCATTTATAATATTATACAGCTGTCTCGTTTTTCTTTATTTCTTAAACGTAATATCAAAATCATTTTCGTATCGTCAACTGTATTAGAATAAGTTTTTGTAAAGAACTGTTTGCGGATTATTTTTTTTGTAACGTATTCTCAATTTCATTCATTTAAGCACCAAGGAAATCTATTTATCTTTTATCTGTTGGTACATTTTCATTTTTTTTTATCTTCATAGACAGTTTTTTCTGACATCTTTCTGTCATCTTATGATACTTATTTTAATGACTCAGCTTAAAACAACTTTCTTCATTAGTATCATAAAAAATAAAAAGATTTCAGTGGCGCCCTTATAATTTCTTAAAGAAACAAATATTGTACTATAGTCAGAGCTAATGAACTTACTCACCCCTAGCCGAGGTATTTAACTATCATAATTTTTGTCGTGATAAACATTTATAAATTTTGTTAATTATTGAAGTATCTTTTACAACTAATTAAAGACGAAATTAAGATTAATGGTTGTTTTATTGTAAATTACATTTTTTCTTTTGGTATATTGTTATTTTTTCAAAAAAGTTAACTAAATATTTTTATAAATTCACTATCAACAGGTAAATGATATTACAAATTGACATCCAACGTAATAATATGGTTACAAATTGTCGCCCAACGACCAACTAATATTACAATTTTAAAAGAATGATTACCTTTATAAGAATCTGACAAACGTTTACGACGTTCTGGATCTGTATAGGGATACGGTGGAGCTGGAAAATCGTCTCGTTCAATTTTTAAAGGTTCTCCAGGTGGTGGGGGTTTAGCTCCCGGAAAATGGGCCAATTCAATAGGTTCTTCATTATTCATGTGAGGCGATTTCGGTCTCGCTACATCAGTATGCATTGAATCGATTAAAACTTTCATAGCTGACCTTGAAGTGCTTCTTCTTCCAGAGCCTGAACTACTTCGTAAAGAATTTTGAGCTAAAATAACAATAATGAGGAATACTTTACAATTTTCTTTTAAGGGATATTTTTAATAACATAAAGGGAGCTTTTCACTTACAAGTTGGCCTATGAAAATGTGGCGATGTTGGAGCCTTATCGTATGGGTCGATCGGTTTTCGCAAGTAACCATGACTTGGTTCTTCTGTAAGATAACTGTATGTATAAATTCTTGATATATCGTCTACTAATGTTGCAGATTTATTATGATCTCTCAATATTAATCCAGGAGATGGAGAACGATAGCCGTACATCTGCAAAGTATAAAATAGTCGAGCATTTGCTTTAAAAAATTCCTGCATGTTCATCCGCTAAAGTGTAAAACAACTTCCCAATAGAGTTAACAGAACTCATGCAGACCCATGACCCTAGTTCACTTAAGACATATAAGGTTTGTTCCTTAGGGCTGGTTTCTTTTATTTATAAAGTGGTTCAATAGTTGTGCTAACTTACATTTATCACTCAGCATTGGCACCAAAAAGAAACGCTTTAATGCAGCGGTCGCAAATCTTTAGTTTGTTGAACTACTTTGGACAAAACAGTGAGCTATTTTGAAATTTATTTTAAAAAATTTCATTTTTATTTCAATAACCGCTGTTTCTAGTCATTCAACTCATCATCACAGTTGTATTTCATATGTGTTACTAATACTGTAGTAATAGGGTAGTTTAATATTTTTTAAAATATATAGATTGGAAAAGAAATTTAGGACACCCTGTTTAACGGTTGTAAAAACAATAGAAATAATAATAGTATGTAAAAAAAAGATGAAGTTTGAAAAATAGACAAACGGCGCTTGCAGAAGAAACTTATCAGAAAAAAGCAGTCAATAGGTGACCACGGGGAGGGGAAGACCTATTCACATTATAGTTCAGGTCACGCTCAGCTCACGCTCAGCTCACACTCCACTCAAGCCGCTCAAGCTTTCTTTCCACAGATATTTTGAATGGACTGTGAGCGAACTGTTGTGCTAGTATGTACAAATGACAGTCAGTCGGTGTGCATGTTTCCCCTGAACACCTTGTGTTTCTTTGAGTTTGGTCATACGAAAATATTGAAAAAAATTAGTTTCCTCATCTGCAAGACCTCTATACAAAGTAAAAAATTCTCTTTCCGTTTTTTCGCTTTTTTAAAAGTTCGTGTACCCATATTGTCCTGCGTTTTTTGTTTTCGTTTCGGTTTTCCTCCTCTTCATTATCCAAACATACAGCAATAACAGCTAAATCAGCAGCTGAGATCTTTTTTTAACATATTTGATATTAACTAATAACCAACTGACCTGACTGGATGTTGATCGTTCAATGTGAACAGTATACATAATTCTTGATCGTGACCAAACGGTGAGCGAACCGAGACCTGAGCGCCTAATATGTATCTACCTTAATTAGGAAAGGACTACGTGTTGTAGGAAGGGTTCTGCTATTTTTATAATGGGATCTAAAAAAATGAAAAGTAAACTTTCCAATATTTATAATTTTTACAGAGCCCTGAAAACAGTGACTTTTAAGAGAGCGCTGGGGCTTTTATTAAAACCTAAAATAGTCAATTAATTAAAAGTTAGTAAAAAAAGACCTGAAGTATTGACGTATCTGCCATATTTGGTGTGAATATTGTCCAATTCTTAATTTATTTAAGCAACACGTGAAAATGACGAGTACAAATTCTTCCACTATATAAATATTTTATTTTGCCAGTTTTATAATATAGAGATTAACAGACAATATTTATTTACCAAGAAGCAATATCTAATAATTATTTTATTGTGAGATCTGTATTTATACACAAACGATAAAAATAACTAAAAACCAACCTTTCTTGACATGCTCGTAGGGCTATATAATGAACCATTCAAACTAGGAGTGCGCGATCTCATGGAAAACTGTAAAAAACATGCAAAAATAAAAATTGTAAAAATGCAACTAAAAAATAAAGAAAACATAAAAAGATAAATGTATGCAAACATTGAAAACGATACTTTAAGTAAACTTTTTCAAGTTGAAAAAATGAACTTTATTGTCAGTGATGGCCGATTCAAAAAATAATATCGTTAGATTCACGGATTGAAGTAATTTTATAAGGTAACAACGTCAAATAGTTATCTTATAAAATCAAAATATAACTTCAATATGTCAATTTGACGACTGCTTTCACCGACGCGACGCCACATTTAAAATTTACTAATTAGTGACTGTTGTGTTTAACTTATTACTGTTTACTTATTAAAATTAAAATATAGTCACTTATACCTTGGTCAGTATAAATGTGGTTGTACATCATCAAAGTGAACAAGTGTTTGTTTGACTCACTACATTCGTTTGCTACTGTCAATCAGTAAGTTTTTTCAAACTACTGCTAACTGCTAATTTAAACAAGGACAACACATAGCAGAAAACTGACAATAATGCAGCAAAATAACTTATATTTATACTTTTATATTATAGCAATAAAGATAAGATTAATAGAACAACTACACTATTGATACATTTTCAATATTGTTATGCATGCTATTTCTCTTAAAATATTACGGTATGAAACATTAACTAAAACATTACAAAAGAAAAGAAATTGTCATTACCTGCAATTCACTACCACCTGATGTACTGTGTCTGTCATAATCTCTTATTGACATATCTGTATCAGTGCAATTTCCATTTGCTTCTAGAGTACCATTAAGAATCTCTCCATTTTCGGTAGGACCTGGGCCGCATCGAGGATGCCAAATTGCACCTCCTTGAAGGTACATTTCTTCCCCATCTCCAAATGGATCTCCACATTTTGTGCAACGGGCACAAGTTGGATGAAAATGATGGTTATCTCCAGCCTTTAAATAATTTAAACCAATTTATGATAAAACAAAAAGCATTTAAAGCATTTCTATAAAATCAAAGATCCATCATATCTGTTATTATACAGTGTGAAGCAGCAATTTGATATAAAAACTACCCTACCCTAGAGGTTTGCAGAAAGCAAAGAGATATCATGCTGCTTTTCAATATAATTAATGGAATGTGTAATAGTCCTGAGCTTCTCTTTAAAATATATTTGGTTGTTCCTCATTATGTAACTAGGCAACTGCAAACCTTTCAAGTTTCATTTCATAGGTACAACTATGCAATGAATAGTTTTCTTTTTCTCCCTTAGACACTTAGATTGGCTAACTCTATTAAGAACATTTCAATTTTTAATTTGTCAACTTCCAGGTTTAAAAAACATCTGATAAAGCTTAAACTTTGATATTTTCAAATTTTTGATTGTTGTATGAAGCTATAGTGTTATCACTGTATACTGTATTTTAGATTTGTGCTTTTACTATTTTATTAATAAATTTAAGACCTAACATTTTAATTTTACATTTTTTTTTTGTTTTTAGAGCAATTTAATTAACACCATATACTTATTGTGAATTGGGCTGGCTCTGAATAAATAAATAAAATAATTTATTCAAGAACAATAAAAAACTAACTGTTTCAACAAAACTTGAACTTTTTATTTAAAAAAGACTTTTTAAATGCAATTGCAGCTGTTTCCCTAAAATTAGCATCTTCAAATTTACAACTAGACAGGAGTTTATAAAAAAAGGTACTGGTTACTACAAGTTCAAGTATTGTTTACCTGCAAAACTTTTCCACTAATAAATCTGTTGCAGTAGGCACATTTGACTCCAAATTGTTTTTGATAATCTCTTTCACAATAAGGAACACCATTTCTTCCCATGTACTCTCCATGTAAAACTGTACCACAAGTGGTGCATTTGAAGCACCAAATATGCCATTGCTGATCTAATGCAACTAAAGCTTGGCCTTCTTTTAATTCATTTTTGCATCCAGCACATTCTAAAAATTAATAATAATTTGAAGAAACAAATGTAATTACATGTATAAATTCATTTAATGAAAGATTTGACAAACAAGAAATACAAAAAATAAAATATGCACCATTTGCACCATTAGTAGTTGGACTACTCTTCAGAGGAGATGTATCATGTACAGGAATTTGAACACATTTTGGGCAAAGTACCTCTTTACCAGTGTAAGTAACTTTTTCTCCAGATGGGAAACTTTGCTTACATCTATCACAAGTAAAACATTTTTGATGATACGTTTTTCCTAAAGCAGTTACAACCTAAAAATGCACATGATTTATAATTTATAAGTTTTACTATTAGAAAATGTATTTAACTTACTTCTCCTTCCACATATTTTTGACAAACAGCACATTTAGATCCAAAGTTTTTTTGATAATCTGATGTACAATAATATTCTCCATCTTTTGAGAAGAATCCTCCTTGTTCTAAAGAATTACTACAAACTTTGCATTTAAAACATTGCTTATGAAAATATTTATCCTGTACTCTAAGAACTTCTCCTGAGCATTTCTTTTTGCAAGCCTGGCAGTATGTTTTTCCTATAAAAAAAGTTAAATAAATTTTATTGTTTGTAGTACCAAGCTAAGGTACTAAATATATTACGAGATATTCTATTTTGGCATTTTTTAAACAATATTTTTGGAATTTTACAAAATTATAAAAAAGCTATATAATGTAAAAATATCTAATTAATCCATTTCATAAAAGTATAGTAATATAGTAAATAAACAAGCTAGTTAAATATTTGTATCATTAAAGTTAATGGAAACAGATAATTAAAAAATATATGTAAATAAAAATGCATGGAATGTTGTGTTGCCAAATACTTTTTAAAACCAAGCACCCTAACCCAATTATAAAATCTTTCCAACCTTTATTTCCACCAATTCTGATTTAATACTTTATCTAACAATTAACATTTAACCCATACTTAAGCAATAACAATAAATTTTCAATGTAGATATGCCAAATGTCAGTTATATTTTAAATATTTACCTGAACTGGTGTAAATGGGCATTATTATTTATCTCATTTATTGTTTTTTAATAAATAAACAGTGGAAGTTTTGTTAAAAACTTATTTATTTAATGTTCTTAATATAGACTTCCACAGACACAGAGTAAGGCTTAGTGCCATAAATTTTAAAAAATTATTCATTTTAAAGTAGTTGTACTATGGTTAATTAGCATAATTAGTGTACTTTGGAAAACTATGCAAATAGAATGAACCTCATAAGATTATTTTTAGTGAGATCATCCATGTAAATTAGTATCTAAAATTTTTATTATATTCTTTAAAATGTCCTTGATATAAAAATATTAAATACATTAACATACTACAACTGCAAAATTACTGGCTGGAGAAATTATATCTACAAATACAATAATCTTTAATCACACCAATTTTTATCTGCCAACTTCTCCAGTTCTACAAAAACTCCTTAATCTACACACACAATTAGAAAAGTTATCCGACAGACAGTGGCTTCTGATCTCTTTTTAATATTTTCTATGGAATAAAAACTGTAGCTTGTAGATGATTTATTAAAAATTATACATTGTATTATGGACTCACCCATATCTTAAAATTTATTATGAAATCTAGGTATATTTTCAGCACAGCACTATTACACAATATCAACACGTTACTCGTTTAATAATTAAATTAATATCAATATATATTACGAAAACTTCAAATTACAAATTTGGGCGAGCCCATAAATGGTATTAATTAAATGATAAAATTAATTGATGTTCACATTCACAGTGTTCCATCAGTGTTCACAAACTTCAAATGTTAAAATTTCTATACGAGTGGAACCTAACCTAACGAACCTAGCCTTACTTCTGTTCTGTGCCTACACTACACTACCAACTTAACCAGCTCGTGAACTATTTCCATACGTACGTTCTTTTTCACACCATGTATTCATCAATGATGGAAGTGACGTCACTCTTTGATGACTGAATTGTTGGAGTCACCAGTGATCCATCTCCATACATCGATGGAATGGGTTTGCAACTCGGAGTAATAAGTAAGCAAAATACTTATTACTCTGAGGTTTGCAATTTTGGTGCACAACACAGTAATAAATGAACGCGGGGTTACGTCAAACTAGATTTCACCAAAGAATATATGAACGTGGTTGGTGGATTGATGGAACCACCGGTGAATAAAAGAACGTAACTCATTTCATAACTCTGAAAATGTACCATCAATCAAGTTCAAGACAAAAATATTTTATATTGCAACAAAAGATCCTAGATTCATAATTAATGTTGATATGGACCATATGGACAGATGGTACAAAAATTTATAGGCATTTGACATTTTTTTTTAACAATTTGTCATATATGACAACTTTCGCGATTCATGGTCAAGCAGAGAATGATAATTTAGTATTTTGTCCAATTTCGAATGTAATGTCTTTTAGGTTTTTAGGTATGATTTATGTTAAAATCGTCAAATAATATGATAAAACCAAAAACAATGAATAATTAGTGAATATTTAGATGAAAAAGTTTTTGAATTATTTTGATTATTAAAATGTATTACATACATACAATATACATAGATTTGAAGGGTCATTTTATCTTTATATATATTAACTTGTAAATGAAATTGTTTTAGCAGTAACAAAAGATGTTAGAAGGACTAGTAACATGGATTTTAAATACATATCTCGGAAAGTATATAGAACTTAATACAGATCAACTTAGTATTGCGCTTTTATCAGGTAGGTTATTTAAAAATTAGTTGAGTGTAAAAATATATAATATATTTCTGTTGAAATCATAGGAAAAGTAGAATTGGAAAATTTACCCTTAAAAAAAGATGCACTCACACATTTGGGCTTGCCTGTTGAAATCAAAGCAGGGTTTATTGGTAAAATTCAATTACAAGTACCAGTAAGACAGATTAGGTCAGCACCATGGGTTCTAGTAATAGAACAGTTGTGTTTAGTTGCAACTCCTTTATCTTTAGAACAGGTACATAATTCATTTTATGTTCATTATATATTTACCATTGTAACACATTACATTTACTTTACTTAGACTAAGAATATTAATATTTGAAACATCATTTTAAACACAATCAGAACTAATATTACATATTCTGATATAACTGTTATTTTAGTGGGATTGTGAAGCAGAGGATTTATCTAGACATGAAATGAAATTAACTGCTTTAGATTCACTTGAAGCTGAATGGAGATTAGGGAAAGAAGGTAGTGACTATAACTCAACATACTATTCATCTAGTTATTCTTCTTGGTATAGCTATGGTACTGGTTTAATATCAGATATAATAGAAAATTTGCAGGTTAGTAAACTTTTTTGGAATTCTATTTTATTTTTCACAGTTTACCAAATAAATTTTATATAGGTACTTAGTTTTTAATAATTTCCATAACATTCATATTGTCATGCCATTCACCATTTAAAAATTGAGACCGCCGCCACTGGAGACTGTCTAGGCGCTACGAGAACCGCCGATAACTCGGGAACCAGTAGCGTAGTATACCCTTTTACTAAGGAGGAGTTTAAAGTTTTAATTCAGATGTACAGATAAATTCTTAGTGTTATATAAATCAGTCCAACAATGGATGGAGAAGATTACAAGTGAGACAAAGTTTGAGTGAGTAGTTTGGAAAGAAGCACAGCTCTCTGTAATTCAAGCCGAAAAATGCCTTGAGCGGGGCTACCTTTGTTTTTGTACCTAAAAGGTGCATCTGCGGGTCATTATCAGCGAAAAATTTGATGAACATAAATACACCAAGCAATGAATTTCGAAATCCGAGTGGTAAAAGAAAACGAATCGAGGTATTTTCTAGGAATTGAAGACAATATACCATGCGAGCAAAAGAAATACCAATGATTAGTATTGGAGTTTGGAAATGGATCATCCCTCGAAGTCTTTTTTAACACAATCCCAACCAAAACAAAGCATACAGTGCACGCCTCGCCTTTCCTGCAAAAACGCACGCTTCGATGTCCGGATGACACAATTGACAGTTGCCCTTACTAGCTCCATCTCTCTGTCATCGACAACATTACCTCTTTGTCTATACCACGTCCATTGTTATTAGGTCTATGTCAGAGCAACTACCTTAATGGGAAGTTTAAAATGCACACAATATCATAATTTTTCTTTTTTAGTTGCGTGTACAAGATGTACATATTAGATATGAGGATTTAATTAGTCTTCCCAACCAAACATTTGCTTGTGGTATAACTTTGGGATCTTTAATAGCCCAGAGTTGTGATCAGAATTGGTTACCAAAATTTGTTCATCCTAGCCAAAATGAAGATTCTTTTAAAATCCTTGAATTGAAAGAGTTTGGATTGTATTGGATGACCATGGATGGAAATGAGTCTTTATCATCTTTAAATGTTGCCAAACTGGCGGTAAGTCTTAATGTTTAATTTTTAAATGTAACTTCTGGCATACAGATGTTAGTTTATTTCCTATTAATGAACTTCTGCATAAATCTTATGGAAATTGGCTCTGTGGTAATATTTGCAATTGCAAATTCCTTGTTAGAATTCAAAACCAACTCAAATGTCCATCGACAGGGGAACAATTTGGTGGCGCCAAAGTAGCAAGAGTAAGTTTCACAGAACGTTACAAATAGTAGAAAAGAAGAATTTGTTCTGTGATCGTCTATGTCAAAATTAATTGTTAGTGTAAGAAACGAGATTGAATTACATTTGACTACGTAAATAGTAGATATTTTAAATACTGCATAATTTTTAAATGCACAAATCAAGAAAAATATTAATTTTTTCAAACCTGCTCACTTTACTCTGTTTATAACCTATGGAGGGTTACTGACTTGACGTTGTCTTCAGCTACTCTCGCGCCATCTATTATTTGCTCTTTACCGCTGGACAGCTTTTCGACATTGGCCCTCTTTACCTCTGTTTCCCACAATATTTTTTTCTAATTTTAAATAGGATGTGATTATTTGAATTCAAATTTAAATTTGAAATGTAAAGTGACAATTTATAAAACGTCACCATTAGTAACTGTTCTAATTGTGTTTTTAATATTTACAAGTAGTTTTTTTATTCACGTATTAAAATTGAATTGTTAAAAAGGTTTCATGATATTATGTTAGTACACCATATTTAACGACAATAAACAATTAATTCAAGTAATTTAGTTTTACAATTATTCTGTACTTTTCGCAATTATGGGCGAAATTTACTTTTTCAACGACCTCCTATGAAACCAACACCTAACATACAGTTTTGACCATTCGATCGGAAAAATAAGAAAAGAAGAAGCAACATCTATTGATAAAATAAATTCCAAATTAATATTTTTATAAAAATAATTGTATAAGTTGCATAATATATGCAACCAAATATACACTTACCTAGGTATGCTTTTAGTTCCAAGGTAAAATAGTCCTGTTTATTTTATTACTTATAGAAGTGTGTTTTAAGGATGTTATCAATTCCTTATTATTTTCATAAAAATTGCTTTGAAAAACAAATAATAACGAAATATTATTTATGTCACTTTACTATGACGAATTATTAAAAAAAAAACTTTTTAAAGGTGCAGGTGCACTTCAAAAATTTATAATCTGATACAACTATTATCGTAAAATTTTCAGGATGCAATGAGCAGAGAGGAATTGGAGAAAAATACAAGAAACTATATATTACCTGGTGTAAGTGCTCAGGCTCATTTAAAAAGAAAAAGAAGTATTGAACCTTTGAAGTCATCCATACCTAGATATGTATGTGATCTATTATTGGAAGAAGTACATTTATCTTTAGCAGATGTAAGTAAATTAATATTTTTTCTTCCTCTATAAAAACTTTGAAACATGATAATTTAGTTAGTAGGTGATATATTAACTTTGTGTATTCTGAAACATGATAATTTAGTTAGTAGGTGATATATTAACTTTGTGTATTCCTAAATTAAATTGATTGTACTAACCCTTACTTTTTGGAAGTCCATCTTATTAAGGATAATAAAAAACTCTTCGTTTTAACAAAACTTCCAATATTTATTAAAAAATTGCTTTTTTAAAGGCTCAATGACAGCTGTTTCGCTATGAAGCATCGTAATTGTAACACAAATATATTAAGTTATTGTAAAGATCAGCATGATATAGTTTTTTCCTGGTTTTTCTATATCATTGCACAGTTATACTGATCTTAGAGGGAAATACATCCAGGATAATCCCTTAGGGCTAATAACATCTAGGCTTTAATATTGTTATGTCTTATTACTTCCATACTTGGTCTAGCCTTAATACTACCTAAACATCAGGTACCTAGCTACAAACAAACAAAATGTAACTTAAATGTCAATCTGACGATGCTTCATAGCGAAACAGCTGTCATTGAGCCTTTAAAAAAGCAATTTTTTAATAAATATTGGAAGTTTTGTTAAAACGAAGAGTTTTTTATTATCCTTCTGTATTCCTGCTACCTTAAATTGAGGATAAAACTTTTCTCATAGTGAGTTTTTATGTATTTACAACGTAAACCCTTATGTGATTTTATAAAATAAAACACTCAGATAAGAATATTTTGACAGCTGAAGAAAATGATTATTATCAAAATATTCGTGCCCTCAAAAAAATTTCCGTCAATAATTTAATCTTGCGTGGTATTTGGTAAGAGATACGTGGATGATTTGATTCTGGCTCTGTCGAAGGACAAAGTTCAGTATACTAAGGAATTGTTTTAACTCAACTCTTTCAAATAAATCAACTTTATACATTTTGCTCGTGTTGATACATTTTCAGGACCAGCCGCCACTGCTGAAACATTCCTGATCCTGCGGAACATGTCCGCTGTGTATGTAAATTCAAACATAATTTTTTTTTAAATATATTTATGCAAAGTAGTGCCAATATACTTTAATAAAATACCAGAAACCAAATATCGGTTTAACACCCCATTACCCTAAAAGGTATACTTTAATTGTAGTCCTTGTTTTAGTGGCAATATTATCAAATAGTACATTGTATTCATGGACTGAAAAATATTAACTTCTTTAAAAAATATCGTCGCTATAAACCAAGAGCTTCGGTCAAACAAGATGCAAGAGCTTGGTGGTTTTATGCAATCAGTTGTATTTATCCAACTGGATCACAACCATCCATTTGTAAACCAAAACCTACTTGGGAATCGTGTTTAAAAAGAGCCAGGGAAAATGTCAAATATGTTCAAATATGTAAAAAAATTTTAACCGTTCCAAGTGTTACCTTATCGACTGATGAAAAAAAAATTAAGGAAGGTGTAGAATGGAGTAGAGAATATGATGACTTGAAAGTTTTAAGGAAGGTGAGTGAACGAATGTAAAAAATTACAATCCATATTTTCATTAAAACAATTTCGATTCCTAGATAGCCATAGATTCAGTAAAATTGCCACAGCTAAATGCCAATGAAAACGATTCATCAAAAGGTAGAAGCCTTCTGGTAAAGTGGTTTCCTAATTGGATGGGTTGGTATTCTCCTAATGAAACAACAACTACATTCCTATCGGATACCACTCAGTTGGAAGGGGAAATTTTGCAAGTTTTGGCTGATACGGCTGAAGATAATACGAATTTAAAAAGAGATGCTGTATTTGCAAGATTCAATTTTTGCTTAAAAACTGGTACGCTTGAACTATGTACAAAAAATAAATCTACCAATGAAAGGTAAAAATATTTTTGGCATACAGAATAAAAAAAAAATCATATCTATTGTTTGTAGCTCTTCCTTGTTGGAAATGGAATTTAAAAACTTCGTAATAGGATTTGTAAGTAAACCTCGTTCTAAATCACATTTGATTGAATTGTCTTTAGACGCATTGTTTTTAAAAGACAAATTAAGCTCAAATACGATGTTTCCTATTGTTATGGGTCCCTCAGGAATCGAAAGAAAATCCTCTACGCACTTCAGAGTTCATAAAAAAAGTAGTACAGGTAAATCGGAATATTTCAAGGAACGACTATTTTATTTAGTGTATGAGAAGAAACCTGCTAATTCCAAAACTGATTTTAGGTAAGTCGTTAAAATCAATGAACTCAAAGATCCGTGATTAGTTTTTCAATACCCATTATACTCTGAAATACATATAGTATCTTTATATCTTCGTTTAACTTGTAGATTGTACTTGTTTTCCGTTCTTGAATGAATGAATGAATGAGTTAGGGGTGATAATTACACTGCGACCCATAGGATCTATTGTGTCCCCCCTTACTTGCCATGTTCTGATGTTTTCTCAGATTTATAGCAGCTCTTCGAGTCCTATTTTCCTGAGGAAGTTTAGGACATCGTCGGGCTTCAAATCAGGTAGATCCCCTTCCTCTATTTCATGTGCTCCTAGGTATCTAGCCCTAGAATTTTGCAAGGCAGGACATTCTGAGAGTATATGTATTGAGGTTTCATCCTCTTCCTCACAGAATCTGCACTTTGCTTCATCTGCTAACCCTAGTTTCTTCATGTGGCTTCTTAACCGGCAATGCCCGGTTAATATTCCCGTTAGAATACGGAGCCTTTTTTACTGAGGTTGAGGCAGCTAAGAGATCTCTTCTGGTCATAGTTCCCCAGTAGTATCTTAGATTGCCTCAATCCTTCCAGCTGATTCCAGTACTCGGATTTTTCTTTCTCCATTTCCTCCCTTAGTTTTCCTAAGATTACTCTACTGCTGATCCCACAAGATGGTTCTGGTCCCAAATGTGGGGTTTCAGCTCCTTTTTTTGCCAGCTTATCTGCTGTTTCATTCCCCTCTATTCCTATGTGCCCGGGACCCATAGGAGGGTGACAGTGTTTTTCTGGCCTAGTTCATTTAATTTGCCTAGGCATTCCCAAACCATCTTCGAACTGATTATATTTGAACTCAGCGCTTTGATGGCTGCTTGACTATCCGACATGATCACAATCTCTTGTCTGCGATAGTTTCTTCCAATATTGAATTCCGTTCTTACTTTATCTTCTTTTGGGACAGCCTTGTGAGCCAGTAGCGGAAGCTCTGTTTCTGTCCTTAGTGCTATTCTTTTGTGGCCTTGGCTACGCCCTTTCCAGTGCCCATTGTCTCTAAGCCTTATGAAAGCCGCCATTGCGCTCATAATAATCCATATAGGCAAGGGAGGCCTTCCCAGGAGGACATCAAGCGCTAGTGTGGGTGTTGTCCTTAGCGCTCCAATGACTCCTATGCCTGCAACCCTCTGTACATGCGCTAGCTTGCGGGTCACCCATTGTCTCTCTACCACTGCTAACCAGACCACGGACCCGTATTAGATCTTCGGTCTAACGATTCCAGTGTAGAACCAATGGAGAACCTTGGGATTTACTCCCCAGTTCTTCTCTACAGCTTGGCACAGTTGCCACAGTGTGATTATTGACTTGCTTATTGCCTTGTCAATATGTGGTTTCCAGGTGATCTTTTTATCCAACACCACTCCAAGGTATTTGGCCTCGTCCAGAAACTCTAGAAGCAGCTGCCCTAGGGGCAGCCACCCTCTGCGCGGACCTCCTGTGAGTAGCCTTCTAGTGTTGCTATAATCTTCCTGCTTTTGAGACCGGATGTTATCCAGGAAACCAGTGTTCGAGAGATTCCTCTAGACAGCAATTCAGTCTCAATGAGGCTTGCTCTCGCCTTGTCAAAGGCGCCTTCTACGTCGAAGAAGACAGCTTGAATTCCAGCGCTTTTTCCACCCTCTGCACTATGGCATGGAGAGCTGACTCTGTCGACCTACCTTTCCTGTAAGCGTGCTGGTGTGGGTGGACTGGGTGCTGCTTTGGGCTTTCTTCCTTGTCAAATTTTGATTCCAAAGAACACAAGAAAAACAATTTTGGGGCATCTCTATGATTCACATCAAGGAATTGAGAAAACAAAAGTTGGGGAAAGACAAACAGCATTTTGATCAGGAATAAATTCAGAAATTTCAACCTTTATTATCAAAAGCATCTTTAGCCTATGAAGAAATGCCAATGTACCCTTTTCAAGATTTAAATCTGATAATGGGCCTCTGTTAAAACCTTCTAAAACTAAGGAAACCCAATTAAAGCCATTTCATCTTCACCTCTTGCCATTTACATTTAAAATGAAAAAAATTTATTTATTTTTTAGTTACTTTCGTAGTTGTGATTGAATCTTTATTGGTTTTTAGGTTAAGTATAAAATCGGAAAGTTTCGATATTGTATATCAACCTAATGTGGTTAAGTGGCTTATTGAATTTATTTATTTGCCAATTCAACGTGATATAGCACAATTTCAATTAGAAGCTGTGAAACTAAAAACCAAAAAGGAATTAATGAAAAATTGGGAAAACATATTTGCTCCAGGAACGGTAAGATAACATGGGAATTTAGATAGATAAGTAATGTCAATATCACTCCCTAGAATTGTTCAGAAGCTGGTAAATTTTAACGCGGATTGCTTAAATGATATTTACATTTATAATTTAACAATTGTTATCAAAATGTTAAAAGGTTCAAAGGAAACTCAAAGTCTATCCCACAACTGTTTTATTAATTGTTGCAACTAGTTTCGGTCCTATAGGACCATCATCAGGCTGAAAGAATTACAAAAGAATAGAAAGAGGATCTTAAGAGTACAATATCAAGTTAAACATTCAATACACTTCCTTACAAATTGATTACAATAACAAACTGCAATTTGTAAGGAAGTGTATTGAATGTTTAACTTGTTATTGTACTCTTAAGATCCTCTTTCTATTCTTTGATGGTCCTATAGGACCGAAACTAGTTGCAACAATTAATAAAACACTTGTGGGATAGACTTTGAATTTCCTTTGAACTTTTTGTCTTTCAACCCACATTTGAGATATGGATAGCTTACAAGATTTTTAGTCAAAATGTTATTTTTTAAATTTAAAGGTAGCACGGTCTTCTTGGGAACTGGAATTAGATATAACGGCACCTCAGATAATATTTGTAGAACAATTTAGTGATCAAAACTCTGCTATGGCTGTGATAGATTTTGGAAAGTTGCAATTGAGAAATAGTGTAGATAATGTGGATGACAATAAAACAACAAAAACTTGTATTATTACAGAACAGGATGACGATGATGATGGTAAGGTCTTTGACTGATTTTACAGAGTTATGGTCTATTCATTCTTTCAGAAATGTATTTAACGCCATGTTCGACTCCCCCTGTTAGTGAGGGAAGTCATTCTGAAGAACAAACGATAACGGAACATGAAATTAACAACTTTACAAATTTACTAAACGAAACAAATTTCCACAAAAAATTGTACGATTCGTATTGTTTAGATTTAAAAGATTTACAAATTTTGATTGGACGGGCAAAGGATAATTGGAGGTTTGCTTTGAACAAAGGATCGTCGAATTTACACGTTGTGGACAGATTTAGTATATCGCTACAAATTGAAAGACGAGTGGTATGTTTTAAAAATAATTTTTTTTACTAACATTTCTAAAAACGTTTTTTCCGTCGTTTTTCCAATATTTTACTTAGATTTGTTTTCTCTTCGAACTATTGTATCATTAATTTTTAGTTGACAAAATAAGTACAATCGTAACGTATAAGTTGGCACTCTTTACTTGTTTTGTAATTTTAATTTCACTTCAGTTACTATTTCATACGAAACCCGTTTTAAATTTTTAAAATGCATTAAATGTTAATATTACGTGAGAAAACGATTATTAACATTAGACTAGTTGAAAATATACACTTTCTTATAAAGTGTTTTTCTATTTTTATTTTTATTTTTTTTCTATATAATTAACTTAATAAATAAATAAATAAAAAGGAAAAAGTTTTAATTAAATTCGTCCACACCTCCAAAGAATCGATTATATTCTAAATGACCGCTCGGGATTGTTTTTGTCGTGCGCATGTTGATGGTCGATAGAGGACGGTTCGAAAATAGGCAAATGGGGAAATCCGAACACAGTGTTTTGTGATTATTGTATTTAATACATTTTATACAGAAATTAAACTTTTTGGTAAATGACAGTTATTTTAAAATATCATTTCAGAGACAATTTCTTTTCGAAAACATAAAACATATTAAAATGCTACTTGTCAGTCACTGTTGCCGAAAAAAAGAGTAAAAAACTAAATAATAAACTGTAATAACAATAAAATTTGTATTTATTTGTTGCTACGTACCTCACTACGTTCGGCACGTAGTGTTTCTCTTAAGTGAAGTTAAGTTACTTGTCATAATTTTCACAGAAAATGTTAAATGTTAATATTACGTGAGAAAACGATCATTTACACTAGATTAATCACTAAAAAATATGTTTCACACTAACACTATGGCGTCCAATCCAAACCGACAAATGTGAAAACTTTTTTAGAAATTTGAGCATGCTTCTAACCGTATTATTATTATAATTCACCAAGTTACCGATTATATTTAAAATAAATGTACCATTAGTATTTAATAGCTGTAGTACTATAAACAATTATTATAATAACTAATTTTAAGTAACTTTAAAATGCTTCTTACCACCCTTCTTCTTCTAAGTCGCATGTTTCATAATATGTGAAACATCGTGATTTCATGTAATGCAGTTACGTAATAAACTATTTTTGAACCCGTTATCTAGAGTTAAAACCTTCATTAATGACAAATTAATAAAACACATTAATAATCAACACTAAAATAAAATATAAATTAAAAGTTTTTTGTAGGTGTTTACAGCGGATCCACATTTCCCGAGCGTAATTTTAAATGCACACCTTCCAAAATTAATAACTCACTTCAATGAAAATAATATATCTTCTGCTAGAAACTTAATACAGATGCTATCGATATCACTTTTGCCACCGTCTTTTAAAACAAACGACCAGGCTAGGCATTTATCAACTGATGCTGGTATAATTTAGGTTTTTAACTCGATAACCTAATTACTTAACTACATTTTGTAGATACAAGTCAGATCGAAAGCAGTGCAGATCCGGCGAGTTTAAAGAACGAAATGGAACAAGGGAATTTAATTACTATGCAATTTACTGTAGATCAGATGTCTTTAGAAATCCAAAGTAGAGGACGCAGTATAGCTGAACTTCAAATTGCAGGTGTTAAATTAACGTTTTTAAAACAGTTCATGGAAATATCTGTGACATTGACTGTTCACAGTTTACTGTTAGCAGATGCTTTACAGACGTTTGGCACTGATTTTGAATTATTAGTAGCGAGTCATAAACACGTCGGAATGGATTCGACGTCTGGAAGTATAAGAGATAGTGAACCGACGTCTCCAGTTTCTCCAGCTAGTCCTGATTCTACTTATTTTAGAAATGGAGCTACGTCTCCATTAGCTTTAACACAGGTAGGTAGAAATAACATATTATTTCGTATCTGTATGAATCTAATATGTGCTAGTAGTGAAAAAATGATATATGAACCACGCTAGAAAAGTGTCTTAGATCCATTAAAGACCTCTACAATAATAACTCACTTTTCTACCTTGGCTTATAATTAGGGGAAGTGTGCCTGAGATGGCATACTTTTTTTTGGTTACTATAATTTTTTTCTTTATGGCCAAAAAATTATTTTTATGTAGGATATATATAAATATGGAGTTTTCACCAAACTTGAACGGTTTTTCTATTACAAAACGAAAAAATATATCTCAAAAAAAACATGGTATGCCATCTCATGAAAGTAACTATTGATGAGATGGCATAGTAGTAATAAAAATATGAAACTAACTACAAATTTCACATTGAACATTTTCGTCTTTCTGTCTAACCTAGCACATTCTGCATGGGCCCATTTCTTACAGATGTGACACTGGAACCATAATGGACTGGGAAAGTGTGACGTCAAAATTTGTGTTCTATGCTGTTGAAATGTGAAATGTCAATGAAATGATTCCAAACAGCAACTTTGTAAATCTCCAGAAATAACTTATGTTTGAGTTATTTTGTTGTTATTTTACTTTGTAATATAACGGAAGTATCATAATTAAATACATATAAACAAAATCTTTCCAAATTCCATTTTTAAAGTACTCTTTTAGTAAGTATTCTCAAAATTTATGACAATGCACAACTTTGAAGGTTATGTTATAATATTTTTACGGAAATTTTCATCTACCTACTTTAGTGATAATGTAAAGCATATGAATCAACACTTACCAATGAAAAAACAGTAATTAACTCCGGAAAATCAAGAAAATACAATAAAATGGTCAATAATACCTATAAAACATACCACAAAAAAAGTTGTTTGGAGTAATTTGGTTTGACACTTACGTCACTACTTTCCCAGTCCATTCCCTTGATAGAGACCAGGAGTAAAGTTCATTACAATAAATACAAGGCGAGTCCTCCTCATCCAGGTCATCTTCTACGTCAAAACCCTCGGCCTGCTCATCTTCATCCTCATCCTCCATAACACATTTCTTATTCATGGTTCTCGCCGGCTTTCTTATCAACCCTAACGTAACCTAACCTAACCTAACTTAATCAGATTATACTCCATCTGTAAGCAGAATACACTCATTAGTACTCATATCATCACTCATTCATTTCAATTAATGGTCGCAAATGTGAGTTACAATCAGGACTTGAACCTGCGACTACAGTTACCACAAGCCAGAGCCCTAACCGCTGGGTCACTGTGCTGTGGTTAGGTTAGGTTCCCTATATATTTTTTTAGGAACAGTCCATCAAAATATCAGTTGAAGAGCTGAATTGAATCGATGAAAAATATTTCGCATAAAAGTTTTTTTGACCTTCCATTTCTTAAGGAAGCGTTTCCTGACCCCCATTAAAAATTCCCCTATTTATTACCTTAGGTAAGGATAGGTTAGAATCAAATAACATGTTTTATAATGTATTTTCAATGGGTAAATAATGTGTTTTTTGATTTTCCTTTATATCTCCGCTAGGGGGCGTTTCCGCGCGGTAAGACTCCTATAAATATGTTCCTCTACTCATAAGCTATCCAAAGTGGTACCAATTTATGAAATCTGTGTTATAGACTCTACCTTATCATGTAATATTTTAATCTGATCGGGCCCCTAATTTATAGTAACATTATTTTTTTTATATTTAGGCTTTACACACGTTAGCAACATCACCAAAGGACACGGAAGGAGTTTCCGAAAATATTCTGGATCTAGATACAGAGGCTTTAATTTCAATAGAATTGCAAGTTATAACGGGTACGAATCCAATGCAAATAGCCAAGATACAATTTAATAATTTGGATATAATAGGTAAACATAAATATTGTCAGTTTGCTTTTAAAATTAGAATAATCTAGTATTCGCGATCACCTTTGGCACCAGATGGCGCTTCAAAACTCCGGGAAAACAAATTTATATTTATAATTCACTGAAACGCAAATATATTTACTGAGAGGTTTCCTGATTATCAGTCCAATTCCCCATGTTTTAGTAAATTCTTGGGAAAATCCATACATGGATACATTTGCAGATGAATAATTCTTGCACTGTGGCACTGAACAATTTTTTTTAACTTACTACCCATATCAAAGTTATGCTTTTGGTCAGGGTGGAGCAAAATCTGATTTTTATTAAAAAAATCAAAAATCATCGATTTTTTCAAAAAAATCACGATTTATTTGATTTTTTTTTTTATTTTTAAATTTGAATACAAAATTTGAACATTCTAATTCTTTAAAATTATTTTTAATTATTTTAATGTATAATCCCAAAAATTATAATACAATTTGCGGCTCAAAAACGCATTTGTCGCGATTTGTTTTCCTTCTGTCCTATCCGAGTACTTCCGAGTGAGGCACGATCGCGCTTGTTGTGCTTTTTGCAAGAATATTCCTGTCGAGGCTTGTTTTCCTCTCAACCTATAAAAGGACGTTGCCCAAACTTCGCGCATTTCGCTAGTTAGGTTGGTTAAGTGAAGTGAAGTGAAAACATATAAATAAAAATAAAGTAAAATGAGTGGAAGAAAAGAGGACCCAATATTATGGCAGTTCTATATTAAGACAACAAATCCAAATAAAGGAGGAAAACTTGTGTTTTTGTTTAAATTGTATAATGAAAATGAATAGACTGGAATGTAGTAAAATTTAGGTGTTACGTTTAGTTTAAAAATTTTGAATTATGTACTTTTTTTTCGTTTTTGCTAAAATCAGATACTTCTTTTAATCTTTGAAAAAACTTTTATATAATGTTGTTATCTGGTTATGGATAAAAAATAAAAAAATTGATTTAAATCATGATTTCAATTTAAAAAATGAAGCCGATTTAAATCATGATTTTAATCGTGATTTTAATCACTTGATTTTAATCAGCCCAACCCTGCTTTTGGTATTAAACAAATAAAATCGAACCAAATATACAACAACAAAATCAACACTTTATCAATACAGGATTGTATGTCAAAATGTTTTTTTTCCGGAGTTTTACGTACAAATTCCCAAATGTAGATGACGCCTACTTCGTGGTGATCGCGAATAGAAACTGCATAAACCTTAATTCTTATTTCGATTTATCTTTTTTCCGTGTTCTGTAACTTTGATCTTAGATTTTCCTCTAATTTCTATATACCTCTTTATCTTTTGCATATTGCATCAGTTCTAATTGTAGCATTACAGTTATACATTTTTAGCGAATCAGCAAACTTTAGTAGAACTAGTGGGGTTCTGTAGAAGAGTTTTTCCCGAAACTCACAAATCTGTCAATGTTAAAAGCAATCATACACTCAATGTTAAAAAATCAACGGAATCTTTAATTGATGAGCCTGCAAATTCTATTGGCAACACCCAAATAATGTTTGATTTTAATCGGTTAAATGTCCTTTTGTTAAGAGGTAAGAATAATTCATTTTTAATAATATGCAAAGAAATAGCGTTCAACTTTTAGTAATTGAAAGGATCCAATAAAACGGAAAAGTCAAAACCACAGACTTTTATTCAAGTAATGTACAATTATTGCAACTAGTTTCGGTCTACATCAGACCATCATCAGGCTGTAAAGAACACAATAAAATGGTAAGCAAGAAGTGCAATAAAGTTAACGGTGGTAGAAAATAATATTAAACAGGTTAAACAGTAATACCAAAGAAAATAATTTTAGTGCAAATGAGAATGTGTCAACAGAACAGAAGTTTTTTCAAATGACAAGAATATCAATAGTTTTCCTTTCTTTTTGTGTGGATTTGAATATTGTGTGTTGTTTTAAAAAATTTTTATAAAGTTATCAAAAATTAATGAAATATAGGGGAATTTTAGGGGAAATTCTACTAGATGGAGTAAGAAACCAAAAGTAGAGAGGAATTTGATATTTCCCTACTTGATAGAGTAAAAAACAATATATTAATGTTTTACTTTATTGTTATTTGATCTATTTAAGATGTAACTCTTTCATATATTAGTATTATATATGTATACATAAGATTTGCTTATTGTAATCCAAAAAGAAAGGAAAAATATTGATATTATTATGATTTGAAAAAACTTCTGTTCTGTTGACACATTCTCATTTGTACTAAAATTATTATCTTTGGTATTACTGTTTAACCTGTTTAATATTATTTTCTACCACCGTTAGCTGTATTGCACTTCTTGCTTACCATTTTATTGTGTTCTTTACAGCCTGATGATGGTCTGATCTAGACCGAAACTAGTTGCAATAATTGTACATTAAATAAAAGTCTGTGGTTTTATTGGATCTTTTCTATTGGATTCAACCACATTTGAGATGGATGACTTCTCTAATTTTAGGAATTGTTAAAGACGGAAATCTGTATGGAAAAAAAATTGGAACGGCCACCATGAGTTCTGCAAAAATACACGCCACAATTAGTTCAACATTTGAGCTAGAGGGTTCTTTGGGCAGTTTACAAGTACTGGATTTGACTGCTGAAGGTCAAACGCACCAAAATATATTAAGTGTCGGAAGTGATCCTTCTTCGGATCATTCTCATTTAATGTACACGATATCGGCCGAAGAAAAAACAGCTTTTAAATTCAAATTCATTAAAACACAAGAAAAAGATGGTCTCGATATAATAATTCGTATGGCTTCCGTTTGGTACACTCATTCACCTTATTTTTTAAGCGAACTTCACTCATGTGCTTCAGAGTTTAAACAGTATTTGTCAAATTTAGCCAAAACCATCAGGACAGCTGCAACAGATATGGCTTTAGGTCTGGTAAACGTAAGAACCGAAGCTTTAGCTCAATCTTTAAATCTAACCAAAAACCTTCCGAATTCATTATACAGCAGTGCTATTTCTCTAAGCGAAAGCTTTACTCCTAAAAAAACATGTAAAATTTCTTCAGTTAAAGATTCAATGTCTTCATCACCTACCAGTCCCAATGATGACAACGGTTTAATGTTAAACGTCAATCTAAACATTGAATTTGACAGTCCCGTTATCGTTTTACCCAGGAATAACGTTAGCACCGAAGTATTTGTAGCTCATTTGGGTAAAATAACCATAAACAACAATTACGTCGATGAAGTTCAAATGGAATCTCTTCATTACAGAATAGAATCTTATAATATCGACGTTCGAGACATGAATATATTTTCTTTAAATATAAAAAATAGAAAATTGTTCAAACACGGTAGCAATAAACCCGAATTACTTTACAGTTGTAAGTATGACGCTATCCCCATTTTACATGATACAATACTCCATTTAAAAATCGAAAGAGAAATTAATAAAGCGGTAAACGTTTACGAACAAGAGTTTGAGTTCGACGAAGATATAAAAAGTAAAAATACCATACAGATATCCGGGAGAATAGTCACGGCGCTTAAAGTTTCTCTAAATCGATCACAATACAGACAAATATTGGATACTTTGGATTGGCTGTCTTCAACTAATCTCCGTAATACCGAAGAATACACTCAAGTACAATCGAGAACGAATTTCACGTTGACAGATATCAAAGAAGAAGATACAGGTATAAGTACCCTCAATATGGATCCGCACATCAGAGCTAAAATGTTTCAGAATTATCCCATTTTTAAGAAAAACAAATCGACATCTTCGATGACGGAAATAAAGATGTGTTTTGACATTTCCTTATTTACGGTTGAAATTATTGCGTCCGAACATAACCTTTTTAATTTATCCTTTCTCGATTTTGCTTTTCTTTACGATAAATGTAACAATTATGAAACGAACATTCAAATATCTTTGAGATCGATATTCATGGAAGATCTGCAACAACCGGTCAATAGCAGACACAGAGTTATAGTGACGTCAACGGATAACGAATCGACGTCGAGTCATTCTTCGGCATCTAGATCGTGTCCCGATGTTACATATCCTCCTTATTTGAGAAGAGCTTCACATAGTTCCTTACCCGATCATCTAGATAATAACGATATATTCGGTTTCCGCAATGTGGAGGATAAAAAGGATAATCCAAGCACTCCCCCACCGAGTCCCGAAGGAGGTAGATCTCGGTCAGAAAGAAACTTGGTTATAATAAGCACTCTTTTAGTAGATTCAACTGTACCAAACTTCTACGATCATTATAACGGTATACATAACGCTACGTCTGTAGATTTTAATTGTTTAGATCTCATAATTAGTTCTAATTCTTGGGTGGTCGTTTTGGATTTCTTCAGTTTGCCATCTGAACCAGTTACAACCAATTTGGAGACACACGATGATGTTGTAATTGACCAAAAAAAGGAAATTTACGTAACCAACGTTAACGTTAAATCTTTAAATATCGTAATAGCCGAACAAAATAAAGAAATAGCTAAAGCCAATATTTCCGACGTCGAACTTGAAATTAAAACTACGAATAGCTCCAAAGAAGTAGATGGAAAGTTGGGATCCTTATCTCTGCAGGATTTAACCACTAGCGGACAATTGTACAGAGATAAGTTTTTAACTTGTGGAAAACAAGCTGTTATTTTTAAATATAAAAGGTTAGTTTTAATTTCGGTCTTTCGATAAGGGTTAGTACATTTTGTTGTTTAAAATTTCTATTCCATTTAATCCAATTATAAATGCATGCATTAAATTTTTCACCTTAACTACTGAGTAATGTTGATAAGCAAATCTTATGTGCAAACAAAAATTTAAGGGACTGAATAGTAATTTTATAAACTTGTTAAAATATTTTCAAAATTATTCATATTATCAAAAATAACAAATAAAATATATACAAAAAGACCTCTTGCTATAGGAAAATTAAAATTTTGGCTTTACTATCATTAAGAACATGTTCAGCTTATGCTCATCACTTAAAACATCTTTTTTTGTCATTTCTATTAGAAGTTTCTAAAGTTGTGACCTCTTTCGTTTATTTAAAATTAGAATTATGTTTATTCAAACTTAAAACACTTTTTTAAAAACAAACTTTTACTTCTGTTTCTGAAATAGTGAATTTATTCCATACATTTGCATCATACTGTATAGGTACTAATTAGTACGAGACAATAACAAATATTTTAATAAATTTTAAAAACAAAAATATTATGTTACATCAAAATACGCCATTAGAATTAAAGAAAACTAAAGATATTAAGTTACATCTGCGTAGAAACTATAACTTTAGTATATTTTTTTTTAATTTTTGTATTTTATTAATCAATATTATATAATGTGTGCATTTTTGAAGCCACAAATAATGTAAGTTAGTCACGATAGTAAGTTTTTTAGTTAAATTATTATTATTATTATTATTATTTATTTAAATTTTAGTGAAACAACAAATATTTTTTCTTTTCCAATAAATTCCAATGTTTTAGATATCCTGCTCAAAAAGATTACGATGCGCAATTGTCCTTAGAAATGGCCTCTGTGATATATGTACACACAAAAAGGTTTATTGCAGAAATTTCGGCTTTTTTCAAAAACTTTTCCAAAAGACAAAAAATGGTATTTAAAGGTATACAAGCTGCAACTAGTCGACAACTTGTAAGTTTTATATTGCTTTTACAAATGTAATTTTCTTAGTCCCTTGTAAAGTTTAGCGGAAATTTACCTGATTTAAAAAGAACACCTTTTAATGTTTCCTTTTGCACTTCTTTACATAATGGAGTGAGATAGTTCTTAACATCTTTATCCATAGTAAATTACCATAAAAGACCACTTGACTAACTTCTACAAAAACTATGACTGATATAAATTAATCAAAATTGGAAGATATAAAAGAAACAATCTAGTTTCTGGGTTAAAACGTCTCATTTATTTATTTTTTAGAGTCGAGATGAGCCGTTACGATTGTCATTGATTATTGAAGCAAAATCTCCAATGATTCTTTTGCCCGTCAGTTCCAAATCGTCAAATTTAATAGTATTCGACTTGGGACAACTTATTGTCACGAATTGTTTCAAATACTCGGGTGAAGAAGGTACTATAAGTGTAGTTTCACACGAGTCAAAAAGAAAATGTTTATTAGATGTTATGTCAATAAACTTGGAAAACACTGATGTATATATGGCTATCAAATCAGCGAAAATGAGTCCAAAACGGCAATCAAAATCTAGCAGTTTTACTTTAGGAAATAGTTTAATTACAAAGAACGGTAAGCACAACTGTTTTTTTTTTGTTTAAAACTTAACAAAAATATGATGTTTTCTCAATCTTAATAGTTAGGGGTGTACAAAATCAATTCATTTTATTGTATTTATTATAACACGGTTATGTCGATTTGAAAATTCAACTTTTGGATGACGTGGATAACCCAAAAGTAAAGTTAGGGTCGACATAGAACCGCAATTCTGTCGTCTTCTTTTTTACAATTTTAATCCTCAAACCACAATTTTCGTCTAACTTTTATTGCAGGCACGGTTACAAATTTTTTTATGAGAAGTTCTAACTGTTTTGTTCGTGCAGTATGATACAATGATACATTATATGATAATGGCATTATTCAAATTTGAAAAAAAAATGTAAAGAAAAGCTAACTAAACTTAGCTTAAAAAATTTTAAGACAATGCTTATATTTTGGCTCTTCTTCCGCAGCCGTACCCACATTAAAAACTCAATAATGCTATAAAACTTCACTTTATTGCCTCAAATAGTGATCACAATTAATTAAGACTAGGATTTAAACTGTATACAACATTTTTATGGAATCCAAAAAATATTCAAATGGTGGCAAATTATTGATTTTGACATGCCTTCGTCATAGATATTCGCAAATGTGATGGCATGATTGTTGACACTTGTCTTGAGATATTTCCAGTGATTTTCGATGGTTTGAATGTGAACGCCTAGTTTAGGTTAGGTTAGGTTAGGTTAGGTTACATAATACCTGTGTTTGGATCCACGAATTCTTGTGAGTGATTCACTGTGTGATGCTCATAACCATTTTCATATAGCTTGTGATAAGCTTTCCATTCATCAGAGTGGATAATACCGCCAACTTTGACATTTTTCTTGATTAATGGCAGTAATGTATTTGCATCTCTCTTATTATTTGGACAAACTTTCCAAAAATCCAATGGCCTTCGACTAGTCTTCCTCTTTGGTACTTTCTTTTGCCAACTTTTGATTAATCGATTTGTATTATTATTCCTATTAAGTTTAAGTTAGGTTAGGTTGTACTCACTTCAACATAAATGACGTTGGGTACGGCTGCGGAAGTTTTCCCTTATTCGCGAAGATTTTTCCGATAGTTGGCGCTGCAGTAAATGTCAGTGAAATAGGGAAAACAATAACATCAGCTATTTGATTCAATTTGATTCAACCTTTTCTATTTTGAATTTTGTGTGGTAAAGATCGTTAGTGAAAGATGGAGAATGGATTTGTTTTCCCCATTCTAGTAGTTCAGATAGAGGGCGCACCCGTTGCTCGTTTTCGCCAACATTTTATTGAAACGTCAAGCTCCTATAAACTGTAAACAAATAATGTAAGATACAGAACACTCATATATTTTGAAAGTTCTTCAAACTTCAAATTAGATTGGCCTTTTTGTAACTGGCTATTAGCTATAAGTTCATAAAACATCTAAATCAGAAATTGGCTTACTGCGTATATGACTTAGTGACGTATCTGTTGTGAAAGTTGCAAACATTTAGGAATTCTTAATTCCCAGTTTTCTCCCAAAATATTTGATTCAAAATTTTTTTAAATATAGTGCTAATATAATTTAATAAAATACCAGAAACCGGATATCGGTTTAACACCCCATTTAAGCTCTTGTGATATTATAAGTGACTATTTCTAAAACATCATTTTTACAAATTTTATTCAACTTATATTATATTTTCAGGAGCTTCATTACTCACAAAAAAGTTTTTACTTAAATTACAAATAGAACAAAATCTTGACAGAAAAGAAACCCAAATTGTACCTGACATGAGCATTTACGGTCAATTGTCAACTCTAGATGCTGCTATAAATTTAAACCAATATAAATTAATTCGAGGTTTATTGACTCACAATTTAGGGGAAGATACTGAAGAAATAAATCCATCGGTACCACCAAATTTAAGAAACGAGGTAAGTTCACATTATAACATTTGATATTAATTTTAAAATTTATAAATATTTTTGTAGGTAGATGGTGGTAAATGTTGGACGCTGTCATTTATCAAACTAGATTTACAAAATGTAACTTTGTCTCTTACTTATCAAGAAAATTCTCCTTTAAGTTGTGTTAATTTTATTAAGTCTCATCTTACTATAGAAACGTTTAGTAATTTTTGTCAAGATATTGACCTGGTTTCAAAGGAAATTGTTATTAAAGATACGCGTCAAAGGGGAGACTTAAATGATAAAGTGAATGTGTTTACAAATATTCTACAACCTATAAGCCAACCTACTAAGAATAAACAAGTTCAAGCCGAAATTCATAGTAGAAGAAGACAAAATTTTACAAAAGTTACAATTTTATTTAATAATTTACGATTAATGGCTATTTTTGATTGGTGGGAATCGTTTTATAAATATATAAGACAAGATTTTGATAATGAGTTGGAGACTGAACCCAAAATTCCCATATACACCAAAACAGATACAGAAGAAATGGAATTTGAGTTGAAACTCAATATTACAGACTCCGAAATTGTTATAGTGGAAGATTCTTCACAATGGGACACTAATGCTGTTATTTTAAAGGTAAAATTTCTAGACAATGGAATTATGTTAAAATCTTTGATATTTGAATTTATGCTTTTATTTTGGTTATTGTAGAGTACTACTGTATTAAATTATTATCCTTCAAAATTTTCTAAACCTCTAACGTGCAATTTAAATAATTGTGAGATGTTTTCTTGTATATTGGGATTAGAAGATGAAACCGCTTTATCCATAATTGATCCAGTTACATTAAACATAGAAGTTAATGAAAATGGAATTTTAGAAGTAAGTACCATCATTGTTTTCCTTTTCTAAATGACATCGAGCTTTCTAATTTTAGGTTCAGCTACAATTTTTTACTGTTAGATTATCTTATCATGATATGTGTATGTTTTTAAAAATATTAAACTCTTTGCCGAAACAAATTTTTCTCAATAAAACCGAAAACATTGAAAAGAAATCAAGTAAGCTAACTTTCTCATGTAGTGTTCCAATAAGAACGATTCTCGGCTGTGTCCTAGGAATAGTCATATTAATTAAATTACAGTTTTGAAGAAAATTTACCAATAAACCAATAAATTCACTTAATCCTTGAATGAATGAATGTGTGCTTGAAATTTGGTAGAGATTTTGATTTTTCTTCTACAAGGGTTAGAGAATAAAAATAGATGAGGCCAGATTTAGGATTTAAGGTCCTCTACAGGGCAGGGTTGGCGTTGTTTTTATGTGGATGTCGTATTGTCCCTATCCTTAACTTCCTTCCATCCTTCCCAGTCCCTTTGCCCACCTCCCATGTTGATTGTGTTTTCTCCCTCCCCTCTTCCTTTTTCCCTAACTTCTCCTTCTCCAATTTCCTCACCCTTCTCTCTGTCGCCATCTTCTGCTTTTCCAGCTTCTCAACTCTCTTCTTCAGCCGCCTTACCATTTCCTTTAGATCCTCTACATTCTCTTGAGGATGCATATGCTTCACTTACAATAAAATTTTCACAAAATTTTCAAAAGTTTATTTGTTTAATGTTCTCAGTAAGATGGACTAAGATTAACCACAAAGGGTTAGTACAAGCCATGGTCTTTCTTTGGAGTTGTTATATAAACGGATACTTAGGTACAACCGAAAGCCTAGTCGTTCTTATTGAACCATTCATGGTCTACCTACTTCTGTCTTATTAAAATTCATTTCTAGATCAAGTAGCTTTATTAAGCGGATTAGGTTTTAACCCAGAAGATTGTGTAGAAGCTTTGGAAAAATGTGGATATAGACTGGACGACGCTGCACTATGGCTAACGAATACTGGAAGAGCATATACTAAACCATCTAGCAAAAAAAATCAAAATATTGGCGCTATAGAGGTACTTGTTAAGTTGGTTTTATTATAATCATTCAGTCAATACCATTTATTGTGAAAACTACTATACTTTATACACTTTCAGCAAAGTGTTGTCCAAAAATCAACTAATAATATTAATTTAAAAATAAACCAATAAATATTTTAAGCTAAAAATATAAATTAAAAGTGTTTAAATACATATTATTATTTATTTTGAATAGTATGAAGTTGTAGAAACATTTTTATTCCATTTTATAGTAGGTATTAAAAAAGTAAACCCATAATTTTGAAATATGGCAACGCTTATGTTTTTGCTTACAAGCCTTCAAGTTAAATTGAGTCTTGCTAGGTCTATCTTATATTATTCGTCCAAGATTAGACCTCATTGTGATCTATAGTTCCCTAAAACTATATAACTATATACTCTCCAAAAAGAGATCCCGACTATCGGCTATGAGACTCTCTCAAGAAGTGGTTAATGCTTACTATAGAAAGGATTGGCGGTATAGGGTTAAGGGCGCCACTATCTTTTTATACGTTTACGATTAAACAACTGAAACTACACAAAAACTAAGTTCGTTCGCGTAATTTAAGAATCCGTGAGCAATGGTTTCAACAGGATGGCGCAACAAGCCATACAGCCGACATTTTGGTAACAGAATAATTTTTCGTCGTACAGATTTAACACCACCTGATGCCTAAATTTGGATATGGGGAATAATTCCATGTTTTACTCGCAAAATCAGCCCGAAACTGTTGGTTGACTGAAAAGTGACCGATGCAACATTTGCAGCAGTCACTTTTCTTAAATAATTGATTTAATGATTTTGAAAAACTTTATAAAGCTTGCTTGCAACGCCGTGCACATAACATATTATGTAATATAATAACTAACTCATAATTATTAAATTCGGTACTGTTTATTTTGGCGGATACGGTATTTTTTAAATGTTGTATATGAATGTGTGATGTGTAAAAATACTCGCATTTTAATTTTTTATAATTTGCCCTAATTAGTTTACATTGTATTTTTAGATCAAAGCAAATCGTATTTCTCTTTGCATTATCGATGATTGTGGAGATTCTGATGTACCTCTACTAGAATTGTCATTTTCTGACGTGCATTTTAATCAATTATTTCCCGATAATAATATTAACGATTCAATTTATCATGGTTATGTTAATGGAGACTTGGCCATTGATTATTATAATAGATTGCTATCTGGATGGGAACCTATGCTAGAACCGTGGAGGTAACTCTTTTGGTTTTATTTATATTAAAAATTTATCGTTGGCTTTTTAGATGTAAGGTAAATGTGGAAAAAACAAGCTCCCAAGTTTTACTAAAAAATCGATTCTCATTGAGAATAGATTCCGAGGATACTTTAAATATAAACATAACTTCGACAGTTATTGAACTCTTTGAACAGGTAAAAGTAAATTGGATCAAAGACTATAATACCCTTAGCCAGATGATGAGCAACGATTGTTTAGCTAATAATTCAATCAACTATAGACAGAGATCTCCTTTTGTGCCATATGCTTTAAAAAACCTTACTGGATGTGCTTTGCAATTTTGCACATATGTATCAAAATTGGATGATAACAATTCTACGTTAATTGGCACGCAGAAAGAAAATTGGTTAGATGTCAAACCTGAAGAAACCGTATCATTTTCGTTCACAGCAAGAGGTAAGATTTCCATAAAATAAAAATTAGTTTTGGTTTAATATTGTAAATTTGTATGATTTTAGATAAAATGAGACACCAGAATTCCCACAAGATGAGAATGCATCAGTTAAAAGTAAAAATAGACGGTTGGAATTGTTTGGAACCTGTAACTGTAGACAAGGTGGGGGTATATTTTAGAGATACTTGTGCCGAGTTTCATACTAGGGTAAGTTTTACCGAAAATTCAAAGAATATATTTATCTAAATCTCGATTATGAGCAGACTTTTGTTGAATTTGGCTTATTCGAGATGAACTCAACTAATGAAATTAATAAAACGTTTTATTTCAGGCATCAGAATTACCTCATACAAGAATCGTGTTCGATATAACTTTGGAGGGTTCTGCTAGAAAACTAGTAACTATTCGATCTGCTTTAGTTCTTGTTAATAACCTACCGCATACAGTAGAAATAAAATTAGAAAGTAAATTACCAAATGATGAAATTTCAAATGCGTTTTGGGTCGCCAGTCAATTATTTAAAGTAGACACCAATGGAACACTGGCTATTCCGTTAAGTCACACTCATTCACAGATTAACATTAGACCTGCACAGTACCCCCAACACTACACATTTTCAGTGCCAAGCTTAACGTGGACTCAGATGCCGAACGGAGTGGACAGATTCTTTCAGTTGGCCACTTGTCATTCCCACAAGGGACATAATTACAGGTAATTATTATTCCAATTTTATTTGTAATGTTGTTTAATGTTTATACTGTGTGGAAAAGCCAAATGGAATAAATTCATTATTTCAGTTACTGTACATATTTGTGCAAAATCAAAAACCATGTCAAATTTAAATTATAAATTGACATTCTTTCAACCCCCTTTGAGTGACACTTACGACCCTCAAGTATGGGCTTGTGATATATCGTTTGAAATGTCTCGTCATTCTTGATTGCAAAAATTAACATAAAAAAATAATCGCCAGCGTTATTCGTTCTATTAAGGGCCGATAGATCAATCTCTTGGTGTGTTAATCATAAAATACCAAAAGGGTTAAATTTAATCTCTTTGGTGAGCTTCTGTTAAAATCGAATTTGTTAGATCATTCTTTGTTTATCCTTTTGGTACGACGTGACATAATTTCTATCAAAATTAAATGTTGGCAATTCTGTTTTGTATGTGTTTTGTGTTTTATGTTGAGAGTGTTGTCAAAATTCAAAATATCCACCTATTGTAATTAATAATGGAAAATACTGAAAAAAGAAAAAGGGTACAAATTGTTGTGCTGAAGAACTGGATTTGTTATGCGTCCTAGTGGTTAAATATTCAAACATTATTGAAAATAAAAAAACGGATGCTTTATGTCACAGTGGTTGCATGCACCCCTCCAAAATCTTCAACTACCATTAACATATTGCCAGTGGCATAAAACCTTAGTGTAATTAATAATTGTTGAAGTGGGGTTAAGCAATTATTTCTGTAATTACAAAATACTTAGGATTTTTAAAATATCATAGATAAAAAAGTATTACCTTCTTGTAGGAAAGCCTATAGCATTTTCAATTAATTGCAGTAGATTATTTGCACTTTATTTGCTTAATCTAAACCTAATTTTAAATTCACTGTCATCATCCCAAAGATTCATATTATGATCCGGTCAATCTCTTACAGTGTATGGCTTTCTTAAAAGAACCGCAAAAAAATCTTCATTTTCATCGTCACTATCGCTATCGAAAATGTTAATATCTTGAATAATATCCATTTCAATTTTTTGAAGTTCACAAAAATGTCTCAATTATTAGAGATTAAGGTTATGAATCTCTTGGTAACAATAAAAAAAAGTGGCTAGTAGATTAATTTCTTGGTAAAGCCATTTATCCCCTTGGTAAATTATATCAGTACATTGATATAAGGATTTTGACAATTACCAAGAGGTTATTTTTACCAACCACTTTACCAATCGATTGATCTAGCGGCCCTAAGTCATCTAAATCTTGTGGTTTTAGTTTTGTAAACATTATTTTTGACATATCCCCGTAATAGTCCAATGGGGTAAGATGAGGTGATCTTGCTGGCCATTCTATTGATCCTCGCCTCCCTATCCTACCATTTGGAAATGTAAGTTGAGAGTTTACTAGATCAGGAAAAATTTGCCCAACTTGGCACATCATTTTGTAGTAGTGCTAAATGATTATCGCCATTCAAATTCCCCTCAGCGAAAAAGGACCAAAAAAGGGAAAAAGGTCCTCTCTCATCCAGTGAGGATTTTTCGTTGACCAGTAGCGGCAATTTTGACGATTAGCATGACCGTTAACGGAAAAAGTGCACTAATCAGAAAACATAAGGTTTTCTAAAAACGAAGGAATGATCCATTACTCAAATGTGGCTGATATCAAATATCAATAAAACACTAAGTCAAACCACAATAAATTTAATGGTAAAACTATAAAAATACGCGACTAGTTTCGGTCTTAGACCATCATCAGGCTATAAATAAAAAGATACAGTAAGGTAAGGATTAGGACAAGAACTATAACAATAATAAATATAAAGTTGGACAACATAGTAAAATGAGTGAGGAACAAAAGTAATAAAGAAAAGCATATAACCTATCATGTAAAAGTCAATACATTTGTACAATATTAAAAGTTACATCAGTCAAAATATGTGAATGTATATAAAATATAAAATATAATAAATTACGGAGTAAAATAATATAAATAAGTTATTATCATTCTAGTTATGCATTCGATATCAAACTTTTGCATGCATGTAATAAGGGCAATAGGTTGAATTTGCTAGAATTTTTGGAGATTAGATCTTCTTTGTTAAATACCTCAGTCATTTGTCTTAATTAACAAATACAACCCAATGATAACTACATTTTCTTGAATTTACCTTTTGATATTATTAAGAAATATTATTAGAAACTTGCCCAATCTTTTGCATTTCTAGAAAATACTGGTAAATCTTTATCTTTTGTTTGTCTGAGTAAAATATTCTCCAATTTTTCCTCACAATTGAAACTTTTCGACGAACCTGTACATGCATCATCTGTCAGATCATAGTAGGTACCTACCTTAATCTACTAGAATTTTAATGTTTTAATTGAAACTAAATAGCCTAAATCTACTTGAACTAGGGAGTGACAGCAACTTCTAATTTTATTTTATTATCTCCTTTAAATTTGGACTACCGCTGCATTAATTATCTCCTATCCTAACATCTAGTTGTCTAGTTTTGTATTTATAAAATAATAATGAAATAACTTTGGTCTAATAAACTCCTAAATCAATTGGTTAAAATGTTATGATTGCTTGTTTTTTTCTCATTTAGGTTTTATACAGAGATTGTACGACAAGGTGTTCTAATATCCAACAGGATGAAGTACGAACCAGCCCATACGATATATCTGTTACCTGCAGTCGCTGTTGAAAATCTTCTACCAGTAGATATACAATATACGATAGCTGGACAAAAAGGCTTTATTAAAGCTGGAAGTAGTAACACCGTTCACAATGTAATTATTTCTTATGTAGCAAAAGTTTTTTTTAAGTACTAAATTTATTTTTTTTAGATTGATCCCGATAATGTAGACTTGAAAATAGAACTGGAGAATTTTCGTTCATGTAATAACGTAACTGTTCCAGTCGGTTGTAACACAACTTTTACCTGTCGTATTAAACTCGAAGACATCGAAAAAAGAAAGTTAAATTTATTGGTTACTGTGTTTGTTAATAAGGGAGCAAAAATAAAGGTAACGTCATATTTAATTGAAGAAAGTAATTATATTAATAATATGGATTTCAGTTTTCAGTGTCCGCTTATTATTGGATAATAAACAAAACGGGGTTACCTTTGGTTTTTCGCCAATCCGGTACATCTGTAATGAGTGCTGGGCAATTTGATGAACACGAGCAAGCTCGAATGATGGCACCTTTGATGTTTAGTTTTTCTGATCAGGAAGGTGGTCTTACGATGAATGCTAGAGTAGGCAAAAGAGTTATTTGGGATGGAACTCCACAAGTAAATTTTACTATTTTTATACAATACAGAATTTATCATAGTTTTCTATTGATTCTATTTTTTTACGTTTGCCAAAGGATTCTTTACAGTTATGATAAAATATTAAAAATATTGAATCGAGATCATAACACAACCAACAATTTAATAAAACTTCTCACTATTTAATTATAAAAAAAAATAATTTTGTCAATGACATCTGTTTTTAATTACAATTAATTCAGATTGAAGTTACATTTTGTTTTATGAGACAACTGTTTGTTGTTAAGACTAGACCGAAGATTGAAATAATAGAAATAATCAAACATAAGCCTGGATATTATTAGCTCTAAGAGGTTATCCTGAATATATTTCCTTCTAAGATCAGTGTAATTGTGCGATTATAGAGAACTATATCATGCTGATCCTTACAGTAACATTCTAACTCTAAGAGTTCATCCATGTCTCAAATAAGTGGGTTTAATGAAACTTTAAGTCAAAACAACAATTTTTATTATCCAGATGAACCAATGAAATTCAGTGAGCTGTAAATAGTCTAGGGGGTCTAGTTTTGAGTGAAATTGAATTCACAAGTGAAATATTTCGATTTTTAATTCACCTAGTTTTCAATTTTAGTGAAATGAAATTTTTTAAATTCACCTAAATAATAGAAATGATCCAATAAAACTCAAAGTCAAAAACCACAGACTTTTATTCAGGTAAAGTTTATAATTATCGCAACTAGTTTCGGTCTACATCAGACCATCATCAGGCAGAGTCACAAGAGAAGAGATTGAGGGTTTTTAAAATGATGTCAAGAGAATTGGAGCTGAATATTTATGTGGTTTTTAAATATTTTTTTTCATTAATTATAAGATAAAATGTTTTAATTAGAAGTTAGGAATGAAATATGAGGATTTATTTGGGGAGGGGAATTCTACTAAATGGAATAGGAAACCAGAAGTAGAGAGGGATTTAATATTACCCTACTTGATGGGATAAAAAACCATAAGTAGGGTGGAGTTAAGGAAACAAAGGGAAGGAAGGATTATGTCCCACTAGAAGGAATAAAAAACCAATAGTGGGAAGGGATTTAAGGGTGAAAATGTAGTATTGGGGAGGGAATAATGAAGGTGTAGGGGAATGTGAAAGCCAAAAGAAGCAAAGTCCGAGTAGAAGGAAATGTTAGTTGAAGTTGTGTCAAAATCGTAAAATTTTTTAGGACGATTAGTCCAGCAGTGATAGGGATGTAACCTAACCTAAATAAATTTAATGCGATCGACACAATTTGACAACAATGGAATCAGTCGAACTGGTTCAAATTATTAACGTGCGAGAAAAATAGAAGATTAATTAGGTTTAAAAAGGCCATTATTTCTTATTTTGTTCTTCAAATCTTCGTCATCAAAATTTTTAAGATAATTCTACTTTTGGTAGTTTGAAAATTCAAAAATTTGATAGGAAATGCAAATAGTACAGGTAGGTACCTAGGTTTCAGTAAATTATAAATCTAGCAGAATCTCTGATTTAGTTACAATATTATGAAGTTGTACGTAAAATAATACTGTTTTAGTGATGGCTATATTCCTTAAATAAGATAGCAACTGTTTTTTGTGAATTAATATACCCATCTACTTCTTTGGTTTTTAGATGCTTATGACGTTAAGAATACTATAGATATCGAATTTAGAACACAGTTTTTGTGCCTGCTCTGTTAAACCTTAAAAATTTTTGTTGGAAACTTTTTATTGCACCTACTGATATTTGTGTATATAACAGTATCTCTTTTCTAAAAGAATCAATGAAATAGTGAAAGTTTTGTTAAACTGTTTGTTTTGTGTTCTGGGTACATTTACAGAGTAAGGATTTGATACAACACATTTCACTAATATTGAACGGTTACTTTTTAGTGGTGTGCCAACTTTCATGTTCATAAAGGCACTCAATATCGAAAGTTGCATGTAACATTGAGAGATGGACGTCCCGATGTTGTTTTCATAATCGGTTTAGAAGTGCGAACTGGAAGAGGAAAATATAGAAATACGAGCATCGTAACCATATCGCCAAGATATCAATTGCATAATAGGACATCGTATAAACTTTTGTTTTCTCAACTTTGTTTTGCAAAAAATGGTCAACATCATACGCCGAAATCATGTTTGAAAGCTATGTCCAATTCCCATATGCCGTTTCATTGGCCGAATTTGGAAAAAGAACAATTGTTGTGTGTTTCAATCGAAGATGTTGCCGATTGTTGTTGGTCTGGAGGACTTAAAATTGATACTAACGATTCCATGCATGTTAATATAAGGTAAATATTGACACGTTTATTTAATTTTTTGTCGACCTTTCGACAAGTCACCCATGTCTTTTTCAAACAACAGCTATGCAATTTTTATTATTATTATTATGTATTATATTTGTGTATGTATCATTTTTATTATTATCTGATTTTAGAATAAGCCTGTTACTTTTATTTATGTTTTATTTTGAATTTTACAAAAATGTGCGTTCAATAAAATCCGAGGACATTCTGAATATAAACATTAGCAGCCACCATCATAAAAATAAACCAAAATTGTTTTAATTTTAGAGATTCTGTGGGAGGTATGTATTTTATTCGCATGGAGGTGGTCTTGAAAGGTGCAACATTTTTTGTTGTTTTTACTGATGCTGATACCCTTCCTCCTCCAATGAGAGTGGACAATTTTTCTGAAGTTTCCATAATGTTTGGACAAAACTGTTATATTGACATCATGCATAGTACAGCAAGGGCACATTCTAGTGTTCCTTATGCTTGGGACGAACCGACAAAATCTCATACTATCAAGATTATAGGACCTGGAGGAGTTTCTAATACATACAGTATGTCTACCTTGGCACCTGCATCGGTTTTAACTTATGAAAATTTCATATATATTGCATTTACAGGAACCTTTAAAAAGTAAGATTTCTAATTAATAACAATTAAATACCTGAATAAAAAAAATGTATTTTTTAGATCAAAAACTGTATACGACCCTAACGATATAGAGAATCAAGAATTAGTTCTTAATGTAATAAAAAATACTCAAGTGATACTATCGCGCAAAAGACTAAGCGAACGCTCTCAGTTGTGGAGGATGACATCTGAAGGTTATTTAGAGCATGAAGGTAGCAGCCCGCCTTTGCATCCTGGCCAAAATCGAAATTTAGATAATATTCTCGTACTAGATATAGAGAATACAGCTCCTCAACCAAATACTTACTTAAGGTTAATGCTAAGACGAGTTGATCCTAGAAGACAGTCAACACAAAAATGGAGGTTTACCGAAGATGGCAGATTGTGTTGTGATCATTATAATATGTGCGTACAAGCTATGGATGGCTCATATGGACTACGTGAAGGTGTGTAAATTTTATTCGGTAACTTTTTTATTTTATTTATTTATTTATTCAATTTGGGATACAAACAGGCTAGAAACCCAAAAAAGTATCCACACTAACATTGTTGAGATTTGATTAGGTTATTTTGAAATTGACATTTATCTATTTATGCATACTTTTCAGATATGGTATTAGTAAAGTAGTTAGAGAAGAACACAATTTAAATGCTTAGATAAATTATTTGTTTTTTAAATAGTTTTTTTCCGTTTAGGTAATGCTGCAGTCTTAGGTCTGCCTCAGCCTGTCAGCTATAGTTTTGTCAAAAACGGTTTACCGATCGAACAGGCTATAGAAAGGCAATATTTGCGCCCTGGATCGGGTTTATTATCGGTTAATATCCACATGGATGGTCCAACACAAGTCATTTGTATAAAAGATTTAAAGGAAAGTAAATTTTATGCAACTTCAGATGATAAGGAATGGGGTACTATATCTCTCGACCACAGACCGAATTTGACGAATTTAGATGATGATGAAAAATGTGAATCTAGAGACCTTCAATTTAAAATATTTTTGAACGGTATTGGAATAAGCTTAGTGAGTAGAAAAACATCTGAGGAATTATTGTACATACATTTTCAAAAGGTGGTTGGAGAAACGGTGATAACTTCACAATCCAAACAAGTTTGCTTCAGTATTAAAGACATACAAATTGATAATCAGGTAAGATTTAATGTTTATAGCTAAAATGTTTACTTAATTAGATTAAATTATATTGTCTTACGTTGTAAATACCATTTGGGCTTCTCTGCTAGGATCTTTTATGTCTACGTTTATCTACTTAAACTCTAGTATGTTAGAAGTTTCAGAGATTTGGACATTCCAAAATAATGTGTGTCAAACTTCCATATTTCCCGCATTTGCAACCTGGACTGTCATTACCTATTAAAAAAGTGACCGAAAATGTAAATGATACTTTTAAAACTGCTTTTTTTATTTAAACGAATTTTACACTAATACAACTTATTCATGAAGGAATAAAATTATCATAACGTGAAAGCTGAGATTTTTCTGTACAAACTTCGATATTTTATTAATTCTCAAGGTTACGCACAATATTAAAATTGTAGATTAATTGGTGGGTTAATGAAAAATATAATTTTAGCATTTGGTCAAATGCACTTATTTGAGTTTAAAGAAATAATTCATATCTCGGAAATTAATTATTTTAGAAAAAAATGTTTTAGACAAAATGTATAGAGAAATTTGTGAGCTACAGTTTTTGTTTGAAATATTTCTTAAGAAAATTATTATTTAAATAATTATTGCAAAAAAAACTAAAAAAAATTTCATAAGAAAATTGTTCCGGAAAACTAGGGGGGCGATAACCGTACGGATCTTTTTTTATTTTAATGTTTATACTTTCAACTATTTTTTAGATTTTTTGTAATTTTTGCTCCCTCGAATGGCTTCACTATTGGACTATGATCAAACTTAATTTTGATATTCTTTCTTGTTACCTAGAAATATCTAGTAGTAGCCTATAATAGATTTTACAATTTTAATGTTTTAGAAACATTCAATGAGATGCCAAGTTCAAGCATAATTATTTGCTGTTTCATTGAATCTTTTGGATTCCACCAAATTTGAGTAATGGATGAACTGTTTAACTAAAAATAATAAAAAACTCTTCGTTTTAACAAAACTTCCACTATTTATTTAAAAAACTGCTTTTTTAAACTCAATGACAGCCGTTTCGCTAGACAACAGCAGTTTTTTAAATAAATAGTGGAAGTTTTGTTAAAAACGAAGAGTTTTTTATTATTCTTAATAAGATGGACTTCCAAAAAGTAAGGGTTAGTACAATCAATTTAACTGTTTAACTGTTTTAGCTTATTGATACATTGGTCCCGGTTGTGGTTTACGCTACTCCTCCTAGTACAAGAAATAATGATCAAGCTTATAATCACTTACCAGCTCTTGATTTTAGCACAGAAGTAGTCCAACCAAAAACCACTATTAAAGCAGTTATATTTAAGGTAAGTGATTTTAACTGACCGAAATTTTATATTACGTGATAGAGCTGCAAAATTAGTTCGCTAATCAAGTATATGGTAAAAATAATATCTTTAATGTTATTGTTTTTTTACAATAGACAAATGTTTAGTAAAAACTCATTCTCATTGTCAAATTGACAGTTGTAAATAGTTTCCAACAGAATTCTTATAAATAATTACAATTTGTAAAAAGTTGTGTAAAAGTCTCCACAAGTGTTTCAAATTGGTATCAGGTGTGGGGTGAAGACATGAGAAAATCTAGAAAAAATTGGTGTCTGAGCTCAGAAGAGAGCTCGAAGATTTGGATTTAGAAACCGAGGCAAAACCGTTTTATGGAATAGGCTACGTGTCAGATAAAGGACCAACAAGAGGAGCAGATAAAGAATCAAGAAAAGTTGTTCAGCTACTTCTCCCAGCAAATAGCAAATCTACGTAGTCAGCAATCCCAGCAAGTGGCCGAACTACGTAATGGATACAAAAATAGATGCGAACATTTAGAAACTTCAAAGGGAAATAGAGGTCTTGCTTCTAAATCGCAATATTCACCATGACAATGGAGATACAAAGACTTCTTGCATTAACTATTTCAATTGTGCGATTTGTGGGTGACTTCCTGGAATGTTTGGCAGTTTTATAGCACGAAAACTTAATAAAAGGCTCATTTATAGTAATAATAGAAGGTATAAATAAACTTTCTCAATTAGGAAATATAATCATTAAAATTGCATTTTCCAATTAAAATTTAAGAGATTAAACCTAAAATAATAAACAAGTTCGGAGTACAATTTTCACTAAAAAACCTACAATTGATAAATCTGAGTATAAAGTATACATTCCTAGAAATCAAGTTACATGTAAAAGTGTAGTCAGAAATGTTAATACGTTATACTCAGCACCAGTTAATATATTAAGACCCAGTATTTTCACCTCTAGATAAAGAAAGTTATCCTGAAGATAAAACGTTCTGTGGTTTCACCCTTAGTTAGTCTGATCTGACAGATAGGATCCTCTTAACCAGTGGATAGGGATTTTATCTGCCAGATAAAAATGAAGCACTTAAAATTATTTATCTAGCCAAATACCTAAATAAGACAAAAAAATTACAATTTATCTTTTTCTCGGCTAGTTTTTGCCATTCCTCGTTTATATTGCTGGTCATAAAAACCAAACCAAAGCCGCAAGCACTGAGCCCTTTTTATATTGTTCCAAAATTTGGTGTTTTTATTGAAAATTGTCTCCTTATTAATATTTTATGGTATTTGTCAACTTCTGTAAATTTATTTGTCTTCCTTCAAAAGCATCTTTAAACTTAGGAATTTATGTGTTTTGTTATATTTCAGCATATGATTTTGCGAATAAAAAAAATAACTCTAATTATCGAAGAAGTACTTCTTTTAAAACTTTGCGAATTTTTTGGGATTCATTGTCAAACCGAAGAAGTTGTTAACAAAGATCAGGACGATGGAGAAATCCAAAGATTACTTACAGAAACGTCAGCCAGCCATGCCAAAAGGTAAATTTTATTTAAATTACAAAATTGATAAGGAAATTTAAGCTAGCAATTAATATTTTTGTTCATTTATTTTACGTAATCATTGAGAAATATAAGCACATTTATAGTATTCGATAAATCGGAAGTATATGCATACATTTATTTTAAATAATTTTATTACTATTTAGATACTACTTTGGTATTATTAAACTTATACCTGATCAAATAAGACTAAGTGTTACGACTGCTGGTAAACTACCCACACAACTTCAGGTAATTAAAAGGAAATTGGGATTGACGTTATTAAAATTCGAAGATGCCGCTGTTGACTTGAAAGCTTTTGAAAGAGAACATCCTTTTGAAACGAGTCAATTTTTATTCCAGACCATTATTAAGCATTTCAGAGAGGTTAGTTACATTGTTAAATACGCAGAACTTTCCTTTCAAAAGTTTTTTTAAATAACTTCATTCTAGGAATTGGTATCACAAGCTGCTTTTATAATAGGAGCAGTTGATTTTATAGGAAATCCCATAGGATTGGTCAATGATGTTTCCGAAGGACTTTCTGGATTTTTGTATGAAGGAAACGTCGGTTCTTTAGTTAAAAACGTTACTCATGGCATGTCCAATTCTGCTGCCAAAATAACGGAATCCTTGTCCGACGGACTTGGTAGAGTAATTATGGACGATTCACATGAGGAAATTAGACAGAAAATCAGAACATTCCATAGTGGCAAAAGCTCTGATCATATTGTAGCAGGTATAATCTGTCATATATTGTAGATAATTAAAATGAGTAATATATTGTTTTCTCTAGGTTTCAAAGGGCTAGGTTTTGGTATATTAGGAGGCGCTACTGGAATATTTAAACAAGTGTACGAAGGCGCTTCCAATGATGGACTGCAAGGAGTATTTTCTGGTTTAGGCAAAGGTTTAGTAGGGGCAGTTACCAAACCGGTGGTTGGTGTTTTGGATTTTGCTTCAGAAACTGCCCGTGCAGTGAGAGATTCTAGTAGAAGGTAAATTTGGCTAAATGGTTATAAACTATTGATTAAAAAAATATATATTGTAGCAAATCATCTCCTCAAAGGAATAGATTACCTCGGTGTGTGCATGGCCCTGGTGAGCTTTTGCCAAAATTTAATAGTAAACAAAGCCAAGGACAGCAGTATCTATATAGAGTAAACAACAAGTAATTATACATTTTATTTTATAAATCACTTATTTGATCTTTATAACAAGTGTATATACAAAAATCATCAGTAATTTTTTATTTTAGAAACTATTCAGAACAACTGATTGCTTATGAAATTTTGGGAAGTGCGTCCGAGGACTTACTGTGTATAGTATCGAATGAGATGTTACGGATAGTAACAAATACTAAAAGTCCTGAATTAACGTCTGTAATAGAATGTCCATTAAGGTGAGTAGTATATAACATTTTTTGTTGTTTTTGAGGAAGCGATTTGCTCACAAACCTTTTAGCTTGTTCATTAGATGGAGATGAATCAAAAATGGCTACTGTTACTTTGTCGTGTGCATAAATATTTCATTGTTTGTTTTTTTGCTGTACATAATTAAATATAGCTGTTGTTTGAAGTTAATTTTGTAATTACCGCAAAATAAAAATAACAAATAAGATATTTTGAAAAAAACCTATTTAATAGAATTTATTTGAAAGTAGATGATATCCTTAAAAAGGATGAGGTTTATAAAGTTTGTGCTTACTTCTGTTCGCTGTTATTGACGTCAGCTGTTATTGTGGAGATTTTCGTATTTCTTTCTATTTTTTGTCTTGATAAAGTATAGTGTTTTTTTAAATACTTACATCTTTCCACTGTTTTATTATTTTAAATGAACACAGACTATTTAATTTCGTTGTAATTCATCTCCACAGTTCATTTAATTTAAATAAATCCATAAAGGTTTTATCTTGCTGCCCATAAAAATTTTCTTTTCTATTAGGAAATGTATAAAACATTCTTTTTGTTTTCTTTTGTTTTCTTGTTATCTTTTTAGCTCTAGACAAATTCGATTAATTGTTTGACCACAAAAATATTAAAATAAACCACAAATTTAACTAAATTTCACTGCTATAGGTTGGAATTTCTTCTTTTTTGCTTTCTTTGATTGACAAAGCTTACTTATATCAATGTTGCCAAATGTTGTATACTATTTTAACGGCATCCTTTAAAATTATATATGTTTAAAGGTCCTCTAAAAACTGTGCTTACAGAATACCTATTCCGATATTATTATTTAATGGACCTTTAAAATTTAACGGAATAGTTACAGAATAGACCCCATCCTCCGATATATTTCTAAACTCTGGAATTAATGTAACAACGTCGACCAGCTTTTTTTTAATCTTCTGTATGTAAGGATCTACAGTTAGTACTAAGATTTCCCCATAATTTCTGTGTTGGGCACATCACCCACCGTTTTTGTTACTGTGTACACTTAAATTTATTGTACTAACCCTTACTTTTTGGAAGTCCATCTTACTAAGAATAATAAAAAACTCTTGTTTTAACAAAACTTCCAAGTTTAATTGAAGAAATTAGGTTAGGTTAGGTGTAATTGTAATTATAAACCAAATTTCTTCAATTAAACTTGGAAGTTGAGTTAAAACGAAGAGTTTTTTATTATTCTTCCTGTGTACACATTGTTTGACCATTTTTTGTCCATTATATTTAATAAATTCTTGTTTTCTTTTAGATTTTTTATAATTTTTATTTCGTCTGCCTAATTTTCCATTTATTTCTATCCCAGATGAGGCATATTCACTTGGACATAGTAATAACCTCTTAAAGAAATTAGGATTAAAGAAATGTGTAAAAAGATGCACTATTTCCTGTACATTCTTATCTTTGATGTTATTATTAAATTATTTTTATTTATATATGTTTTTAGTAATTTGGAAGTTTGTAATGTGATACGGGAAAAGGAACACAACGAAATCCGTTATTACATTGAAATCGTGATGAGATATGCCGGCACCAGTGCGGCATTATTAGTGAATCCAGATCCCGTGAAAAAACCAAGAGTTAGATGTAGAACTTCGGAGTTAGCGGACGCCATTTCAAAACAAATAAACTATGCAAAAAGGATGTACAATGAACATCTTTATACTTTAATGACTGAACATTGTTCTATGCTTGAAGAATGATTAGCCATTTTTAATTTTGTTTTGTATTTATTATTCGATCCAATATTACTAACACAATCCCAAAAGATAAAGAGATTATGTTGTAGTATAAGATTTTATAAGCGCAGGTAAAGGAGACAATTTGTCTTGATGAAGAATTGGACTGTTATAACATTAATTTAACCAAACTCTTTGTTATAAAATAAACAACAATTTATTAATTATTATTTAACCTTATTCACAAGTAACTGCTGTTAAAAAATTACTAAACAGCTGTTTGTTTTGTTCTTATTATGTATAACTACAATATTTTTGGCACGGTTTATTATCAATATTAGGGGCTTATATAGATTCGATATTTTTTTTGGGTCATACACAAAAAATTATCGGTAAATAACGGACACTCTAATATTTACTAATATAATCTTTTTAACATTGATTTTTTTAAGTGTAACTATTATTGGGTTCATTAGATAAACAACAATTAAACTTGAATGATCAGAATTTTACATTATATAGTTATTAGAGAAAAGACTGGAATTATTTATGCAGATTCAAAAACTGTTTATGGTAGGAATGCTGATTATGAGAGTAAGAATTAAAATAAAGAGGGGAAATGGATAAATATATGCTTAGTCCAACGAGTATCTAGGAAATTATTATTAAAAAAATCTCACATTTCAATGTTTATCCAAATAGTATGATTTTTTCTTACTTATAGAATAAATGGGATGAACATTTTTGACTGCAAAATATAATAACCGAATATGTGAATAGTTATCTTAAAGTATATATTTAAAAGTAAAAAAATACATTTTTGTGGTTTATTTTAATTAGGAGAGTCACATTTTTATTTAAAAAACTATTTTGTTGGCTTAAACTAGCATAGCAAAGTTTGTTGTTTTTGATAACGCATTTTGATGATATAAGATGTTGGCATTTTCATCTTATTAATTTCTAAATTATTTTTAAAATATCTGAGAGTAATATGTTTTCAATAGGGAATGTGGGAAGATTTTACACTTACTAAATGATAAAAACATTTCTCGTATAAATGTAATATATTCTACATTATTGTTTTTTAACCTCCATGGCTTTGTTATTGTAAAATTACTGTATTTAATCATCTAAACCATATTAAAGTCTTAAATACAAGTAAACCTAATCAAAATAAATCTATACAAATTATAAAGCTCTTGTTACTTTTATGTTTCATGTACATAATACAGATTTTTGTGAATAGCCATTTTAATAAGTTTGTTATTTGTTATACAACTACAAATGTAAATATCTATTTTTATTTAATAAATATTTTTAAATAGCTTTGTTGTTTTGTTACAATTGACAGATCTGCTGAATACATTGTAAACATTTATTAAAATTTTATAAAATATGGTAGTTATTTGTTATCCAGATAGTCCTCCCAGAAAGTAGAAAAATTTAAATTTAATTGAGGAAGAAATGTCAAAATATTTTTTGAGGAATGTCAACGTTTTACCCAAATACGGGGTGTTAAAATAAAGTGATTTTTCACCTATAATTTTGGAACACCCTCTGAAATTTATTAGAAACAAACGCTACATCCAATTAATATTGCGAGATAGATTAATCTCGCAAGAACATCATCGCGATATCTATGTTATTAAAGAAAAAAAGTGCGTTCAAAGAATAACGCGATTTTATTGAATTGTAATATGCACTCATTAATGGAATATAAGCAGGTGGTTGGCTATGAAAACTAAAAAAAATTGACAGGGTAGTTTAATGGGCTTATCTGTAAAAAAATGTCTAACAGCGCTGTAAATTTTCAAGGTCGAGAGATGTTATGAAAATGGTATTCTGTATGCTCTTACTGTAATTTACATCGATGTATTGTAACATTTTCGCTGTTAAAATAACGCCTTACCAAAACATTCGACGTTAGGAGTGTTGAAACTGTCAAACTGTGTTTGTGATAGAATTGGGTTATCTTCCGGTTTAACCATCCGTTTGAAAAATTCTCTGCGCATGTACGAAATTTGAATTTTCAAGAATAATTTTATTGGTCGATAAGGAACGGCAAACTTTAAATCTCGAGCTGCGTTGCCACATATGTGTGAATAAATAAAGTGAGTGAATAGACATTGGAAAGTCGAAAATTATAGACATTATTTAACAGATTGCGTACATTACGTTATGCAATAATATTATTTAATTTTAATATAATATGAATCATTTAAAATGTTTTCCCTAATAGTTTCTACTGCTTTTATTGTAGTAGTTAATATGTTTCATTAATTTAAAACCATAATAAATTAAAATCTCAGAATAGGTACTATTAAATCAAGGGATGTATTATATTTTATTTAAATTAACTAAAAAATAACACCTGTTTTACTTATATTTTAAAACATTGTTATATAAGGTTTGTTCTTTATAGCTGAACTCGTTGCTCCATTGTTCTAAAAATGAAAACCACAGAATACCATGAAAACGTGAGATTTTTATATTCTCATATTACAATATATTTAATTCAAAATAACGAAGGGAAGTCCCTACGTTATTCATTACTTATGAATTTTAGCAGTAATGCTAATGCTCCTTATTAACGTGCGTCTTTTTTATAATCAAATTTACTAAATCAATACTATTCAGTTTCAGGAAAAAATATTTGAACTGACACCACTGTGCGGTTGTCCCGCTGTCAATTTCGAATAATTTTGTACATGCGCGGAGAATTTTTCAAGCGGATGGTTAAACTGGAAGATAACCAAAACTAATAATAATCATAAATATCATTCAATAAATATAAACGATAACCTAAAAAGTCGGCAATTTATATTAACCACATACTTAAAAGTATGTGATATTAACCAACACAATAAAAGTGTAATGTTAGCTGCAATGTAATATTGTTCAGAATACGATTTTTAACCGCGCTGTTAAAAGTTAACTGCAATATGACAATCTGACGATGATAGTATATAGAAACAGCTGTCAGCAAATTAATAAAGCTAATTTTTTAAACGAACGTGTAAGATTTTTTTAATGTTCTTAATTAAAACGTTAGGTATTTTTTAACTTATGCATTATGCATTTTTTATATGGGTGATGAAAATACATACAAATATGTATTGCGACACTACCCTAAAATCTATTAGCAGGTTGAAATTAGTTGCCATAGGTACTAGTAAACAATTTTGTTTTAACACTTAGGAAATGGGGTTTTGTATTTCATTCAACTATAAAGAAAATTCTAAACCAGATTACTTATAATATGAAAACTGATATTGATACACCAACCAAAGTGAGATCCAAGAGGAGAACGATGTAGATTGTTTTTGTAAGTAGCTGATTGTTTTGGATTATTTCTTAGCACATTTATAGACAATTCGTAAATTAGATAATGAAATTTCAGTTTTATCATAGCGGTGCGCTTTTATACAGACGTGCGCATAATTTATTGATCAAACTTTAAATGTGGATATAATAAATAATTTGGAACAAACTAATTCAATTTGTACATTAAAATGACTACGATTGACGACTGTAATTTTTGATATAATTTAAGCTTATTTTTTCTCACAGAACTATTTTAATTAATATATATGTCTCCGCAGTCTAACAAGATTTACGATCAGTTCAATGGTAATTTTATATTACCGTATCGCGGTTAAAGTTACTAGGTTTTTATGTCTTCAAAAACAAATTTTTATTTCTAACATGGCAGATTGTATACCATTTATCTCTTATCTTTTAATTTTCGAATAAAAATGTTTATTGAAAAAAAATTTGTTTAATAATTATAGAAGGATCTTTATCTTGGCTAAAAAGAAAACTTAAAATTAGTTTCAAAATACACACACAGCTCTTAAATCCTGCTAAAAGTTCAATTTATTTGATTTTTTCTCTATTATACTCACACTTTTTTAAAAATTGTTAAGTGTTATTTTATATCTACTTGTACTACTTAAATTTTTTTAACAAAAATATAGATAAATATTTTGAAAATTGGTGATGTAATAGCAAAACGAATTTTTGTTATAATTTGCGGCCATATATACCAAATTCATCCAGTTAATACCTGTCTTTTTTTTAAATTTATCTTTAAAAAGTCAACTTAGGGTAAAGGTGTATTTTAGGTCACCCCCCTAGGCGCATGCGCGACAATTTCAAATTTATTGATTTTTAGACGAGTTTGAAGTTGCGGTGTTGTCGGCTTAAATAATTTTTCCCTTAAACCGAATAATTTGGGTTTGGTAAATTTGATTTAAAAAAAGAAGCTGGTAAATATTTAAATATTATGGTTTAATAATATTAAAAATACATAAACTTTTGCCATAAATGCCATAGAAATCATAAAACAGTAATTAAAAATAGGAATAAAACTAGAAATAGAACATGTTTTCATTCATGTAAATGACATATTTACTTATGGGACTTATTTTAATTATGGTTTAAAATTCATTAAAAAATTTAAACTATTAATATAAAGGCAGTCCTATAGAAAATATTAGTAAAAACTTTTGTAAGTGATTCATATGTTTATATGTACCTCAAGTTTAAATCCAGAAATATTTTCAGATGCAAAATTAATTGTTCTGACTTCTGACTCACTATTTATTAAAAAAAACTTAATTTTCTAGTCAAGATCTAATTTGTCTAATTTATGAAAGAATATCTATGTAATTTTCATATTTTCAAGATCTTTCACTCAGTTTATTTATTCACAAAAATGTGGCAACGTAGCTTAAAATTCAAAGTTTACCGCTCGGTTACTGCTCTCGTCGACCAATAAAATTAATTTAAGAATTCAAATTGTCGCATGCGCCTAGGGGGGTGACCTAAAATACACCTTTACCCAACTTAGTTTAAAACTCAGTTAAAAATAGTACTGGTATATCGTTTCTTTTTCTAAATTCACAATTTGTTTTGTTTCAGTTCTTCAACCGTCTTCTTCTCCATATAATATAACGGAAAAAGTTCAACAAGCTAACATAGACCTATTTTCTCTTAGTCCACTTCCAAGTACCAATAAACATTCCAAAGTAAAATTTAAAGATGATTTATATTCATTCGAACCGGATTTTACTGAAGAAGATATTATTAGCATCGAAAGTGATAACATAGAGGATTTGGAACAAGATAATCAAACTGTTTGCGAGTATAAAACTGTGAATATTTCAGATATCGAAGAAGATGAAGAAGCCATAGAAAGTATCAATACAGATTGCAATGAAATTGTTATAGATAATATTGTTAAGAATTTTGAATATCGAGCGAAGTTGGAAAGAGACATGCTCGAAGATATCAAAATAGATACTTGTAGTACGAGTAAGCGATCTTCTAAAAGAAAAAAAAGTATCTCAAAACAACAAAATCATCACATTCAAGAAGTTCATTGCAAAGATCATTGCATCGATAAATTAGATTTTGATTTGCCCATGTATATTAAAAAGCTAGACATTCACGAAAAAGTAGTAAACCTTCCACCATTACAATTGATTCAAAGAAAATGCTGTAATGAAGTGAAACAAAAGAATCTTCCAAATTATAATGGCTTAAGATCGGAGTATGGTTTGAGTTCCAGTCAATTGGAAATTCGACAAAAACACAGGGAATTATTGAGACTTAAGGAACAAACTAGACAGCAAATCGTTGAAGAATATACAAAGCGAAAAATGCAACAAAATGAAGAAGTGTTTGGTCAATGGTTAAAGCAGATTGCAAAGAGAAGACAAGAACTGCAAAAAATGGATAAAAATAGATCTAGAAACAAACATGATTGTAAAAAATATAAACAACTGTTTAGTCCAACAATCATTAGTATGCCTAACAAAACAATTGGAAGAATGAAAGAAAGACCTAAAACGGCTAACGAATTTGTTCCTAAAACTCAAATTAAAAAAAGTCGAAGGCCTTATACCTCATCTACTTGTGTATACATCGAGGTTCCCCAAAATTTGTTAATGAAAGGAATTAATATAGAAGATTTATTGGTAACGAACTCAAAGCATTTCTCTAAAAAGCTGCATATTTTGACAGTAAGCTAAACTTCTAAAAGTACCTACCTATTTACATTTTCTGACCAATCAATTTTGATTGCGATATTGTAGATAGTGCCTAACTTAAATTTTCTTCTTGTGCGCTTTTGCCTACATGATAAATAAATTTCCATTTTTAAAAATTCTATATTTCAGATTTCAATGAAAAAATTTTAAAAACGCTACTTAAAAAATGTTTCTTTGTTCTTTTTCTTTTGCCAAAGTACTTAATAATTTCTCCATAAATTTGCACTGTATACTAATTGTCTAATTATTAGATTTTTTAATAATTTGCTGAAATTTATAACATGCAAAATAGTAAATATTTTTAATACTTGTAATTATTCTAGGGTAAGTTAATAAAATTTGTAATAGTATTTAAATTTAGGACTTTAACATAAATATTTTGCTTATATATTATTGTAACCTTGTTTAAAATTAAATATGGGTTCTTCTTTTCTTTTTTTATGTATCCCCTAGGGCCCTATTCTCATCATGTGAGTAAAACTGAGAGAAGGGAACATTCAATCATATGAATAGGGAGTACCTATTCAAGTCTGATTTTGGGATTTTTTAACTTCTACATTTATCTCTTCATCACTAAAGCTTATAGCTGTCGCTGTCCAATTTTTGCATTTCCATGCTATTACTAGATCAAACTAAAATTTCTCTTGTTGAAGGATTATTCTTATAATCATTATTAATCTCACTATGTAAAGCCAACTAAGATTTTATACAATTAAACTGGATGATTACCTTTCTTTTCAGTTGTACGTTTTATCGTCTTCTTTTGATAATTTCCCATGCTTTTTTTTTCTACTTCCTTTATCCTATTGTTATTATAAAAAACTGCAAAATCAAGTAAAATAAAATAAAACTGATAATTATTAAATCGCATTTATATAAGATTATAATTAGATCAGTAAAAAATATACAATAACTTTAAAAGATTTTTGCAAGTTTCATGATTCATGAACATTGGGACAGCATCGGGTGGCAACTTTTTTGCCTTATTTGAATAAAGGTAATTTAATAACTTATGTTGAAGATTCCTTTTAAATGAATCTTCTGACAAGTATCTTCAACAACTTGTCGAATTTAAGTGTACCTACATTCCAAACATAAAAGTATAAAAACAAAAAAATAAGATTTTTCAACAAAGAGCCAAAACAAAATATATTCAGCATGTTAATTATTAGTGTCTACTTACTTTAATGGGTGATTCTCATTACTCTATAATTTTGGAAGAGTTCATAAAAAACTAGGTCCTCCAAAGTTTTTTTTCAGGGTTATCTTCCAGTTTAACCATCCACTTGAAAAATTCTCTGCGCATGTACGAAATTTGAATTTTCAAGAATAATTTTATTGGTCGATAAGGAGTGGGAAAGTTTAAATCTCGAGCTACGTTGCCACATATGTAAGAATAAATAAAGTAAGTGATTATACATTGGAAAGACGAAAATTATAGACAATAGACACTATTTAACAAATTGCATTTATTGGAGTAGTTAATATTTTAAATTGATTGTACTAACCTTTACTTTTTGGAAGTCCATCTTATTAAGAATAATAAAAAACTCTTCGTTTTAACAATAACGGCCGTTTCGCTGAAGCACTGAAGTACCTACGTTATTATATATTTATATTTTTAATTGCTGTTCTTAACAACTTATTTATTACTTATGAAGTTTAGCAGTAACGCTCCTTATTAAAGCGCGTCTTTTTATGATCAAATTAAGTAAATCAAAACTAAACTAGTTGGTTTCAGGAAAAGATATTTGAACTGACAACACTGTGCGGCTGTGCCGCTGTCAATTTCGAATAATTTTGTACATGCGCAGAAAATTTTTCAAGCGGATGGTTAAACTGGAAGATTACCTTTTTTTTCAGTTGTACGTTTTATTGTCTTCTTTTGATAATTTCCCATGCTTAATTTTTTTTTCTACTTCCCTTAGCTTCACCCGATATGTACTGTTATCATAGTGTTATTATAAAAAACTGCAAAATCAAGTAAAATAAAATAAAATATTATCTTCACAGAGAACAACAATTTGAAGATGATGAAATCTGATTGGCCAAATCTTTTTGATACTCGATTTACGTAGAAAATAATGACGGGATTTTTTTATCATAATGTTGGGAGTAGTGGTTGTTTAAGTTTTAATGTCAATACTGCCAATACAATATCAAAAACAATGCCTGTTTTATCACCAGACCCTTTACAAGTTGATGTAGATGTTGATGTTAGTACAGGAGTTCAAAACGTGGTACGAGTAACAGCAAACCAGTCAACTGATCCACTAAGAAAAATGCCTAATATAAAAGTATTTAGTGGAACTTCTCATCCAGATCTTGCCCAAAGAATTGTCGACAGATTAGGTATTGATTTAGGAAAGGTCGTCACCAAAAAATTTAGCAATTTAGAAACATGGTAGGATATGAATATTTTTCTAAATTTGTTAACCATTGTGAATTTCAAATGTATCAATATTATATAGCAAGATATATAAAAAATAATACATAGAAATTAAAATTTATTTTACACTGTGACTATGATTTTTAAATGTTAACAAGTTTTTTTTAAATGTTTACCTATTTCTTTAGTTTTACTTTTCTATGTTATATATTTTTTATATTATTTCTGTATTTTTATTCAAATTTTTTTGAATCAATTTACTTAATGAATAATAATATAAGCAATATAGAAATAAGTTTACATATAATATATTAGGAACATAAAACAACAAAACTTCTATGATTAATGTTCTTCCAAAGAGTAAGGGTTAGTACAATAACTTTCATATATATAATATTAAATTTACAACTTTATATTTTTTTAACATATGTAATAAAAGGAACTTTAAAGTGGCCCTGAAATGCTATACTAAGCCAAAATAAATTCATAGATTACTAAATTATATGTGATTTTAATAATCTAATATTGTTCTTGAAATATATATTTTTTTAATAATATAAGCACTGCATGTTTATTACATCGAAATACATGGGGTATATAAACAGTTCAAATAATAAATTAATTTTATCTAAAATGAATTATCCTATAAAATATCCTTTTGGGATATGTGACAATTAATTACATTTTTAGTGTGGAAATTGGAGAATCTGTGAGAGGTGAAGATGTCTACATTGTTCAGTCAGGTTGTGGTGAAGTCAATGATAATCTCATGGAACTCTTAATTATGATAAATGCATGTAAAATAGCTTCAGCAAGTCGAGTAACTGCAGTTATACCTTGTTTCCCATATGCAAGACAAGACAAAAAAGACAAGGTGATTTTGCTTTGTTTTTTATTATATTGCTTTACTCAATAACCTAAATTTTGTTACTTATTATTATACATTGTTAAATTAGTAGGAGTATTTTGATAAAACTTCTAAACATTTATGAGTTTGGAGGCCATTTTGTACTTGCAGTTTTTTAAAAAGTTATGTAAATGGAAATTGATGTTATAATTTAACAAATACATATACAACAATATTAAAAACAAATAAAAAAGGACCAGATTTTAAATTTGGAAAAATGTTTTAGTTACGTAATGAATGTGAAATGGGCTGTAAATTGGGAAGCTGAAATGGTAAATTAAATTCAAAACACTCCTATTTAAAGAAACAAGGTATACATAAAAATATTGTGATGCGTGAATACTGATATCTAATAACTAAATGTGTATTTTGCTGAATTTTACAAAAATAATGTGAAATGATAAATTCTAATTTAACAAAGTAAATGCAAAATTTCATAATATCAATAAGTAATTGAATTTTGGTTTTGGAGTTGTTTTACAAGAAATTTACAAAAACAAAAATTGTCATTTAATGACTTGATTTAACTTGATTACTGAAATATTTTGGCATTTTCAATACATTTCCACTAAAATATACTTTCACTTTATTTTGTTTTTCATTCTTATTAGTTTAAATTAATAAAAAATTTGAAAATAGGACAAATTCATTATCTTGGAATATAACTAATTTTGATTAAATTATCAAAAACTTGAATTAATTAAATAAGCAAGTTCAAATATATTTTATGAACTTTAAACTTTGGTGTGTTATGAAAAAAACCCATAAATATAACAACTTTATTAAAACATTTTGTGTATATATATTTGCCAATTCAATATAACTAATTGTAACGAAAATCTTTTACATGCCACAGCAATCACATAAATATTAAATTAGGCCAAAAGTTTTTTTTTAAATCAATTGAAACGTTTTTTAATAAATTTATTTAAATAAATAACAATAATCATACTTTCATTATTTTAAACAAATGCATATACTTTTTTGCTATAACATAAAGTCTGAGAATGTCTCTATGCTTAATATGAGAAATGTTTTTTTTATTGTTGATGGTAACATTAAGGATCATTTGCTTATTTTTATGGAATATAGTTTGAGAGAAAGCTAATTATCTCTATTTTAAGATTTTTAACTAACCCTGCAACAACAATAAGTATAAATTTAACAATTTTCAAACAATCAGAAACAACTACTGTAGCATTTTATTTCCTATGACAGGCATTGGATTGCATTCATTGGAAAATAAGTCTTAAAATTATATTAACTTTAAAAATATAATTTTCAGGCTATTTCTTGAAGTTCCCCTTGTCAAAAAGTGTAGTATAGTTCAAAATGAACCCTTCTTAGTGCATTTATCAAATTCATTCTAATGTTTTAACTTGGAAGTGACAGATAAAAGGTTCATCTGTAATTATAATCACATACAGTCGGCTTTAGAATAGCATATACATGTTAAATGTGAATTTCCTTTACCTAAGAAGTTATAAAAACGCCCTGCTTTAACAAGATAGGAGTGGCAATTTTTAAAACGCCTACATTAAATGGTTTTTGGGGATTAAGTTTATTTCCCGAATAAATAGGTTTTTTTCGCATTTTTGCACTGAAATATTTAATCTACAAATTCATACAAAATAATATCTACACATTTTCACACCACAGAGGTAGAATCCTAGGCGTATTTTTTTACGTGTGCTTTCTTGTATAACTAAAGCGAATCCAAAAACATTTTTAAGCATAATAAATTATATTTATCAAAAAAACAAGTCTGATTTTTATAAAAAATAATTTATTTTACACAAAGAACAATAAAACAACCTAAATATTTGAGTATTATATCTATGTTTATTAGATATTTATTACATTTTTCACCGTCGTTGACTGCTCATTTTTAAAATGCATTGCTACATTTTGATTTTTACCACCTTATTTATTCACTAAATAAAATATAAAATAAATAAATGTAGGGTCATTTTGATCCGAATGTAACAGAAAAACGTTAACAAAAATTCTTTTAGAATATTAAATTCAACATAAAAACAATTAAAATTAGTACCATCAAGATTGATTAGAAACTGTTGGAGATTCAAAAATAAATACTTTTATATTTTATCTCTCATTTTATGGAATGTTATTTATTTATTATTTCTAACAACCTACCTAAAAGAAGGAAATAAAAAAAAATGTTTTGAAAAGGGATTTTAATCCCAAATAAACATTTATTATCGACGGTTCCTAACTAAGTGAAGTAAAAAAGGAATCAGTAGAGAAGTTGCAATAAAAAACAAAAAACCGTACTGTATAAGACACAGGCAATTTTTCAATAAAATACCTTATGCTGCAAACATTAAAGATGTGGGCGTTGACAACTGTTTAACTGATTTCAAATTTATTATTATTTAAACCATGATTGGTTATACACAATAAATAGGCCATCCTTAAAATTAATTCAATGCATTGAGTTTGAAAATGTATATGCTATTCTGAAGCCGATAGGACATGAATTTATGTGTGCATATGCATTTAAATTATGCAATTGCATATTAGAGCAACCTTTACTTAATGATGTATAAATGGTTAAGCTAAATCAATTAATGATGCAAATTAAGATAACTTAATGCAAAAGTACCCAATCTTGACAATTCTTTCACAATATCATCACTACTGATTTTTTTTAATTCAAATTGCAGTAATATGTTATAATGTGGTACAATTTCTTATTTTGCTGATTATAATTTAACTAAAATGTCATGCATTTTTAAAATTATAATTCTGCATGACGCACAGAACAGTTTGGTTTGAATTATACTATGGTTTAATGTTTCTAGCATGTACAAGATTGGATTATATTTATTATTTAAACATGTAATTGGATAAGTGGTTGTTTCTGATTTGGGACATTAATTTATATATGTAATTTGTGACAGTTGTACAATCTTAAAAGATGTTTCGAAGTTATATCGTTACAGAATTATTAGTGAAATATTTTCAATTAAATCATATAAAAATTATATTGAACTGTTTTAGAACGACTCAAGTGAGAAAGAACTCAATATTGCCAAGTGGAAGTCAATTGAATGGAAATTTAGGGTAACCAAAATTTTTTATAGCTAAATTTTGGGTAAAGCTTTTATTGGATTATCACCTGCTACCTACTTGCATTGATTTAAATTTAGATACACTCCTAGACATTACTATAGATATATGTCTTATCAAAAGTAATCAAATTGTATGTACACGTTGTATTCAACAAATTAATTGACATTTTAATATAAACTAACATTTAAAAATATTTGATATAAAATTAATTTAAGTACTAGCTAACACATTGTGGTACATTCGTTTTCATCAGATTTATTGTAACTACCAGAACAGATTCAATATATATATATATATAGAGTAATCAAACAAGTGTCTTAAATTACATAAAAAATTAACTTTGGAATTTATTATTTGTTTTTCTTCATTATCTCTTACTAATTTTACTTGCTAGTTGGGAAATGTGCTTTTAAAATGTATAACTGTAATCAAGACATTTGTTAGCAATACTTATTAATGTGGAAATCATTATCTAAAAGTCAGAGGCCAAGAATTTCATTACATCAGTAACTAAATATTTTATTATCAACAAATTTTTATTTCTTAAATTGTTTTTATAAATAATAATGAATGTTGCTTCAAATATTTGTTGTGAAGTTTTAAATTCATGACGCTATTTTGTTCGGAACAAAATATGTTTGTTTTATTTTGAAAAAGGATTTGCTAACCTCATCCTAGTTAATTGATACATGAAAATAAAATCACTGTATCAGTTTTCATATTAAGATAACTGTAATTGTTAAAAGTTCGATAGTGAAAGTAAATTACAAACAACTTTGTAATAAAACTTCCACTATTTATTAAAAAAAAACTTTTCTAATCATTGATAGCGGTTTTGAAACAGCTGTCTTAAGTCTAAAAAAGTTAAGTTTTCTCAATAAATAGTGAAAATTTTTTTACAAAGATCTTTGTTTCATTTTACTTAAGATGGACTTTCACAAAGTAAGAGTCAATTCAAGAAACTTTATTTTTGTTTCATTATAAAAGTAACCAGACATAATAAATTCCATTTCACTTACAATAAGAATTTTAAAAACAGTGTACTTTCTGAGAACGCTATAAACTATTTTTTTATTGGAATATTGTAAGAATAAACATTGGCTCGTAGTAATTGAGGGAAATGGAATTAGACAAAAAATATTTTGAATTTCTATAGAACAAAAGATCCGTTAGTTGATGGACAATATTTAAATCGGCTTACATCACAATTTATTAATCAGGAAAGCGTTTAATGTATATTGATAGTTTCGATGTTTCTTAATTTTTTGTCATTAAATAATAAATAATTAAGTACATAATTTTATTACTCATGAAAGAATATTTGGTGCTTATAGACATTACGAGCTTGGTCTAAAATGTTTCTGACCTAAAAAAGAACGAGACATTTTTTCTCTTTTGTATAACAGTCTTCTTGTAATCTACACATATCTCCCAGCGATGCTATCATCTCTTTAATCTATCCAAATAGTACTCGGCGTTTTTCTCTGCATAATAATTCTGCACAAAGGTGATTGCCTACTCATTTGTCGAACATTTGCTCACCGAGCACAGTTGGTTAGAGGAGGGAACAAGAGAAGTCACTTAAGGCTAGATCTGGTCAGTAAGGTGGATGGTGCCGTAACTGAGAAGGGTAAATTGTATTGGTAAAAGAGGATTTTATTTTTCTGTAAATGTGGCCATTTTCTGCATGTTATAAAACTATTTCGCTTCCAAATGGCTAAAACATTGATGAGTTAATGTCGAAAATTAGACAATGAAATCGATTAGCTTTTATTTAAAAGTGCTATCAACCTTTTCTTCTTGCCATTCACGTATAGCTGAGTTAGCAATGGTTAGTTTCTATTTTTCCGAGCTGAACAATATTTTTCAAATGAAGTTAAATATAGTCCTGAAACAGTCCTTTTAAATATATTCATGTCAGAAGGATTTTGCTATAAAAAATAATACCTTTCGGTAAATACTTTAAATAGCGTCATTTAGTATTATTACCAATTTGTATTGCATTAGAATGACTTCAGGTTGATACTGTTTGAATAGAATTATATATAACTTAACAACGATTTTATAAATAAATTATAGTTGACAATCAACTAGCTACATGAAAGTCGATTAAGATATTATTATGAAATTTATTGTATTTACCTTTTCTTTGTGGAAGTCCATCTTACTAACGGCCATATTCAACAAAATCGATTTGGCGGCCTGATAGCTAACGGTCTGTTAAATTTTTTCGATCTGATAACAGCAAGTGTTATTCACCATCAATTCTGGTTATGCTGACAATAAACAGACTGATAAAAATACAATCCCAAACATTTTGAGAACATTTTTGCTGCGCTCCTAACTTCATACCACACAGCATAACCATAACCTCAAAATTAGTCCATTCTCAATATTTTCATTGTTTATCTTGTATCACTTTTGTTGATGTGTTGTTTGTTTATTGAAAAATGGAGAGGAAAAAATCAGCTAATTATACACAGCGAGAAAAAGAGATATTAGTCTGCTTAATAGAAAAGTATTTCAAAATTATTGAAAATAAACAAACCAATACTGTAGTTTCTTACTTGATAATTTGCTGTTTATTGTTGAATAAAAGTTATCAATATTTGGTTTAGTTTTGATCAACGGGCTCAAAAACATTATCCAGCAGATTAACCAGTTGCTCCACTGTATTTTTCGATAATCTAAATCTTTTCTTAAACTCGACATCATCCAGCTCAATAAATAAATTGTTTCTTGGCTTTACCAATCGAATTCGTGGACCCTCTTCTTCGCTACTTGAGTCTGAGGAGGAGGAGGAGGATGAAAAATCCAAGAATTGGTTGAGAAAATATATTCTATCCATAAGATCGATGTATACAAAACACTTCAAAGAAGTAATTAATTTACTTTTCAATTCAATATATGTTAACTTTAAATTTTATCAGACAGACAAATTCTAAACAGTATTGTCAGATGCTTTAACCTACTGATAATTGCTAATTATGCATGGCGAATACTGAAATAAAGTTAAAAATCGGACAAGTAATTTAACAGACTGATAAAAAGTTATCAGCGGTTGGTGAATATGGCCGTAAAATTTTTTAACAAAAATGGAGGTTTTGGAAATGTTCTTACAAAAAAATTTATTTTCGACCAAAATAATTAAAAAAAAAGCATCAAAGAACTTGTTATTTATTTTTGTAATATTTTATTACTGCAATTGTCTTATATGACCAAAACTTCTTATTTTCTTAAAACTGTAAGTTTTTCTGAAATTACCATAAGGTAGCAAAGGAATATACAATAACATATTTTCGTTATAGTATCAAACACAATTTTCTTATAAATCTCTTTGGAATATTGAATCAGACAAACAAGTATATTTCAAAATAAGTTTTAGTTTCTATGCTATAACGAGAACTTTTTACCTTTTATTCATGAAAAATTTATCAGAAAATAGCAAAATACATTATACTATAAAAAAATTTGTATACGTTTGCAACCTGTTATCTACCAAAAATAATATAATCAAACTATCAGAGTTGCTGATGATTGCTGTTTATATTTTAGACATTTTATTACTTCATAGAAACACGAAGTTTGGTAAAAAATGTTGGGGGTCTTTTAACAATAAAAATGTAGCTATAAGGAGCAAATAAAAGTCTCATTAGGTCTGTAAGGTACTTCAGTAAAATAAATCATGAACTAACCCTATACATTTGGATCATTTATTTGCATCTTGTTTTGTTTAGGTTTGTGTTTCTATGAAGTGAACTATAGTTAAACTACTTAAAATATTGTAGGCAATTATGAATTTTATGTGTTCTCATTCACATTGGTCTTCATTTTTCTAATATTATGTTTTTGTGGAGAATATCACATTTGATCAATAACAAAAAAAACAGCAAAAAACTAATTTCTGTATATTAATAGTTTTTTGTTTTTTTAGAGCCGAGCTCCAATTTCCGCAAAACTAGTGGCCAATATGCTTTCTGTTGCTGGAGCCGATCATATAATTACTATGGATCTTCATGCATCTCAAATTCAAGGTTTTTTCGACATTCCAGTAGATAATTTGTATGCCGAACCGGCGGTATTGAAATGGATCAAAGAAAATATTGCGGAATGGCGCAACAGTATTATTGTATCTCCAGATGCTGGTGGAGCTAAAAGAGTCACCTCTATCGCAGACAGACTCAACGTCGAGTTTGCCCTTATACATAAAGAGAGAAAAAAAGCTAACGAAGTAAGTCGTTTCGTCTATTTATTGTTAATCTTAAAAAATTAACTAGTCGTTATAGTGCTCATTGAAATTATTATTTTGATTTTCTTTTAAGGTTGCATCGATGGTGTTGGTGGGTGATGTCAAGGACAGAGTAGCTATATTAGTAGATGACATGGCGGATACATGTGGTACCATATGTCACGCTGCAGAAAAATTAATGGAAGCAGGGGCAACCAAAGTTTATGCGATTTTAACGCACGGGATATTCTCGGGACCCGCTATTTCCAGAATAAATAATGCTTGTTTTGAGGCTGTGGTTGTAACAAATACGATTCCTCAAGATGGTCATATGAAAGATTGTTCCAAAGTTCAGGTAAATATATTTGGAATTCAGTTTGTGTAGATTATTAACATGTTACATCAGGCATAGGAAAAAAGTGCCTCGATAAAAAAACGCCGAAAGTTCTAAAAATTTGTTCATATCTTCTTCGTGTAAGCATAGTCTTAGGTCCTATGTTTTGACATTAACATATCTATTATTTTTTGTGACTACATTTTTGCATATTTAAACGTGGCCGTGTTGAATCTCTGTTGGCGCAGTTTAGGTGCAATAAATCAGAGTTTTGGTGCCGATTAATTACTGTAGATGAAACTTGGATACACCATTATACTCCAGAAACAAAAACACAGTCAGAACAATCGACTGCGAAGGGGGAATCGGCTCCAAAAAAAAGCAAAGGTTGTTCCTTCGGCTGGGAAAGTGATGGCAACTGTTTTCTGGGGAATTATCTTAATCGATTATCTTCAAAAAGGAAAAACCATTACAGGAGCATACTGCGCATCATTACTTGACAAGCTGAAGGCAGAAATTGCGGAAAACCGGCCACATTTACAGAAAAAAAGAATTTTGTTTCACCAAGACAATGCGCCGTCTCACACCTCAGCGGTTTCCATGGCGAAAATCCACGAATTAGGGTTTGAACTGCTTGACCACCCTCCTTACTCACCAGATCTAGCCCCAAGCGACTTTTTTTTGTTCCCTAAGCTAAAAGTTGCGCTCGTAGGACAGAGATTTTCGTCGAATGAGGAGGCCATCACCTTCGTAGACAACTATTTTGCAGAGAAAGACGCCGAGTACTATTTGGACGGGTTGAAGAGATGGGAGCATCTCTGGGAGACTGTGTAGAAAAATAAAAATTAATTTGAAGAAAAAATGTCTGGTAGCTTTGTTAGGTAGGAAACTTTTCAGACAACCCTCGTAGTTTAAAATTTTTGTGAAAGCCAAAAGGGCTTATACTTTTTTTTTTCAGAGCAGTGAATATTTGAGGGAAAACATTTTTATTTTAATGTGAATAGCATAAAATATGTTTCCTTTCCAAAAAAATATTTGAAATATATTTCCCAGCCAACCTGAATTGGATAGGCATCTCTTGTTCTAAGCCACTCAATTTATAATTTAAATTTTACATGTTTCGTTTTATAAATATGTTCAGTAACCGAAATAATTAATTTATTTCATTTGGCTTTTCCACCCTGTATAATCATGCCTTATTTCTTTTGTTTTAGTGTATTGACGTATCAATGATGTTTGCTGAAGCAGTTAGACGTACACACAACGGAGAATCAGTGTCGTATTTATTTTCCAATGTACCTTATTAGTTATTGATTCGTTATAATTTACCAATTTACAAAATTGAGAACTTATTTGAGATAAATATTTAAGTAATTTTAATTATTTAATCACGCTTAATTGATTAAATTTCTAAAACAATCCAATCCATTTAAGTTACCCTTCAAATGTTTTAGATATATTCTAAGATCCCCTAGAATGTGAATATTGTTAAATAAATAATGTTTTTATATACTGTAGTTATTTATTTATATCTTCCTAATCATTTTATCCAAAGTAGCACTCCAACAAGTGAAGACCTGAAAATTTACATAATGATACAAGATTTGCTAAGGAAGAGAACAGTTAAAATAATTTTGATATCTTTTGCTCTAAGAGCTAAATGGCAGCAAGTTGTGAGCAACAAAATAGGTACTGCATCGAGTTATTCTAAGTTAACAAAAGTGGAAATATCAAATTGCGATTTTGCAGATGATATGGTATAGTTCATTTGTTTGGAGTTGGCACAGTGAATTCATTATGAATGCAAATCCTTCAAAGCCCAAGCAAGGTTGATTAATGAAAAATGACTAAAAGTAATATACTGAATAGATCCCATGACCATAGAACCGAAGTTTTGTTAAAGTATAATTATTCAAATAAAAATTAAGAGTTATAGTTTTTCTCTATGAGAAAACGCACTTTCTTTTAAATGAGCCACTTGTACTGGAACAAAACGCCATTTTCACTTGGAGTAAAATAATAAAAATATGGATTACAATATAATCCACCAACACTAACGAGTACCTATATTCTTATGTATATGTATTACGATATAGGGTCTTGTTTACAACATTTTACGGCTTAATGACTTCTTAGCTGCCAACTCCAAACAAATGAACCATAATATTTACAAGAAAGTGTAAACGTTTGCAACGTAACACTTAAAAAATAAAAAAAGCTTTTTAAATTAAAAACAACATAATTTTTTTACTAATAATATACAAATATTCGTTTGAACTTAACTTCCACGTTTAATTAAAAAGTTAGCTTTTAAATTACAATGACAGCTGTTTTGCTACGAGCATCCTTAGATTGGAATATTTAAGTTACATTTTGTAGGAAATAATTCTATTTTTCTTTTGGCTAGCTTTTTTCCACTTTCTTTGCTTTCACTCATCTATCTTAGATCAGTTAACCAGGTATAAAAGGTATGTATAGGTATTTTACACTTTATTTGTTTTTTTAGTGTTATATAAAGATAAAATACATAGTAAGACATTTATGTGTGACGCCTCGTAATTATTTTCAGCACAATATCTGTATTATATTTGTAAATAGAAAAACATTTTTATATTTTGCATTTATAAAGATCTTCATTATAAAATGCATTTGCGTATGCGTATCTTAATGTATTTTGATATAAAAGATTTTAATTAATATGTAATGATCAATGAAATGGTACAGCACGAGTTTTACCAAAGGGTGAGTCGTAATCGAAATCACCTTCAAATTCACGATCATAAATTTAGTAGCAGCATACGTATTAAAATTTTCCATTTTTGAACAAGTTGGTTTGTTATTCCTAACTTCTTATTCCTTATAACATAAATTTTGATTGTATTTTGCGACATTAGAAAGCACTGGTCCATTCCTTAAAACCTAAATTATATACCTATATCTTATTCCTTAAATCCTTAGTTTTTAATTGTGTTTCAGCCTATAGCAATTTATTAATTTTATATTGTTCTTTAAGAAAGTATTTGTGAATATGAATATCATATTTTACTTATATGAAATTTATTGTGTGAAAGTCCATCTTATATAATATATTATATTCTATTTGCGTTTTCATTTTAAAATATTTCAAAACATTAACATTTGATAATTCAAATTTCAAGACTGTCAAATGTTATAAATTAGACACAGTGTTACCAACATACTTTTTAAAATCAAAATTTTCCTAATAGATCACAGACCACCTATAGTTTATTGGTTTGTGTAGTAGACCCATCTCGTTAATGGCACAAATTGTTCCCGTAGTTCCCTAAATGTTCGTGCCCCTTATAAAATTGTATTGGCATGACATGCAATAGTAATCAGTAAGTAGTCCAAAGTAAATCCAGAGAGAAGTCTTGATACACACACACAAGTCGTTAATATTAAATACACAAAGACGAGAAAATCACAAACAAGTATCAAGAGGCGTACACAAACGAAATAAAAATTAAATCTTCTTCTTTGTGGTTTATGGCCTTAGCTGCCGGTGCTATACGGCAAATGTAAGCTAGCTTTTGACAGCCGAAAGGGTTTTTTTCATTTAAATTGTGGCATTTCTGGGTAGCAAACTTTGTGTTTTATGTTTTATGGCAAGAAGTAATCATATTTTAGCAGTGGAACGGGAAAATTCAAAAATATTTGCGCATGAGTATGCGTATTAAATAAAGAGATAGGTGTATTTACATACAAATAATAAATTAATTTAAAAAATGATAAAGTGGGAAATATATAAAAAATATAATAAACAACTTATTTCATAAATATGGCCTTTAAAAAACTCGCTTCGCTTCGCGATTCGTTTTTTACTTTTGAACTCGTGTCATAACAGAAAGCTATATGAAATGCGTTGTTTAATATACTATTTTATATTTTGCACTTATAAAAATCTTCATTATAAAACGCATTTGCGTATCGTAATGTAACTTTTACGCACGCAAATTTTTGTTTTAAATGGTTGGCGACATGAGTGAAGTATCTAAAGGCAAGACTATTGACAATGACGTTTGAGGCTAATAGCAATTTATTAATTTTATATTGTTCTTTAAAAAAGTATTTGTGAATATCAATATCATCTTTTAGTTATATAATATATTATTAATGATATATTATTCATTTTAAAATATTTTAAAACATTAACATTTGATAATTTAAATGTCACAACTGTCAAATTTTATAAATTACACAGTGCTGCCGACATACTTTTTAAAATAAAAATTTTCGTAATTACATAAAAATAAAAAATTAATTTAAAAAATGGTAAAAAGGGCAAAATATAAAAAATATTATAAACAACTTATTTCATATGGCTGTTGTGACACTCGTTCTTTAAAAAACTCATCGCTTCGCGATTCGTTTTTTAAACTTGAACTCGTGTCATAACAGAATTCCATACCTATGAAATGCGTTGTTTAATATACTATTAAATTAAACTATATATTAATCATCTTATTTGTAAAACAGTTGAACTAATATTATTATATATCAAAAATTAATAGGTATAAGCATGGCGTTAAAAAAAGCGAGTATTTTAATGGATTACGGTTAACTGTAACCCGTTGATTGTGAGTGCTACCGTTAGATGGTGCTCTTTACACAGTTATATCGTATACGTAACAATAATAGTAAAGTACTGTCGTGATGCAAGGTAGAGTCACTCTGGATGCACTCTGGTTTCTCCTCAGAGCGAACAAATCTTTCGCCTTTTACTAAAGATTTCCGTGGGGAGGATCAATATAATGAGTCTATAACCAATTTTTTGTAGCCCGGTGCAAACTGGGCGTTTTACATAATCCAAACACAAATTTAGGACATTATAATAAATAAATAGTAAGATTAATGAAACATTTTTTTATAATGTAACTTGAGATTAATTGATTTTAGAGTGAAAGATATGTCTCAAAAGTGTCATACTATTTTCTTAATTTTCTATTTATTACGGAATTCAGTTATATAACAACCAATAACCAAAGATAAAGGCCTTTTACTTTTGGTAAAAGAAATTTTGTATTTAATAATATGCCCTTTTTTTCAAATTTCAAATAAATTTTAAATTAAGAACAGCAAACAACTAAACGGTTGAACGAAACTCCACTCCAATATTTATTCGAAAAATACGTTTTAAATAGTTGTTCCAATAGTTTCCTTCACCCGTTTAGTTGCTTGCTGTTCTTAATAAGATGGACTTTCACATAGCAAGGGTTAGTACAATAAATTTTATGTTTTTTCTTGTAATAAAAAAGATTCGGTTAAATAAAAAAAAATGTGCATGGTAGAATCCAAAAAAAGTCAGTTTTTGGTATTTGTACTATTGAAATTTCTGTAAAAAATATCAGTGTTAAACTCACTAAAATTGAAGTATAGGTACCTATGATAAAGTTGATCACGCTGCATGGATTGAAAGTAAAAAATATGGTACCTACCCGAACATGTTAAAAAATATTAAAAAAATAAAGTTGAATCATGGCTTCTCTCCTGTCGGAATCCATCTCCAATTCATCATCTCTAAATTCAATTTATATATAACCGCCTCCGAGACATCTTCGGCTTTATACATTAGAAATAATTATTAACCTCTTATGTGAAAGGAATAAACGTTGAATGTAACAAACAATCCTTAAAAATAATAAATTTTAATAAACAATTTATTCTAAATAAAACAAGTCTCCAAAAGTATAATTCTAACCATAATATTAAACTAAATGTTCAAATTGTTCACTGTTAACATCATCTCAATACTGAACTTCATAACAGATTAATTGGAAGCTCAAATGATTGGCCAGCCCGGTCTTCCAATTTAACTAATTTGGATTTGTTTTTTTGGTGTTTTTCTAAAAAATGAGGTTTATAAAACTCCCCCGACTACTAGACACGACATGAAAGAGAGAATCACAGCGGCATTTCAATCTGTTAACGGTGATATGCTGAAAATGTTAGTCAATTATTTGAACTTAGACTGCAGCATTGCATTGATGTTAATTAACGGTGAACACTTTGAACATTTAGTTTAATATTATGGTTAGAATTATTTTTAGGGATTGTTTGTTACATTCAACGTTTATTTCTTTCACATAATAGGTTAATAATTGTTACATAATCGGATATTCTATTTATGATACAAAATACAGGGTGTTCCATTTGAAATACAAAAGGGAAAATAATTAATATTTAATAGAATACGGTGATATTGTATCACATTACAAAACTCTGTATAACGTATCAAAACCTTATATCAAAAGCTTAAAAAAAATGTGAGCAGTACGAATTTGGCATAATATACAGGGGTTCCCATTTAAAAAATCATATTTTTGGTTTGTAGCGGAGTTATACAACACTTTGTATAATTTAGGATAATTTCAAAATATGGACCCTAAAGACATCTTACAATTTTTTTAATAACATTTTTTGATATTTTCTAAAACAACCCATATAGGTACCGAACTTCGTCGTAAGGTTGGTATACCCTGTATGTAATGGAAAAACAAATGTTACGTAGATGCGTAGACTACTTTAGGCTAGAATCGACAGCAGCCATTATTTTTTATCCATGAGACTATGCGCTGTTAAAATAACGATAATTTTTTTTATATCATAAACTATGGAAATATAAATATACCTAGTTATTGTTTTGCCACAACCAATAATTACTTTATTAGAGAATTAATATAATATGCTGGAATTTGGAACTGCATAACAAAAATTCTTGCTTAGGGTAACTGATCCCCTCTAAATTATAATATAGGGTCTATTTTAGCGTTACACACTACTCCAACCTACGGTAAAGCGCATGACCTTTCCCCCGTTTTCATGGAGAAAATTTCCTGGCACACTTTCGAATGAAGATAGTGTAACATACGACGTTTTCGGCGCCGGAACAGAAAATTAAAATTGCGACTTTGTACGTTTTGTGCTAACAGGTGATGATATTTATAAAATATCGGCAAACCGTTGTTATATAACTGTAAAAATCAAAAGTAAAAAGTTGATTTAAAAGTTTACATTTTCGAGACTCAATATTCTTGCTTCTTGAAATGTCATTACTCCATCTAAAAAAGTTTATACCTGTACTCTTTCGTTGAAAGGAGAATTAATGGTAAGAGATACAGTTTTTTGTATATAATATAAAAGTGATGAAATTATTTTACTATTGAAATAAATATTTTTACAATTTAATGGTAAAAATAACGATGTACATTCAGTAATCTCCAATCTATCTCTAATTTTATTAGAAATGATAACATATTGTTGCAAAGAAGGGTTATTGAAAATAAAAGCTATGACTTAGAAAAGTGATTATATTTACATTTAAGGTGAGTACACACACAATTTATTTGAGGTATATGTTTGTACAGTTTTTAATGGTGAATAATACGTATACAATTATTATATTCTCATAAAAATAGGATAGGTATTACGATAGAAAAAAATAACATTTTAATTTGATAATTTCAATAAAAAGTATATGGTTTGGTTACTATAGATACTGGCAATACATTTCTGGAATTTTATTGCTTCAACAAAGTATAAGTAATGGATAATGTAACATTTGTTTGTATACACTGAGGTTCTTTTGTATGGATCCATTCATTTTAAGCGTTATTATCCACTATTAGGAAAAACCTGAAGCCTGAAATTATTGATTTGACAATTTATATCTTGAATATATTACCACCTCTTATATCCCTTTTGTATAGTATTTTTCACAGTAAATGGTATTGGCTTATTAACTGCAATAAACTACCCCATTTAATCTCATTGTGTAGAAAATCATCAGGTAAAAGATGCAAAATTGCTACAGGGTCGAACTTAAGAAATTTGAATTTTGCATAATATAGGAGATATACAAGTAATTTATTTAAATATTACAATTCTATTCTATATTTAGTTCAGTGTCGCTATCGCTATCCTCATCTAAATTAATTATAATTGGCGCAATTGATTTTACAGAAAGGTACGAGTTTTCAACATTTATAACATGACTAACAGAACTTTTCCAACTCTAAGTAAGAATGTCATTCATACAGTTCCTAATTAATTTTACCACACTTTCCACTTGAAGTCGGAGAAGTATTTTTTCCGCACACACTCTATGGGTTTGAACACGCAGTAGTAGGGAGGTAGTCGTAACACTGTATGTTCCAATTCTTCTGCAATTGTATCACAAACATACATTTTTTTTGAAGAAAATGACTGCAGCACTTGTAAAAGTTCTTTTTTTGTATAGTTTTCCTCAAAATATGTCATTAGCAGTCATGAAGTTTTTAAACTCCAATTTCTTATTCTTTGAGCCAGGAATTTTTTGCAATTGTCGACTATAATAGCTTGCGTTGTCTATTACTATTTGGCGGAATGTTGGGAATGTTGACAATTTTTAAACCAATCTTCAAAAAGCTCTGCTGTCGTATCTTCGTGATAATCAACACAAGAGTCCTTAATATTTTTGGCAGAACGCCACATAGCGTTTGGGATCCAACCATTTTCGGATCCTACGTGTAATATTGTGATTCTCTTCCCATTTTTTGATGGTGCTTTTGTTTTACGCTTATCAGAGGAATTAGACTATCCTTTGGAAGGGGTGTCATGCGTGTCAAACCACGTCTCGTCGAGGTAGAGTATTGGCCGATTTTCAGACCGGTATTTTCTTATTGATGTTATATATTCAGAACGCCAGTTTATTAAACGTGTGGATTCCATTATTACTTCCCACATAACACTAATGGTACATTCACATTCTAAGAATATGCCCATGAATTACGTTTTAGAACATTCTGAAAGGTATATGCTAAACAACTCCATTTCACGTTCCTTTTCTTGTAAATTTTTATGTTCTTTATGGTACATTCTTAACATGTTCGTATCATGTAATTTTTAAATACCCAACAATCATTCCACTGAAAGTGATATGGTGATATGATAAGAATATGTTGTACAAACGATGAAAGGAATATCCTTTTGGGGACGTGAATATTCGTGCGACGTGCGATATTCATTCCTTTTGTTTGGATGAGCAAGTTACAAGATTACTTTTGATATTTGAAGAATATAACTTGATTATCGAAACTCGCGATAGACAGTAAAAAAGTGTATGTTTGTGCAGTAGTAGTCTAAACTGTGTACAGTAAAAATTTATGGTAATACTGAGAATATGCTATGTACGTACTACCAGGACATTTTTATCATCTGAATATAATATCCTTATCATGCACTGAGTAGTATCAAGACATATTCTCAGAACGTTTTTGTTTGGACTAAAATAGAATATTACCATCTAATGCTGAGAATTTGATCTTTACATACTTCAGAACATTCGTTGCATATACATATCAAGTAATTTGGTACGGCCTCTTGAGGTGACTATCACATTCTGATCATGTACTGAACGGTATTTACGCATGTTAATAGAACATCCTTGTTCCAAACAGAATGTTCTTATTATGTGCAAAGAATGTAAAATTGTTGTCTGGGTGTTTTTTTTTCAATTTTGCGACATTTAAAGCCCATTGCAGACAGAGCTCGCCAAAGAATAGTGAGGCCACAGTTGATGTGAGTTTCATCATTGATGAGCCGCTGTTTCAGACTTTTGATTGTAGGGACACGCTGCTCATCGTACATAGTGTAGATTTTTCGCCTAGACTTTTTGTTACACCGGAATTTTTACGCTTATTTCTTGATCCCATGGAATTTTCAACAATTCGTCTAACTGAAGTAAGAGGCACCTTCGTCAAATTACTGGTTACTCTTGCTGCAGCACCCGCGTTATATCCTTGCTGAAGCAAGGAACTATACACATTTTTTATAATGATTTTCGCGTCACAAGATAAGTGATTCTTCTTTAACGAACCACTGGAAGAAGCACTATTACTTTTTATCCACGGACGCCCCATACTGCCTATTCTGTACCTACGTTGCGGTAAAAAATCTTTGCTATTAATGTCTGTAATAACAAATAAATTTTACTCTACAAAATCCCTCTCAGAGAAACACAATTACCTGAATCAGGTCCTTTTACATTAATGATGTGCATCTCGGATTTTACAACTTAAGGGTCTAATTGGTTTTATTATAATCCTTGAGTCAATACCATTTATTGTGAAAACTAGTATATTAAATGTATTCCCTTTGTATTAAAAGCACCTTCTATAAATTTAGTTATCTGTATCAAAATACCTATGTGATTTTTTATACATTGCGCTACTCGTATCTTAGCAGAAACTTAATTTTAACAATGTAAAATTTTAATAACATAGAACTACGCAGAATATAACAATTAGTTACATTTATTCGGTATATTTTTATTTTATTTTACACCTAGTGGACCCGATGAACTGACCTACCATATTTTTTGCCATCATTGCAGTCTAAAGTCTAAGATTTTAATAATTAATTTAATGCATTGTTGGGTACATTTTTCGTTTTTCCTTCCGGTTTGCCGGCACTCCAACACGCAACATATTAACCTTATTTTGCAGCTAAAATTACTCGTTCGTTCAACCTAGTAGGTATAGTAGGTATAGTATTCGTAATTCATTGAAAACCCTTTTTTTCGACAGGAATCTTCCTATATTGCCAATGTCTAATAATGCATTTAAAAATACTTTATTTTGTAACTCCATTCGTATATTTGTTGTCAACATTTTACATCAGAAGTTGGATGTCTTTTATTAAGCATTAAGCACCAGCATCTGGCATCAGCAATACCGACGGCTTAACCTCAACATGTTGCTAAACCACATGGGTGGAAGAATCGGAGTGAAGATTAACAACTTTAACCATAAACTGCGAACCAATATACTCAATTTAGAAATTAAGGCAACTTTTGCTTAAACTTATAAAACTGTATTGCCTGGTAGAACACTCATTGAATTTCCACGTAGGCAAGAATGAAATAAACTGAAAATCCTTTAATAAACTAAAAACAAAAGATAATTGCATAAGAAACCTTACTGACATTGTAGTTCCACCTGACATCTTAAAATGTATTTCCCTAGGCAGTAAATTCAGCTTACATACCACCACTAGGGAGTAGGTATATAAAATTAATCAAAATCAAAGACATCCTTTTTCATTGTACTGTGATAAAACCAAAAAATGAAGACCATCCAGATTTATACTTAATCAAAAGTGACAAAGGAAATGTCACAGTTATAATGATAAAAGAAGGAACATTTTTTTTGTATATTAAAAACCGTAGGTTAAGTGTGTAAAGTTTTATTAAATTCGGTAACTGGCGCTTTCGGCTTATAAGGCCATTATCAGTTTGGGAGTAATAAATACTTTGGTATAGTTTTGCTGAACCAGTTTTTAATATCTTTTCATACAAGTCAAAATCTGACAGTAAACAGCAACCAAAAACAGTTGAATCCCCTTACAAATAATGGACTAGTTTAGTGATTTTTTTATATTTGCATCTTATAAAATAGGTTTTTAGTGGTTCAACTGTACAAATAAAATTTTTATAAAATTAATCCTCTAGCCATAATCGACTTTTGAAATTTAAATTTAATGGTTACATACGTCATAAGTGGTAAGTGACGTGTTTCAATAAGATTGGTAGAAAATTTGCGATGTTGTAGATATGCTTTAATATTAACCGAGAAACTTATCTCTCTCTCTCTTATTTGTTGTCATTAAAAAGAGATAAACATATCGATATTTTTGTTCTCTGATTGACACTTTATCAAATAAGGAGTAAAACAGTAAATAAAATATTCTGTCATTTTCGTTAGTCTAATTTGTTGTTTGGTTGTGTTTGGTTTATGAAAGAAATTACTTCTATACTATTTTTGGTTCGAAAATAAAAAACCCTAACACCTTGTCTTGGTGTTATAGCGGTTCCTTAAAAAATAACCAATAAAAGTAATTGTTCTCTCGGGGAGCAACCCTTCTATCGGTACAGTGAGAGAACGAATTTCAAGAATACGGTTTTGGCATTTTCAATAGAACCACGCCCACTTTCTATTGGCTGTTCTATTCTATCACCGTCAAGAATAGGGGTCTTGTTTGTTTATTACAGATAAACACGATTTTCTCTCCTGTCATATATCTTGTCAACTGGTACAATCAGTTAGTCACAGAACACGGTGTTTTGTGCCGCCAGTTCTTTGAGAATACTTGAAACGAACGTAGCTAAAATGTGACAACGTTGACTTTTAAACACACTTCATTATTGGTTATTAGTTGGCGCTACGTTTAAAACTTACTAATTATTTATTGCTAAATTTTACGAAATGAAAAAAATTACTTGCAAAATGAATACCAATATAAGTAAGTAGGTATCTTATCCTAAATATATATTGCTATCATTTTGATTAATATGATCCTACTAAACTAGTCCATTGTCTGAAGAAATACAAAATATGTAAAAGAATAAGTTAGTCACTACAATCATTCAGAGTTACTTCCTAAAAAGTGTTAAACATAAAACTTAGAAATAAGACAAAAGTGTAACTTACGTTAAAAGATAAAACCTCTTCAGAAAAGACATTACAACACATTAAAATATAAATCATATAAATTAGGTAACAATTTTTAAAAATAAAACAGTTTTAACATTAAAACATCTCGAATGTGAATTAAAAACTAATTACTATTATAAAAACAATAAATAAAATGGAAGTGACTACGTTACCATAAAATGTTAATCAACAGATAAAATTAGGTATTTTAGTAAAATATACACAAATATACAAAAATAGTATAATATACAAAAACAATTTTCCTTCTTTTATTATTTCAAATGTGTACAAAGTCTACAGTATTTTATTTATTTATTTATTTACAGTTATAGTGAACAAGGATGATTAAATAATGCACAGTTTGAATCTGCTTAATGATGATACTATGTTAAACTTAAAAGAAATCCAGGACATTTTGCATATTTCTGTTAAGTGCTTTACTTTTTGTTTCAATGGATGCAACGTAATAAACGTATCTGATATTTTATATTTAGCTAAAGTTTGACACTTTGATAATTGCCTTCGTTTTGAAATACCCTCTTTGTCTTATACTACGTTATATCGAGAACTAATAATTTCTTAGCAAGGCTGCAGTTAAAAATGCTTCATTTACCAAAAATAGCCGATCCATTGATGTGTCAAAGTATTTAAATCAATACGGTATAAGGAAAATATTAATTGTTAGTTTTGATTTGAAAATTTCTTTTACGTACACAATATTTACTTAGGATTCCAAACATTTTGAGGAAACTAATTATTAAACTTAAAAGGATGAATCGGAATACATAAAGTTAGATGTATTGGCCTACGCAGCCATATTGATTGTCAAATTATATAATGCCTAATTGATTTAACAATTAATCCGGTGAAAACAGTGATATCTGATGAATGAAATTGTGCATGCCTTCTCTTTAGCCCGATGCTTCGTTCATTATATGCGTATTGAAACAATTACCGACATTATTTAACATTATTTAGTTATTGTTAAAAACTGGTTTTGTAGTCTTGGTTTGGTGGACACCAGCAAGTTTCTTTCTTTGTTATTTTTTTTATGAAGGTTGACATACATCTAGTGTTAAGATGGTGTACTTTACGGCAACTTTATAATGAATTATTATTTTCTCAAACAAAAACGATAGCAGATCGTACAATCTCTGGGTTAATTAAGATAAAATAAAATATTCTCAGTAAAATTAGAAGTGTTACACCCAGAAGAAATTAATTATTTGGCAACATGGTAGATTTACATCTAGAATAAAACGATAACATTTTCAAGAATTTTTAATAACTTATACAACTGTACATACTGATGAACCGTCTACATAATATGATGAAGACAATTTTATGAATATAATTAATCATTACAGTTTTCTAAATATATCGGTTATTACTGAAAATGACTTTGATAGGGTTATACAAAAGCTTAAGCCAAAGAAATCTGCTAGGGTTCCTCTTTATGTTTTGAAAGGAGCTAAGAGAGTTCCTATTGCATGGATCAGAATGTAATCCTTAATTTAATTTATAGTATGCCTCGTCGAATGCAAGCGGTCATTAATGCAAGGGGGGGTATATTGTTATCATTTATTATTATCAATTTTTTTAATAACGTCAAGTTTTATTCCTTTATTTCGTTCCCAATAACAATATTCGAACTTCGTTTAAAGTGTAAAGTTACGGTTTTTCAAGAATAAATCATAAAAAAAAGAATTTATGTTGTCTGAAGCTACAAAAATGCAGTAAATAAATTTACAATTTACTTACTAACCAGTATACAAATGCAGTATAAATTAAATATGAATTACTATTAAACCTATATCGATCTATTCCTAATTGCTAATAACTTGGCATATACTGTCACTTATTTCCACTTTAGCATCAAGCAGCCTTTCTGTTAGGAAACTCATTTCGCCCCTTTTATTTATACGGTGTATTTGTGTGGAAAATTACGACAAGAGAAGCTTGTAAAGTGGTAGAAACCGTGATTTTAATATAATTCTACTCCCTTTATCAACTAATGTTAACTGAATTGGAATGTAAACATTTTGTTTGCTGGTTAGAACAAATTAAACTACGCATCTCTATATATTGGTTTTCTGTATCGTATAGTACTAAACAACATTTTTCCTCTAAATTGTAGAGCCAATGAGCTCCTAATCCGTAAAAAAACGTTATTTTTCAAGATTGATTCTACCGGGTGTTCGGATAAAAATATTGCCTACATTTTCGCATTTGCCCCTTTAGTTGGCTGTTGGTTGGTTATTGCTTGTTAAAATAGAATTTTCGTTTAGTTGAAAGAGATGAGCAGTCACACAGAATGCGCTCGACTGCTTTCTACATCCATTTTCCAAAGAGGGACCCATTGTTAACGTATCATGCAGATCACCTATAGGACCACTGGCATCAACGAACAAAAATTACAATCATATTTTAGTAATTATAGTCCACATCCTTTCTATAGAAGTGAGTCTCTTACTTTTTTCCTGTACAGGTATTTTTGAAGACCCTATTGGGCCTTTAGACCCCATCACTAGTCTGAGTTCTCTTCTGGTTATTTGTAGGATGTGGTTACCTTTTGAGCGCCTTCGTCCAGTTTACTATGTCCTCATTTGCCATAGCCATGACACAGTTGCATTGTAGCACTACTTCCGAAGGAGTTATATATTGTCTGCTGCCTCTATGAATGACAATTAATTTACCTTTAAAATTCCTATTTCTTCTACTGCTATTGTTATGCCAGTCGACTTCATCTGAACTATACTACCATATTTTCTATAGCCCTTTAAATTTTTACGTCCAGTGAATTTTGTCCCGTTCCAAATTGTTTTCAATCCGCCTGTGTAGATAGTTATTACACTTGCCTCGGTGTAGAGTTTTTTACATTTAAAAATCAACAACAATACATCATTAGTATTTTAATATTTCTATTTTTCTATGTAAGACTCGAAATATTTGTACAGTGGTGGTGACATTCCATACAGTGCGGTCCATATGTATGGAATAAATTCATATGTAGCGTTATTATGTACTATATGAAAAAAAACCTGAAACAGGTCGATTTTTATTCTTAAATTGACAATTTATAGTATGAAAATATTATCCCCCTCCAGCACCCCTTCGGAATTATACCCCCTCGAAAATTTTAAATTACAAAGGGGGTCGTGTGGCACCTCTTTGGAAAGGGATTCTAGTCCTCTGTTTAGCAATATAAAGTTTTTTAAGTTTGGTGCAATCATAACTGAGAAAATTGATTTTTAAGAGGTAAAATTTTGATAATGTCTCTAACACAAAACTTTACGTAGAATGAAGATAATAATGTCACATAATGATTAGAATGTGTTTTTCAATGTATTTGACACTTAAATTAAATGTTCAAAATGACCACCATTCACTTATTCTTGACAATAACCGAGGCGATATTGGAATTCTCGTACAACATTTTGTATGACCTCGGGGGTTATTTTGTTAATTTCTTCCGTTATCCTAACTTTTAAATCAGCAATATTGTTTGGTGTATTAAAATATACTTTAGATTTTAAATAACCCCATAAGAAGTAATCGAGAGGAGTCAAATCGGGGGATCTAGCCGGCCATTCGATCGCCCCACGTCTTCCAATCCACCTATTGGGAAAAACCTCGTTTAAATAATTTCTAACAGTACGTGCAAAATGCGGTGGAGCTCCGTCTTGTTGGTAGTAAATAGATCGATCTATCTCATTTGGATGATTAACATCAGGAAAAACTCTTTGTAATGTAGGCACTAAAAAGTTAATCAAAAAATCTAGATAAACCTCACCAGTAACTGTGCCCTCAAAAAATAAGGGCCAATAATTTTATTGTTAATGATACCAGCCCAAACGTTAACTTTTTTAGGATATTGAGTGTGAGCCTCACACATCCAGTGAGGATTTTCTCTGCTCCAATATCTACAGTTCTGTTTGTTAACCGTTCCGTTTAAATGAAACGTCGCTTCATCAGAAAAAACTATTTTGTTTATGAACTGCAAATCTGCGTTCATTCTATCCATCATCAATTCACAGAATTCTTGCCTTCTATCAGGATCATCTTCATTTAACTCCTGAACCAACTGAACTTTGTAAGGGTGGTATTTTTCTTTAAGCAGAATTCTCAAAATAGATGATTTACTTACATCATTGTCGGCGGCAAGTTCTCGAGTTGTCTTATGCGGATTTTCCTCAATCTCTAGAAGTACATCTAACTTTTTTTCATCAGTAAATTGAACATTTCTACCTGGTTTTTCAATATTTTTTACATGTCCAGTTTCACGAAACTTTTTTTTCAATTTTGCTAACTGTAGACTGCGAAACGTGTTGACCAGGGTATTTATTATTAAAAATTTCACAAACCTTCTTTTGAGTTCTGGTTTTATTAGCACAACCAATCATAATTAAAATGTCTATTCTTTGAGTCTCGGACAAATGAGCCATAATTAAATTTAATACGCGCACAAATATTATACTGACGTCTTTTAGTAACTTTAAATACCTAAATGACAGCAGCCTACTAGATTTATATCAAATGTTTATTTAGTTTTTTGACTATTATTTTAATATCTTCAAAGTTTTTTTCTAATATTTAGCAGAACAGATACGAAAATACCTGATTATTTCTAAAGTTATTTTAATAGACCAAACAATATCGCCTCGGTTATTGTCAAGAAGTGAATGGTGGTCATTTTGAACATTTAATTTAAGTGTCAAATACATTGAAAAACACATTCTAATCATTATGTGACATTATTATCTTCATTCTACGTAAAGTTTTGTGTTAGAGACATTATCAAAATTTTACATCTTAAAAATCAATTTTCTCAGTTATGATTGGACCAAACTTAAAAAACTTTATATTGCTGAACAGAGGACTAAAATCCCTTTCCAACGAGGTGCCACACTACCCCCTTTGTAATTTAAAATTTTCGAGGGGGTGCTTATAATTTCGAAGGGGTGCTGGAGGGGGATAATATTTTCATACTGTAAATTGTCAATTTAAGAATAAAAATCGACCTGTTTCAGGTTTTTTTCATATAGTACATAATAATGCTACAAATGAATTTATTCCATACATATGGACATTAATACATTAATTCGTTATCATGGACGGAGATCATAAAAGAATTAAAAGTAAGACATATTGACGCATACCTGACGAACTTAGTGTCTACCTATCTATCGGAACGAAAAATCATTTTAGAGGATGAAGGAAATACACAAGGAATAAAGATTACATGTGGAGTAGGGTGTCCGTTATTTACCGATTTGATTTTTGAGTTTGCAGCGCCCCTAAAATTTTTAGTGTATGACCCAAAAAAATATCGAACCTATATAAGTCCTTAATATTGATAATAAACCGTGCCACAATGGCAATCAATTTTGTTGTTCCTCAGCCAGGTCATACAAAGCTGCGGCAATCAATTATTTTTCTAGTAAATTTAATGCTCACAAAAAAGTCTTGGTAATTTTTTCGATAAATTCACTTGCAAAAGAAAATTACAGATTTTTGTAATATCCACTTCAATTGTTCAGCAGTGTATAATATATGTGTACATAATGGACCACTGATGAAAGATTATGCTCAGATTTTAAAGCTATATTGGGGACTTAATGCCTAAAATTAATAGTTGGTGTATAATATAAAATCTGGTTACAATTTTTTATGTATTAGTTATCTTTGCAGCTTGCTTGTGTAATTTTTTATTGTTTTATACAAGGTGGGGAGTTAAATTATTATTTTTTTGTCGGTGCCTTCATTACTGTCTGATTCAGGTTAATCTTTATCTGATTTAAACTTGATTTTATTCTAGAAGGTTATGTTTTCACAAACATCTATTATTGATAATTAACGTAAACTGTTTACGTAAAATAGTGAAAAACTTAATCTGTTATTTTGGGTGTATTTTAAAGAGAAAAGAAAAATAAATAGTTTAATCAAAACATTTCTAAAACGGAACATTATTCGTAAAGTCGATTATAATATAAACTTCGAGTTATGCAGCTGGAAGAATCTATTTTATTTTTTAAAATCAGGGAATTGTTAGAATTTAGATTATTATATATTATATTCAGTTGTAGAAGCTGTTGTAATCGTTATTGTTAATAAAAGTAATTTTTTAAAAAAGGAAAAGAAATTTTCCTACAGCATAGCAGTCTTAAATTTACTAAACGAAGACTAATAAATAACGATAGCTTTGAAAATTTATCCACAACAAAATAATACTAATAATGAGTTTTGGCTAATGTCTACAACTGTCAGTTTAATGCATTTCTAATAATGCCCTTAGATAATTATCGTAAATAATTAATTCGTTTTAAGTCATGTAATTAATCACCGTTAAACTGGGCGGTTTCAAAAATTAATGGATTTTGTTGGTAACTATCTATTCGATTATTCACCGATTACAAAAAGTAAGATTAGCAGGTTGCTTAATAAATAGCTTGACAAGGAAAACACAATAACAAAAAAAACTTTTTATCTTTCATAAAACGTTTTAAAGGTAACCCAGAAAGTATCATTTGTATACTGTTGTTTTCATTGTTAGCTACAGCAGTGGTATAGCTCGTAGTTGTTCTTATAATAATGAATATTATGAATTTTATTTACATTTTATATTAATAAGTGTGTTACGAGTGGGACACATAGTTTTCATCATTACAGCTTCTGCATTTATAAATTGAGGAGGAAGCATACGACTTATTCAGACGCTTCTTCAGAAATGCTTCTATTGGTCATTGGGAAACATAAAATATGAAACCGATATAGGTACTCAGAAGCATTTCAACACTAAGAAAAAGGAAATTTTAGCCATCTCACAGGAGAGGAGTTATTGTTGTATGCAAGAAGATGTCTTTCGAAGATTTTAATAGGTTTGAAAACATATTTGCTCAACAATATTGGTCAGAAGAAATTGTCATGTTTTTGTCACGACGGTGTAGATGTAATATATCAGCAACCATAGCAGTACAAAATATAAAGATGACAATTACTTAATTATCTTAAGTATTGAAAGGCATTTATACTAAGTGACATAAAAATGCGACCACCCAGTTTAAATGATTTTATTTTTATAAAATTTTGTATAAGTAGGTACTTGCTGAAGCATAATCAGTAAATGATAACGATTCCATTGCTTTGAAGCCCTTTGTCTTCATTACATTAACATTACATTATCATTAAGAAAAGTTGAGCACCCAATTTATAGTGGAGGCGTTCATGCAACACATTAAGGCATTACAATTACATTAAGTCCACTAAGAAGTTGGGAACTTTCAACTTTTCATTTACATTACATTATATTCTTAGTGGAAACAGTAAAAGCGCATGCGCAGTACGATAGCATGGAAATGTGAATTCGTATTTATGTCAAAATTCCTATGTTTAGGTTATGTTGATATTGAAGGCCGGTTTTACAAGCAATAGAAAATATTTTAACAAAATCAAAAATAGAATAGTAGTATAACAACTTGAACTTTTTGAACATTGTAGCAGATGTATAGAACATAAGTTTCAAGTGTCAATAATACAGAATTTATAATGTAATGAAGTCTTGCAGGAACGACAACATTTTTTTAGTGAAAGTGTAATTATAATGTAATGTTAATGGAATTATAATGTTCATTGCATGAACCGGCCTTTATTTCTGATTTTATTGTGAATTATTGGTTTTATTTGTGTTATGCACTCATAAAATGTCGTCAGTAGGGTTTGTGAAAGCATTGTCAAACAATTTACCATCCTTAGACATTTTCATGGTTAGGTTTCAATGCAGCTGAATTTTGAAATGTAAAAGCAACAGCGTAAATACTTATTTTGTGCTTTTTGCATTAAAAAATGTCCAACTGACTTATTTTTATGAAAATCAACAAAAAATAAAGAAAAGAGATGAATAAATATAAATAAAAAACTTCGCACAATCTCGCAGATACACTGTTTACAATAAAATGATGGCGCTTTCAATGACACATATGAGTAGTGACGTCAACAGTCGTTTACGCGGCAAATTTTTGAATTTGAATTTGAGGATGGAATAACTATGCTACAAAATTTTTTTAATTTAAGTTTTTTTGGTTTTTGGGGTAATTGATTGCCGCTCTGTCTTCCTGCATGATTTTGAAAAAAATGGAAAACACCGAATTATAACTACAAATTTATTATACATATTTAACAAATGTATTATAACAATTAATTCATAAATATATTTTTTTTATAATCGGTACTGTTTTTTTTTTTAAATATTTACCTTCAAGAGATTTGTCCAAGTTTAATTGTAAAAGTATTAAAATAATTTTTGTTTTATATTTGCTCATTCTAAGAAACTTCTTCTCAACCTAATTTCTTTTTGTTTTTATTTCAGCTCTACTATGACGACCACTGCAACATATGCCAAAAATGAAACATTGTATTTTAATAGAACCATATCAATTGCTTTATCTACAAATTGGACAATATTAGTTGAGGAGAAGGAAGAAAATTGGTGGGCACTATCGGCATTTGTTCTTGTAGTTGGAACTGCCGCTGGAAACATTTTAGTATGCCTGGCAATTTGTCGAGAAAGAAGACTTCAAAACGTTACCAATTATTTTTTGATGTCATTGGCCATCACGGACTTAATGGTAGCCATTTTGGTAATGCCTCTTGGTATTTATACACTTTTTCGTGGTAAGTATGTATTTAAAATCAAGTTAATATTCTTGGATTGTTATTTCACCCGCTTTAGCTTGTGTATATAGAAATGTAAATGCTTTAATTTTTAATAACAAACTTCATTAATAAATAATAGCTACTGTAACATTTTGAATTAAATCTAGGTACACTTTTATTAATAGAATGTAACAATAGTTTACGTATAGGAACCTACAACTTTTTTAATTACTTAATTACAAAAATTCATGTTTTAAATTAAAATATAATAAAAAAATAAATATTGCTTTACACAAACATATTTGTATTATAATCATAAGTTTAGTTACTTTTAATAAAAAATACAACTACATCATTACGGTTAATATATCTCTCACCTCACTGTAAATTATAAGTGGTTAGTTTGTGAGATAAACAATTTTTCTTTTAACAGCACAAATTTTACTTATTTTTTACTTTCACCTTATTGGATACTTTTATCTGAAAGAAAAGCACTGTATATATAATAATTATTACTATTATAGAAACTCTTCTGCTTTCTTTTTATTGGCGTATTTTAAGTAAATTATAATTAATTTGAGAGTTAGTGTTAATCTGATATAAAATGGCACGTACGGCATCTTTGAATGAGATATCGATTTTAAGATTGCCTGCAAAATGATACGACATTCTCTTCGTATAGTAGATAGAATGCTGCTCGTAATTGAAAGGGGAAAAATTAAATTCATATCAGTTACAACTCAATTTTTGGTTAATTTAAATTGTGAGAAAATGAGTAAAAAGAACTGTTTTACGATTAGCAACCTTTGCTGTTAAAAAGTAAAAAAAATAAATGCAAAATGGTTGTTATAAAAAAAATTGTCAATGTCAATTTAGAATTTTGCTTTTCTGTCAGTTATGTAGCAAAGTATGCGTTTACCAAGGAAGCAACCCCAAATAATATTAACCAATATTTATTGACAAAACGTGTCATAAAAAGTATTATATAAATCAACATAACAACATACATAAACAAAAACTACCATTACTTGATCATTAAACAAGTAGTAATATGGCCTAAGCATTAAACACATATTGTGAAATACTAGTAATATTTCTGTTAGAAGTGAAACCATAACCCATTTAACAAATTGATTGTACCATAAGTTTTAATATTAATAAATAATTCGTTAGTTTTCTTTTTTCTTTCAAAAAATAAATTAAAATTAATAGTCAGTAAATGTCACCTACTGACGTAAAATCTGTCACGGTAAACCGTCAAAAATGATCAATCTTGCAAAAAAGAAATGTATTACTTTTCACTTCCAGATGATTTAGAAGCTTTTAGGTATATAGATCTGAATTATTCTATAACTTAGATTTATTCGTTTTGTTAATATTACTACATTGTGCACAGTATCTAGTTTTATATGTATATTGTTTTAATTACCAAATTTACTTTTGGGAAAATTTAAAATCCCTTCTTTAGGGTCAATCTAGTTAAGCTTTTAGTAACCGTTATGTAACAATACGACGTAGGACCTGAATTTAGGATTATCCTTTCAACTACGTGAACATTTTTTAAATAAATGGATTTTTGGGCATAGTGAACCTCTGAATTATTTTTAATAACAGAGATAGATCTAACTACTTGCTTCCTTATTAATTTATTTTTATATTGGTCCGTCCTAACATATATATTGACTATTAACCACACTCTCAATTAAACACAAAATAATTTTTTTTTCAATTATTTATTATAGACTTGATATTATTAAGTGGTAAAAAACAATTCAAATTAATCAAACGCTGGAAATATATTTGAAGGTAAGAACATTAAAAATAGACATTTTTAAACAAAACGTCCACTATTTATTTAAAAAATTGCTTTTTCAAACTCAATGACAGCTGTTATAGAAAAACCAGGAAAAAACTATATATCATGCTGATCTTTACAATAACTTAATATATTTGTGTTACAATTACGTCTTAGCTATGTATAAAATGAAGACTCAATCAAATTAAACAGTTTAATAGTGGAGAACTTCCAAGATTTATTTGTTCATTAACTATTTTAAATTGTTGATCTGCTAGATGTCTTCTTATTTCAAGTTTTTAAAGAAAATCTATTTTTTTTTTAACAATTGTGTTGAAAACACTACAAAATGTAAGGTTATGATTAAATGTCATTTCAACTATACTTCTTCCTTTTTTTTTAAATCTATCCTACGACGTCCACCCAGATTTATTCTTAATGGAAGATGTACCTAGTTTATAGTCTGAAATCAAGTGCATGCCTAGGATAGAGGGTAAAGCTTAAGACACTCTTCTTGCTCTGTGGCTGCCAAAGTTTTTGATATTAATTGTCTTATTTAAATTTTTATCCTTTTTATGTTGAACACTAACGATCACCTGCTTGCTGTTGCATAAACGGGCTTGGCATGATTGTAATTTAAATTCTCTATCAACGTAAACTTTACACGATTAATAATCAATTTTATGTATTTCAAAACGCATCCTACACGAAAAAAGATCTGGAAATCAAGTTTAACGGAACTAATTTTAACGGTTTAGTCTTAAAACGTAAACTAAATAGAAATCAAAAATAGTATATATGAGTTAATCAAAATCTATTTATAATGTTAAGTTTTAAATATTCGAACGAGCCATTTTGTTCATAAAAATTATCTTCAACACATCAACGAACGAACTTTATCCGTTTTAATTTTAGATTGATAAAACAATTTAATTTAGTTCAATCTTTCATTTGCTCTTATAGCTTGGTTCAGGAATGTATTCACTAAATCTCCTAAACCCAATTATTTAAATGGTTGATGTATTGAAATGTCATTCTCTTCTTAACAAAACCACCAAAACTGCCAATAAACAATAATATTTGTACAGCTCGTGCACAATGCGACAAAATATAGATGCAATGTGCCTCGTCTCGTGGGATATTTTACCACCATAGTTCGAAAAATATTACCATTTCGCAGATTCAATTCTCGTGTTTTACGGAGGTGGTTAGAAAAGTATTACTGGTAATGGTGTAAGGAATTTTCAGGGAAAAACCTCGATCACTTCAATTTGATCAAACTTGGGAAATGCCCCAAGATGATATGCCAAAGAAATTCAACTTTGTAAGAAAATTCATCACAAAGTTGAGTAATAAATCTGAATGGGATGAAGACACCATACAGGATTCAAACCAGAATTCCATAAAGTGGTAGACGGACGGTTCCAAGCTAGACGAGGGAACTGGGATAGGAGTTTTTGGACCGAGACCCAAATACTCAGAAAGCTTGGGCACATACCCGAGCATCTTCCAAGCAGAAGTCCGTTCCATCGAAAGATGTGTGGAATTTAATATTGGAAGAAACTACCGCAGACAAGAGATTGTGATCATGTCGGATAGTCAAGCAGCCATTAAAGCGCTGAGCTCAAGGATGGTTTTAGAATGCCTAGGCAAACTAAATCCACTAGGCCAGAAGAACACTGTCACCCTCCTATTGGTCCCGGGACACATAGGAATAGAGGGGAATGAAACAGCAGATAAGCTGGCAAAAAAAGGAGCTGAAACCCCACATTTGGGACCAGAACCATCTTATGGGATCAGCAGTAGGTAATCTTAGGAAAACTAAGGGAGGAAATGGAGAAAGAAAAATCCGAGTACTGGAATCAGCTGGAAGGACTGAGGCAATCTAAGATACTACTGGGGAACTATGACCAGAAGAGATCTCTTATCTGCCTCAACCTCAGTAAAAAAATGCCCCGATTTAAACGGGAATACTAACCGAGTATTACCGGTTAAAAAGCCACATGAAGAAACTAGGGTTAACAGATGAAGCAAAGTGCAGATTCTGTGAGGAAGAGGATGAAACCTCAATACACATACTCTCAGAATGCCCTGCCTTGCAGAAGATACCTAGGAGCACATGAAATAGAAGAGGGGGATCTACCTGATTTGAAGCCCGACGATGTCCTAAACTTCCTTAGGAAAATAGGACTCGAAGATCTGCTATAAATCTGAGTGACAACTGTAGAGTACATATAACTATAACTTTATTTTGTCTAATTATTATTCTGTGTGCTAGCATCAAAAAAATCCACATAAAAATGTATTGACTAATCCAGTTACTTCTAGCTTTCTAATAAGATTTTGGTTATAAAATAATAATAATTAATTTCCTATTTTTGACAGGTTACTTTGCGCTGCCATCAATATACTGTCTCGCTTGGATCTGCCTTGACGTTCTTTTCTGCACTGCTTCGATAATGCACTTATGTACTATCAGTGTAGATAGATACCTTTCCCTAAGGTACCCAATGAAATTCGGCAGAAATAAATCTAGAAGAAGAGTTATCTTTAAAATAATCTTTGTATGGTTGCTTTCAATAGCTATGAGTTTACCATTGAGTTTGATGTATTCGAAGGTAAGTTTTATTATTTTTTATAATACATTTTTATTATACTGGTTAATTGGGTATTAGAAGTTAAGAAAATGTATTATAAATTCTTTACAGATACACCACACTTCCCTTTTTGTTCTCCGATTTTAACTTTTTATTTCTTTATATCTTTCTCCAATACTCATATGTTAAATTAAAAACAATTAAATAATATCAAATATCCATTAATACATATTAGTTAAATTGAAAATTTGATTTTCATTCAACTTTGATTGCATGGTGATGGCATGTTTATTTTTGTACTTTTTACTATTTATTTGTATTTTCAGGATCAAGGTTCGTTAATTATTGACGGGACTTGCCAAATTCCTGATCCACTCTTCAAAGTTATCGGATCCATCATATGTTTTTATATACCCTTGCTAGTAATGCTCGTGACCTACGCACTAACGGTTAAGTTGCTAGACAATCAGAGGCAAAATTTAGCTACATCAGATTGGTCTAATAACTGGATAGTGGGGACAACCACACCATCAACAATTGGTAAGATATTGTGACAATTTAACATTTTATAAAAATTATATATCCCAATTGTGACTGTTTCTCCAGAAAAACTCTGCGAGTGAATGTGGCATCGTCAGTAATAAGAATTTTGTCAAAAAATTTCATCCTTGAAGGATAATCTCTAGGCAGTAAATTTTGTGCCGGTATAAAATGGTAAGGTCGTAAATTTTCCTTTTTTAAAATTCGCAGAACTGAAGATTAACTTACTCCAGTCATTGCTGCTAAACGCCGAGTACTTAGTTCCAGATTATTAGCAACTCCACTAAAATATCGTCCCCCTGATTCACAGTTATTATTTTCGGCCGTCCCATACCACTATTACGCTTGCATTGTCCAATTTCTCCTAATCGCCGAAAAATATTGCTGAAAGTTTGCCGATTGGGTTGAACTTTGTTTTGATACATTTGTTGATATATCTGTGAACAGCAGAAACACAGGAATAATTTTCTTGTACATAAACACAAAGCATGTCAAAGCATGATTAGCAACATAAGCAACAACTAATTAATAGCTATGACAGCAATTAGAACACCCCACTATATCGAAGCAATTGATTCAGACCAGGGGCCCTATTCTTGAAATCGTAGGAATCGATTCTCCAGAGAATTGATTCTCCAAAAAAAATTCTCCTGAGAACTGCCAGTCCTATTCTTGAATGTGTGGGAATTCAATTTCTAGAGAATTAGGAAAAGTGGCGTATGTCTGAACTAAATTCAAGTATTTCAACTACATAACCAATCAAATATTCGGATTTTGTATTATAATTTCTTTTATTAAGTTGGCAGAATTGACTTTTTTGACATTTTTATAGTTCGTGAATATAACCTATACCTTTTGTTAGTGTTTTGCTGTTTTGTTTATTGTATTGCTAATAAAGGGCGTGTATTTTTTCCTCTATTATGGCGAAAAGAAATTTTATGAGCGAAGCTCAGAAAAAATACATAGTCGAATATTTTGAAACTGACACGGAACTTTTAAAAGGTAAATTTTCCAGTAGTTTTACGCATAAGGAGGCTCAGCAGCGATGGGAGTTGATAAGCCTCCATCTAAATTCGATACCGGGAGCTTCAAAGACACCTTGAAGAACAAAATTATTAATTTTAACTCTATTGAACACAACACAAAGAAATAATATATTCAGTATCAACAAATAGATTAAAAACAAACTACTACAAAATGCAAAACAGGCAATATTGGCACATGACAACTCAAATTCTCAGGAGAATTTCAGTTTTCTCCACCAAATGACATGGAGAATCAATTCTCGATATTTGTGGAGAATCGATTCCTATGAAATATTTCAAGAATGGACCTATTGCAAAATAGAGAGAAAATGACGTCAATTTCTCATGAGAATCGATTCCTACGATTTCAAGAATAGGGCCCCAGGGGTCAATTTATACCGCTCCTTGTGATACTCGGGCATGTCTGCTTTTGAACCCAAATGAGCCTCAATCTGCTAGATTTTTGTCCACCAAAACCCTGAACCATAGTTCAACATTAGTCTTATAACCCTCGTGTATGACCTCAGGTTCATCTGTGGGTTGAGTTTCCATATTTTCCAACACAACCTTCTACAACTTCAAGAGAGAAAATGACGTCAATTTCTCCTGAGAATCGATTCCTACGATTTCAAGAATAGGGCCCCAGAACCAACTAATATTGTAAATTATCCATCAAATGCCACTTGTCTGATTGTAATTAAAAATAGAGATCAGTTTATTTGTTTGAAAATATTTTAAAATCATTTTAATATTATTTTAAGTTTTTTGTCAATAATTTAATATCTTTATCTAAGGATTAAAGTTTCATTTGCGTATTAAATGCAATTCACTGGTCCAAAACATCGACATAGTTATCACACATTAAAATTGGGCAGCTTCTTGTTTAACTTAAAATATCTCCAGAAATATTGACTTTATCGTTATGAAAAGAGTACTTTATTTACGTAAAAAGTTTTGGAGAATCGAAAAGTTGTGCTAAAGTTTCTATTCCGCCAGTGGCGTAGAATTTAGGAACGATTAACCTGTCACTTGCCCCTGTCGTATGCCTCTGGTGGTAGACAGTGTCTACATTTTCTGCCAAATATGAAATGAATGCGAAAAACAGTCTTAAAGTACTGAATCCAAATAGTTTTTAAATTTTTAAACACAACACCCTGTAATTTAGTAAGCAGCTACATTTTATTTAGGTGTTTTGGGTTAATCTTCGTAATTAGAAGTCAGAATTCTAGTATTAAATTATTTCCAATTAGTAATGAATCCAGAACAATAAACAACTAAAAGGTTGAATTAACTTCCACTATTTATTCTTTAAATACTTTAAATGTAATGACGGCCGTTTCGCTATCGAAATAGCATCGTCAGATTGACATATGTCAATCAATTTCGATAGCGAAACGGCCGTCATTACATTTAAAGTATTTAAAGAATAAATAGTGGAAGTTAATTCAACCTTTTAGTTGTTTATTGTTCTGAATAAGATGAACTTTCACATAGTAAGGGATAGTACCATAAATTTTAGTAATGAATCACCCTGTATATGTGTATATTTAATAAATAACACTGTTTCAGATCGAAAATGCACTTGGAGACGTTTTCTAAATTCTTCTAAATCGGGAAACAAAAATAACACTCATTCAGTCGCATCGACCGATACAGAATTGACGACTTTAGATACCCACGAATTATGGATACAGGATTCGGAACCCAAACCATGCACGATGAGTGCATTAGGACAATTTGGTACTGAGATGCTAAAACTATCAAGAGGATTAGAAGCAGCTTCAAATAGTTTTTCAAGAGCGTCAGAACAAATATGTACTCCAGTATCTTTCCCAAATACATTAAAATACGAGTAAGTAATTTTTTTATAAAACCAAATTGGAAGTCAACACAAACTAAATCTATCGCTAAAGCTAGAATTCTTATTTTACATGACAGTACTTACCATTCGGAATTTTAAGAGCACCTAATTATATTATTTATGATGTGAATGTTTTATTTTTATTAAAAATGTGGCAATTTTCTTAATTGTTTATAAATTTTTCGCAATGTGTTAGATATTGAAGGTTTGTTGTGTGTGTTTTGTAATTCTTACAGTTTTCTATAACCATTTCAAACGGCTCCTTTCACGTTGTCATTGCCCCCTCCTAGATAAACCAGTTATCCTTTGGATAGGTAAAGTATTGATGTACTGCCATCCTCAGTATTGCTTCTAATGCTTGCAGCAAATCTATTTTGCACTTACTCAACAATTGCTGATACTATTTACATACCCCGAGCGTAAACGGAATTACTCTCAAAAATTAAATGTTTAAAAAAGAGATAAACAAGTTTTGTAATTTATTTTAAGTATCTGTTGGTTATGTAGATTCATGCATGCAAGGTAAAGTACGTTTCACAATAATTCGTTGACTCGGTACCTGACCTTAGAGGATCAGTAATGAAAGGTTATTAATTTCTCACTGTACAGTAAACATTAACACATCCGTAATCCGGTTTTCAAAATAGATTTAAATAAAACTCAGTAACATTTACTAAAACTTAAATTTATTTTGTAAAAAAAATCACGAAATTTTTTAAAAACAAACAAATTTTAAGTTTATTTATTAATTGAAATTAAACAAAACTGTTGAAACTTACGTATACGTATACGCTTTGGTCTATTTCATCTAATTGGCAGATCTTGTCAAAAAATGTTTCAAATAAAAAAGATTTAGTTTAATCATGGCCACATTTTAAAAATATTTTGTACTACAGGGTATCCCAAAAAATTGATTTAAATAAAACTAAGTTAACATTTACTAAAACTTAAATTTATTTTGTAAAAAAAATCACGAAACTTTTTAAAAACAAATTTTAACTTTATTTATTAATTGCGATTAAACAAATGAACTAATTCTACATTATTTACAACTATTTAAACTAAATGTAGTTCAGTATCACTATCGTCTTCATTTAAATTAATAACTAAGAGTGCTACAGTTACATTAACATTTCGATATGTACCTTCAACCTTAATAACATGCTGAATCGAATTTTTCCAGCTATCAATGGGAATATTACTTGTCACATTTCTGATTAACTCTATAACACTTGAGTTTAATGTGGGTGAAACGTTTTCCTATCTAATTTTGGATTTTAGCTGATGCCACATGTGTTCTATAGGATTGAACATGCAATAATATGGGGGTAGCCGTAACACTGTGTGGCCCATATTTTTAGCAATAGCATCACAAACGTATTCTTTTTCAATACCGAACGCTGCTACAACTTGTAAGAGATCACGTTTTGAGTACGATTCTTCAAAATAAAGGTGATTTTTTAACAAATGCTCTTGAATTTCCCATTTATTGTTGTTGCTATTTGGTACTATATTTAATTGACGGCTATGATAAGTTGCATTGTCCATTACAATTATACTTTTTTCCGGTATATTCGGCAATAAATAATTCTCAAACCAATCTTCAAAAAGTTCTGCTGTCGTATCTTCGTGATAATCTAAACTTGAATCTTTAATATTCTTTGCTGAATAACAATAAAGCGTTTGGAACCCAACCTGTTTCTGATCCGGCATGTATTATTGTAATTCTTTGTCCTCTATTTGATGGAGCCTTTGTTTTGCAATTTCCCGATGAATCAACAAAACCCTTCGTTGGAGTATCATGGGTGTCATACCATGTCTCGTCGAGGTAGATAATTGAAAGGTTTTCACTTCTATATTTTTGAATAGCTTGTAAGTAATGACAACGCCACATTCGTAAACGATATGACTCCATTATCACTTGTCTTTTATTAATGGTATAATATTTAAATCCCATTTTAGAAATAATTCTCCACAAACTTGTACGACTACAAATAATTCCCGTGTCGTCTTTAAGTAACCGTTTTTTGTACAATCTAGGGTTGGTATCATTTGTTCTTGGTATACGACATATATCGTTCGTCGGATTATATCTTTTTGTATTTCATCAACACATTTGGTATTATTAACGTCACTTCGTTTTTTTCGTTTACTTATTGGCTTATCGATAATATCTTTTACTGTGGATATTGGGGTTTTGATTAACTTACATGTTTCTTCTGCTGCATCGGTTACACTATAACCTCGATTATTCAATGTTTCAAACACATTTTTCACAATTTGTTTCGCATTCGGCGATAAATGCACTTTTTTTGCCCAAGGACGCCACATACTTAGTTATAAACACAAGATTAGTCTAGGAGAGAATTTTAAAAACAAATTACCCCGAAACTCCCACTTTCTCTCCCAAGATGATTAAGAAAATCAAAAATCATTTACTAATGATTTACTATTGATGGTCAGTAATAATAATTTAAAATTTTACCAGAAAAATAAAAAATCCAAAATATATCTTCCTGGACAAAAATAAATAATAGGTACCTTTCTGTAAATGTTCAAAGAAATATTAACCATCTTTTATTAGTAATCCCTTAAGAGCAGTTAAGAGCAGCTACCAAGTCAACGAATTATTGTGAAACGTACTTTACAAGCAATTTTTTTATTTTTTATTAGTTGAATCTTTAATGATTAAAATTTACTTAGAAGAATTAGTATTTTGGATGTTTAGCTATAAAATATTATTCAGATCGTTTCCAAATTTGCTCATTTTAAGAAAATTGCTTAAATTTTCGTTTTTGTCGGTAAACTTAAAAATCATGAAAATGAATAAAACAAAAACAAAAATATTTTGGTGTAAAACATATTTTCTTTTTTAGTTTGGCTAACAAAAGTGAAGAAAGTCTAGCGGATTCTCATTCGTCATTGTTAAATTCAGAATACGGATCATTTCAAATTAAAAGAAGAAGAGCTTCTACATTTCACGAGGGTGATAATAAGCGCGAATTTGTTTCTTCCCAATGGAGAAAAAGGCGGTTAAGTTTTAACGAAAGCCTCGATCCAAACGTATTTAAGAAAAATAGTACAAACGATAAAAACGATGGTGGTTATACTTTACCCAAACCTTGTACCTGTCCTTATTTTGGAGACACCAACAATAAGCGGATTCCACCACTTCCAGAATTAAAAATAGTATCAAACGATATCATCGAACCGTCATTAGAAAATTTAAAGCAGATTAATAATCATTTATTATACATTCCTTCGAAGAGATCACCGAGAAGAAATGGCGATTGTTCTAGTAGCAATATGGTGTCAATGGAACAGAAAGGGCATAATCGCAGAGGTAGGTTCAGATGCACAGTTTATGCTTTTTTATTTTATGCCACAATAATAAATGTTTTACATTGTTTAAAACAATGACATATTCTGTCCGATATAGGTAAAAAGTATTATACATTTTTGGAATCAGCTTAGCTAGAGTAATCCGAAAATTGTAACAAAATGATCCATTCAAAAAAATACGGTGACCTTATTACTCGAAATTACTTAACAGTGACGTTAAGTGGGGTTATTTTGCGCTATAAGGGGATACTTTGCACCACATGGGAAAAATTATTATAAATGTTCTCAACATGAAAACAATGTATAGTATTTTTCACAGTAAATGATATTGGCTTAACAGGTCGGCTGAAAAAGTCCCCGGTCTGACCTATAGATGATGACACTAGAATTAAATCCATTTCATTTTTAGGTAGTATCAACCTTCAAAAGATTCGTGTCAAAATTTTACAGCTGTGGGACTATTAGTTTGTGAGATATTGCATTTTTAGTGAAGCAACTTTTGTTATTTTCAAAAAGATGGAATAAAAAGAATTTCGTTTGCTTATTAAATATTGTTATTTGAAAGGAAAATATACAGTTAAAGCAAAAGCTTGGCTTGATAATGAGTTTCCGGACTCTGCGCCAGGAAAATCAACAATCATTGACTGGTACGCAAAATTCAAGCGTGGTGAAATGAGCACCGAAGACGGTGAACGCAGTGGACGCCCAAAAGAGGTGGTTACCGACGAAAATATCAAAAAATCCACAAAATGATTTTGAGTGACCGTAAAGTGAATATGATCGAGATAGCTGACACTCTAAAGATATCTAAGGAACGTGTTGGACATATCGTTCACGAATATTTGGGTATGCGGAAGCTCTGTGCGAAATGGGTGCCACGCGTGCTCACAATCGACCAAAAACAGCAACGAATTGATGATTCTGAGCAGTGTTTGCAGCTGTTAAGTCGTAATAAACCCGATTTTTTGCGTCGATATGTGACTATGGATGAAACTTGGCTCCATCACTACACGCCTGAGTCCAATCGACAGTCAGCTGAATGGACTGCGGCCGGTGAACCGCCACCAAAGCATGGAAAGACTCAACAGTCAGCTGGCAAAGTTATGGCGTCAGTTTTTTGGGATACACACGGTATATTGTTCATCGACTATTTGGAAAAGGGAAAAACAACCAACAGCGACTATTATTGTGCATTATTGGAGCGATTGAAGACCGAAATCGCGAAAAAACGGCCCCATATGAAGAAGAAAAAAGTGTTGTTTCATCAAGACAATGCACCGTGTCACAAATCATCGAAAACGATATACTGTATTATACAATTAATTACTTTGTTTCACTAAAAAAGGTTTGCAAGATGAAGTTTCCATGTTGGTATATCGTAAAATATGGATACCATCTCCGAGAGAACTTTAACGTGTAATAACAGGTCGGCTGAAAAGTCCCCGGTCTACCATAGTAAAACACAATATTTTGACAAAATTCCTTTTTTTTATTCAACATAGTTGCCTTCGAGGGCGATACAGCGATTATAGCGACCTTCCAACTTTTCGATACCATTTTTGTAGTACTCCTTCGGTTTGTCCTCAAAATAGGCTTCAGTTTCGGCGATTACCTCAATATCAGAGCCAAATTTTTTTCCCGCGAGCATTCTCTTCAGGTCAGAGAAAAGGAAAAAGTCGCTGGGGGCTAGATCTGGAGAATACGGTGGGTGAGGAAGCAATTCGAAGCCCAATTCATGCAATTTTGCCATCGTTTTCGATGATTTGTGACACGGTGAATTGTCTGGATGAAACAACACTTTTTTCTTCTTCATATGGGGCCGTTTTTTCGCGATTTCGGTCTTCAATCGCTCCAATAATGCACAGTAATAGTCGCTGTTGATTGTTTTTCCCTTTTCCAAATAGTCGATGAACAATATACCGAGTATATACCAAAAAACTGAGACCATAACTTTGCCAGCTGACTGTTGAGTCTTTCCACGCTTTGGTGGCGGTTCACCGGCCGCAGTCCACTCAGCTGACTGTCGATTGGACTCAGGCGTGTAGTGATGGAGCCAAGTTTCATCCATAGTCACATATCGACACAAAAAATCGGGTTTATTACGACTTAACACGTTCCTTAGATATCTTTAGAGTGTCAGCTATCTCGATCATATTCACATTACGGTCACTCAAAATCATTTTGTGGATTTTTTTGATATTTTCGTCGGTAACCACCTCTTTTGGGCGTCCACTGCGTTCACCGTCTTCGGTGCTCATTTCACCACGCTTGAATTTTGCCTACCAGTCAATGATTTTTGATTTTCCTGGTGCAGAGTCCGGAAACTCATTATCAAGCCAAGCTTTTGCTTCAACTGTATTCTTTTCTTTCAATTAACAATATTTAATAAGCACACGAAATTCTTTTTTTTTTCCATGTTTTTGAAAATAACAAAAGTTACTTCACTAAAAATGCAATATCTCACAAACTAATAGTCCGACAGCTGTCAAATTTTTACACGAATCTTTTGAAGGTTGATACTATCTAAAAATGAAATGGATTTAATTCTAGTGTCGTCATCTATAGGTCAGACCGGGGGCTTTTCAGTCGACCTGTTACCTTGTCCCAATCAACTGATTCCAGGGATAAACGTATTTCTTCATAATTAGCATTATATATTAAAATCATAGTAATATTCTTCACCGGGAGCATTTTTATTTTCAATCTTAAGTGGGATGATGGCAATCTTGGAGTATTAAAATTTCATCAGCCTTATGTTTCTACCATTTGCTACAGTTTTGTAATTTTATCTATTCTTTTCAATACATTTTGTTTAAATCGTTTTAAAAATGGAGCAAAGTTACCCCATCTTACGGTAAATTAAAATAAAAAATCGACGTGTTTCAGGATTATTTCTTATAAGTTAAAAATAAATTTGTTCCATACTTTACGCACACAGTGTATAATATCTAATACCTAAAACTAAACTGGCTAATATTTGTATGATTACTATTAATAAAATCTAATAATTTTTACATGTGTTCCCAGGTTCAAGTTTCTCGTCAAAATCTTCTTATCTTACGCCTTCGTCAGCGCAAAATACACCAAAAACTTATTTACTAAGACGATCAGCGACACTTCGTCAATGTGGAATACCTCAAAGCAGCAGCAGCTTGGCTAACAAGAAAAATCCCTCTTCCCCTTGTTTACTCCAACGCTATAATTACAATTCTAGCACAACTACTTCAAGAAACGTGCGACCTCATCACAGTCGAAACTCCAGTGTAAATTCGAGAAACTCCTCTCGACACGGTCGAATAATTCGACTAGAACAAAAAGCCACCAAAGTTCTCGGCGTTGTATTTTTTACTTTCGTCATTTTATGGGCTCCCTTCTTTATTTTGAATCTTGCACCAATTTATTGTTCGAGTTGCGATAAAAATATGGAAAACTGGATTGTGCAGTTAGTAACGTGGTTAGGGTACGCAAGTTCAATGGTAAATCCAATATTTTATACGATTTTCAACAAAATTTTCAGACAAGCATTCAAAAAAGTTCTCTTATGTCGATATCGAAAAACCAAATGGAGACCACATAGGTGACAAATAAAAATTAAAAACCGAACAGTTACTAGAGCCGTCAAATTGTAAAATAATATAGCCAAACGAGAAATGCTATATATATTTCATCAGACATATCTTTATATGATTCGTAAAATCTGAAAATTAACATAAATGTTATAATTACTAATCATACATGATTTTACATATTTTTACACATAGGTAATCAAATTAGTCGTTTTTTTTTTCTATTTATCATTTTTAATCGGACTGCTTATTAATTAAATAGGTACAAATAACATTAAAACAATATTATAATTAGATATATTATTATAATTTAATATTTAAACAATTATTTTTAATCACTGTTGTTAGTTGAAAATTTAAAGAAAACTCGAAACCGATCCACGAACATATTACTAAAATAATACTATCTCTGGCTTCTAAAAACCCATAATTATTAAAAAATATATAATATTAAAGAATAGAAATTTGGTTTCTTACTAAGCAGTTATATTAAGGCTATTCTAACAGGTCGGCTGAGAAGTCCCCGGTCTACCGTAGTAAAACACAAAATTTTGACAAAATTCATTTTTTTTATTCAACATAGTTGCCTTCAAGGGCGATACAGCGATTATAGCGACCTTCCAACTTTTCGATACCATTTTTGTAGTACTCCTTCGGTTTGTCCTCAAAATAGGCTTCAGTTTCGGCGATTCCCTCAGTATCAAAGCCAAATTTTTTTCCCGCGAGCATTCTCTTCAGGTCAGAGAAAAGGAAAAAGTCGCTGGGGGCTAGATCTGGAGAATACGGTGGGTGAGGAAGCAATTCGAAGCCCAATTCATGCAATTTTGTCATCGTTTTCGATGATTTGTGACACGGTGCATTGTCTTGATGAAACAACACTTTTTTCTTCTTCTTCTTATGGGGCCGTTTTTTCGCGATTTCGGTCTTCAATCGCTCCAATAATGCACAGTAACAGTCGCTGTTGATTGTTTTTCCCTTTTCCAAATAGTGTATGAACAATATACCGTGTGTATCCCAAAAAACTGAGGCCATAACTTTGCCAGCTGACTGTTGAGTCTTTCCACGCTTTGGTGGCGGTTCACCGGCCGCAGTCCACTCAGCTGACTGTCGATTGGACTCAGGCGTGTAGTGATGGAGCCAAGTTTCATCCATAGTCACATATCGACGCAAAAAATCGGGTTTATTACGACTTAACAGCTGCAAACACTGCTCAGAATCATCAATTCGTTGCTGTTTTTGGTCGATTGTGAGCACGCGCGGCACCCATTTCGCACAGAGCTTCCGCATACCCAAATATTCGTGAACGATATGTCCAACACGTTCCTTAGATATCTTTAGAGTGTCAGCTATCTCGATCATATTCACTTTACGGTCACTCAAAATTATTTTGTGGATTTTTTTGATATTTTCGTCGGTAACCACCTCTTTTGGGCGTCCACTGCGTTCACCGTCTTCGGTGCTCATTTCACCACGCTTGAATTTTGCGTACCAGTCAATGATTGTTGATTTTCCTGGCGCAGAGTCCGGAAACTCATGATCAAGCCAAGCTTTTTCTTCAACTGTATTTTTTCCTTTCAAATAACAATATTTAATAAGCACACGAAATTCTTTTTTTTACATCTTTTTGAAAATAACAAAAGTAGGTATGTGACTTTTTCTAGATCAGTTTATACCTATAATAGTTTTTGTACAAAAAAATTACGAAAAAAACTTGTAGAAACAGCATGTTTTAAAAAGTAATGTTTTTTAAATTATAGTATTAATAATATTTGTATAAACAATATAAGTTGAATCTGATAGATTATTAGTTTGGTTGTGTAGCAATGTAACTTTTACGTATATATATTTATAGATTTATGGCCATAGAATATTTAATGTATAGCAATTTTACATCTAATTTATTGATCTTATTTGATAAAAAAACTTAATTTTTTATTAAAAAATCATAGGAGAAAATATGTTTTTATTCATTTTACTCTGCTTAAACAGGATCACATAACTTAAATAACTAGCATTTGGTTTATATAAATTGTGTGTTTTTGGTACTCAATGAAGAAGTGAAAGAAATTTGTGAAAACAAATTTTTAACAACAAAAAGATGATAAATATTTTTTGTTACAATTTTTTCTCACTTTTTGATCACTCGAATCTTCTCATAAATTTCATCTTCAATTTTTGAAAATTCTTCAAAATCAGAAATTTGATACAAATATCCCTAATTTTAATCATAAAAGCTGTGATATTTACTATGTACTGAATTATGAATTTGTAAATGAAGAGTAGGTAATAAAAAAAATATATAAATATCTTAAAATCGATGGCGATGATCGAATCCCCAAAATTTTTCCCAGAGTAAACAAAATCCCCCAAATTTGGGGGAAAATCCCCCGATATGGCAACACTGCCTCGTTTGGCCTTCCTTCGTACCTCCGTGCACCCCTTCCAACCTCTGTTGAAGCAGATATTCGGTATGCAGTGGCGTAAGAATGGGATGTAGGGTGATAAAGAAAATAAAAAATAAATTCGCTTTTAAATTACAATGACAGCTGTTTCAAGAGAATTAGCATCGTCAGATTGACATATTGAAGTTACATTTTGTTTTTTTGTAGCTATGTACCTGATGTTGTTTAGGTAGTATTAAGGCTAGACCAAGTAAGGAAGTAAAAAGACATAAAAATATTAAAGTCTAGGTGTTATTAGCCCTAAGAGATTATCCTGGATGTATTTCCCTCTAAGATCAGTATAATTGCGCAATAAAAAAAAAACCAGGAAAAAACTATATCATGCTGATCTTTACAATAACTTTATATTAACTTAATTAAAACGAACAATAAATTTATTTAAAATAAATTTGTACATAGGCCTGTTCTTCTATCGAGATGAAAATTGTTTATATCAACCACATTTTTGTTGGGTTGTAATAGTAGTTGCAGTGGGTTGAGGTGCTTCACGTTGCAATGTTCTATCTCTTAATTTTAATGTTCTCAATAAGGTATTCCTGAAATCCTCCGAAAAGGAGCAGTAGATATAAAATGTTATCGAATAATTAGTTATTTCTAGAAGGTTTGCTGTTGCTCGAAAAACCTGAAACACAAATTTATTGTAAATTTTCTAATACCAATAAAACACAATCTACAATACAAAAATTAAAGTGTAAGAGTGTTAGATATTTTTATATTGTTATTACATTTATATACAGGGTGTATATATGAAAAGTTCTCGAAAGAATATACCGGCCACTGTTTTCGTCGGTTTTCTGCCGCAATGCTTGTTGATTCTGGTGGAGATATTACTAGTTTAAAGATGGAAATCAATAAACTTCGCTGAAGGATATATAGAAGATTTTTACAGCAGAAAAAAAATCAAGAAAGTAAATCTAATATTTCTAATACTGCAGTAACGCCCAGTATTAGTTATTGTCATACAAATAAAATTATTAGTTTGGAAAATATTCAACAAAATAATGCTATTAGTTCCCAAGTTCTTCCAGTTTTCAATACTTGTACTAATTGTCAAATAACAGTAAATATAACAAATAATAAGTAATAATTTTAAAATATAATGTTAACCTTGTTTGTGCTGAAAGTTTTAAAAATAAAATTGTTTAGGAAAAAACCTGTTCGCATTTATGTTCTAAAGTTTACTGTATATGGAAATAAAATTTCCTTACTGTTATTTTTGGTTGCCAGGCAACAATCAAGTTGGAGAAAATATTGACTTTTTTTCTTTCAAATATGTTTTGTCAAAAATCACCAAATACGGAACTACGAATAGAAATGAAAGCAAATATACTCCCGCCAAAACTTATTAATATTTTTAACACAACCATAGGATGGCGCTGATCGTTGCGTCTACTCATTTTAATTGTTCTATTTTTCGGAAGAGGTCTCTCTACTAATACTATTAACGACAATACTTTTTAATTTAACAGATCTGTATTTGGTGAGAAACAGTTTTAAGAAAATTAAGAAAAGAGACAGTAGTTCTGAGAATCAGGAAAAGAGCAGGAGTTTTGTCTTCAGTTTTTTTAGTTTTGTTGGTGTATATCATCTTTGGTTTTGTGTTTCCAAATAATTCTGTCCCTAAAATGGATTCAAACTATCAATCCCCCTTATCTAAAAGGAAATGTGTACCTACATGTACAAATCGTGAAGGCAAAATGCATCGTTTTCCAAAAAATGAACCAAGTGTGTTTAGTGAGTGGATTTTAAAGATACAGTCTTTAAATTAAAAAGACTTGTCAGTTGAAGACATTTATAAAAAATATGTATTTTGTGAGGAACATTTTTCTAGTAACTGTAAAGTTTTAGGTACCAAAAGAGGTCTTATAAGAACAGCAGTTCCAACTTTAAATTTACCTGGTAAGTGAATAAATCAAATTGTAATTTATAAAGAAAGAAAACCTGTACTAGCAGATCATGCAAACATTTTTATGCTGAAAGGACTGTATAAACAGTGGAAGCAACCATTAGCTTTTACATTATTTAGTGAAGGATCTCATAAATCCATGGCTTTAAAAAATTTGCTGAAGGTTCTAATCTGCAAATGTCAAAGTATAGGTTTGAAGGTAATATCGACAGTTTGTGACCAAAGTAAAAATAATGTCGGAGCTATTAGACTGCTAATGAGTGAAACGAAGGAGGAATACTTAAAAAGAAAAGAAGAGAATAGAAATTTTGGTTTTGTGATCAATGACCAAGAAATTATTCCCACATTTGATGTCCCTCATATTTTCAAGTGTTTGAGAAATAATCTTTTGAAACATGACTTGTATTTTAAGAAATATAAATAAATAAATGATCATTTTTTGATTGTAAACATATATATTAACTTTAGTTTCGTTGAAATGTAGCTGTCTATTTTATCGCAGATATTAACAGATAGATGGCACTAGATATACATTTAAGGAATCTGTATTATCGACAATACTTTTCAACACAACCGCTGCTACTCGATGTCGCATACGGATCTAGACAGTAACTAGGTTTTTGCCATTCTATTCGTAGTTCCGTATTCGGTGGTCAAAAATGTTATTATTTCTTATCGATTTTCGTAAAAATTATTTTAAATCTACTAATAAATAAGAGATATTTCTTAATCTGTAGCAAAAGCTTACCTGGTACGGATAATGTTTTAAATTGGCATACGAAAGTGTAACGTTTAATAGCACCATTGGTGTCACGCACACTAAAAATAAAATGCTTGTAGATCCCAGCAGCAAAACGAGTCTTTTTTCTTCGGCAAATTTTTTACAATCATTTTCACCACCACACGCTTTTCGACTGGTCATTTGTCTCCTTTTTTCGCAGGACCTTCTATAAACAACTAAAATCCTTAAATTTAACGCTGCCAACAAAATGACTGGAATTACTTTAAACGTAACTTCTAAGATTATATTGTACACGCTAAATAAAAAACTATTTATGTAAACTGTGTCTTCCACTCTCTGATAAATGATGGTGCCTTCGGGTAACAGTTGACACGTCCTAACTTCGTTCCTAAATATAATTGGAATATAGAAAATCGTTGAAAATAGAGGTATAATAGTAACAACGCGGACGGGTGATCCTAGGATGGGTCTTGCGTGACCTGGATGACAAACGCAGACGTATCTTTCCAGGGTTAGAGCTAGCAGCATCATTACACCTATTCCTAAACAGTTATTTCCAAGAAAAAGTTCAAGATACGCGAAATAATATGCGGGAATTTTTTCTTCCCAATGACCTTGTTCTTTGTGGATGAAAACTCTCCAAGCAAATGGAAGCACACACAATAATGCTAGCAGAGCGGCCAGTGAGTATCCTAAAAATAAAAATATTAAAATTAGTAGGTAGATACAAATAGTATGCAATTTTTTTGTTTGGTTTTGTATTGTACACGTTTGACATTTAGAATTAGCACAGCACTTAGACCATATACAAATAGACTGGCTGTGACGTCATTTTTCTGAACAACATACTGAAGCCAATATTATCTCTCTTTGTCGCATGAAGTTCGTGGAGCTACGGGATGAGGTGTGTGGGCAGTACTGTTTACAAACAACAAATACCAGCGGCGCAAAGGTCTTTTAATAGGTACCTAAGAAGGTTTTAACTCTAATCAAAATTCTTAAATCATAACTTTAACCCAAAATTAATACAACGAAAACAATAACACAAATAGTTTATGAACAGGGTAAGATTAATGTTTACATATGATTCGCAATGTTCCATGCTATAAGAGACACTGCAGTCGAAGATATACGAAAACAACCGAAGAAGTTTTATTCAAACGTGGATTTGTTTGTAAACATATAGTTATAGAACACAACATAAAGTTATTTTGGCTTCACAACAAGGACAGAAAATTGACGTCTATTTGTATATGGTCTAAGGCACAGCACTACCAGTTAACCTAGATGAAGGAAAAACAACTCTGCGTGACAACACCGCAAAATTTTATGCTCTGACGTCATTGTCAACTTATCGTAAAAATCCTATACGGTAGAACCTTTACAAATATAAAATATTTTTTGTTTAATTCGACATTTAAATAAACTAATTTAATTTAGTTACAGTTATAAAACGTAACTTAGTTGTTGGATATAAAAATAAAACCTAAACGAGCTTCATCATTGTGAAATAAGATATTTTATATATTTTGTTACGATAACGTAGAAATGATCCATAAATCATTGATAATAATAGAAACTAGTAGGATGTATATTAATAATAATCGTATTACATGGTTTGGTAGTCACATTCAGCAAAATGTATCATACATTATCTTCACAGCTTGAAATTTGATAGATGATATTGAGTGCATTTGGGTCTGGAAATGGATTTTATATTGAGAATGTAGTTTTTACGGTGATGAGGTATATTGTAACGTAAAAGCATAAAGATTAACTTATTTTATTATTTACTATAATGATAAAAGAAAACTAGAGTTTTCTATATCCACTTAAAATCAAATAAAAACACCAATATAAATATTCTTGCACTTTTTAATTTAGGACTTAGTTTTAAAGGATCGTGTCGAGGACTGTAATATTCATTTTTACCAACTATATTTGCTTATAAGTCAAAGGTAGTTAAATATATTATAGGTAGCTGTTTAAACATTACTTATTATTATGCCATTTTTATAATGTTTTGCCAATCCGTATACTGTTAGAGGTTGTCCATTATGTATTGGTAATTTTTTTGGCTTTAAGTTTTTAACCTATTTAGCCATGCTAATTAAAATTACTCTAAGTTACAAACCATTACAGAATTAACAATAACAATAATAATACACAACGATTCAATAAAATCCAACGTCAGAATTACTGCATTATATATTATTAGTTACTTTATCAATTAATTTATTTGAAACAACTTATTAACTAATTTATTTACGTTACTATCAATTTTTTTGATGGGGTTAAAGCTATTCTTTTTATAAGTTATTAATCAATGTCACATTTTTTTCTTTGTAAACATGTTTTCTATTATTACAGTTTTGTTTGTTTTACCTGCACATGTTCTTAAAAGATTATTGTTTTTCCTTAAAAAACATTTTAGTTTTATTAAAAGCTTTCTAATAAACAATGTGTTGCTATTTAAGCGCTTATTTTTACGTTTTACTTTATGTAGTATATCATAGGTTACATATCATATCTATAGTTGATAGTTCACTTGCAAGTTTCACCCTCATTAGAAAACTGAAATACTGAAAGGACAAGTTATATGATATAATAACAAAAACCAACCTAAAACTGGCAATTTAAGATGTTTTGGACTAACCCACCTTGTATCTGAAGAAACACAATACAACTATAGAACTTTTAATACGATTATGTAGGTATTTAAAATGGAAATGACTGTTGTAGAGTAAATGGTAAAGTTAATTTAAATAAATAAATATATTAATCTTGTTAGACTGTAGGTACTGTAACCTCCGCCTATGATTTTACGACCGTTTTATGACTTGGACGCACATTTTGTGCTATCGACAATTTATGAACGGACTATAGTTATACATAATTTTTTTAAAGGTCGTTCTTGTCATTGGTCTCATGGGAGCTTGTTTCAAAAATGAGCTTTACAACCTGAAGATTTCGAATAACAGGAGAATTCTACAACAAAGTGAAAAAATATTACCATATGAGACCACGAGAAATCTTTTCTGATAATTTTTTTCCAAAGAGGAAAGTGCATGGAACAGATAATTGGTATCAATAAAATTGGTAATATGCCCAAACACCCAGCATCCACTGTGTTAGTGGATGCTGGAGCAGTTCTAAAAAGGCAGAAGGATACATAGAAAATTCGGTGCAAAATTGAATTAATATTGCAAATAAGCTAGTCTCAAATAACCTTACCTATATCTTATTTCCAAAATATATACTTCCATCCCAAAACCACTGCTTATTCTTATTTGGCACAAGAAAATCAAAAGGTTAAAAATCAAGATGTTCAAGATCAATAATAATCCAATATAAGAAAAAGAAGATTTTATAATTAAAATTAAATTTATATACTGCAGTTTCTAAATAGTAAATTTTAATTATATTCCAATCGTTAATTAGTAATTCTTTAATTAATTTTATTATAATTTTTCATCAAATAAACTATTAAATTACAATCATTCCGAAATATAAAGAAAGAAGAAAAAAACTAAATATCAAGAGAACCCTGGGAAGAAGAAGGAAATTTGACACTATCGCCAATTAGGAAAAAGGCCGGAAAATTATCCTCAATATTTTTCATTCTTTTTTTTTGAAATATCATTTAGTTGCAATTTTAATAATAAGATCATTTAGAAATAAGTTTAGTTTTTGGGAATTATAACAAGATTTTAATAATGGAACTGTAATTTTACCAGTGGTTTATCAAATTTACTGTCATTTGATCTACGTGTTCAATACGTTTACTCTTAACATAGGTAAGTACTCGTTATATAATAATTTTAATAACATTTATTATGTGTGGAAAAGCCAAATGTAATAAATATATTATTTCGGTCTTGAGTTCTCCGATAAGGAATACGAAGGTTGCCTTTTATATTTCCAACCCTGGTGTTGCAATCTGGAAACTGATAGCTCTTTCGTAAAGTTGGACATTTTTGAGGTTATACGTACTCAAAACGTTTTGACATACGAGCGTTTTCCCAGTGTGGAAAAGCCAAATAATGAAATAAATTCATTATTTCAGTCACTGTACATATTTATACAGTGCGGTCCATATGTATGGAATAAATTCATTTGTAGCGTTATTATGTACTATATGAAAAAAACCTGAAACAGGTCGATTTTTATTCTTAAATTGACAATTTATAGTATGAAAATATTATCCCCCTCCAGCACCCCTTCGCAATTATAAGCACCCCCTCGAAAATTTTAAATCACAAAGGGGGTCGTGTGGCACCTCGTTGGAAAGGGATTTTAGTCCTCTGTTCAGCAATTATAAAGTTTTTTAAGTTTGGTGCAATCATAACTGAGAAAATTGATTTTTAAGATGTAAAATTTTGATAATGTCTCTAACACAAAACTTTACGTAGAATGAAGATAATAATGTCACGTAATGATTAGAATGTGTTTTTCAATGTATTTGACACTTAAATTAAATGTTCAAAATGACCACCATTCACTTCTTGACAATAACCGAGGCGATATTGGAATTCTCGTACAACATTTTGTATGACCTCGGGAGTTATTTTGTTAATTTCTTCCGTTATCCTAACTTTTAAATCAGCAATATTGTTTGGTCTATTAAAATATACTTTAGATTTTAAATAACCCCATAAGAAGTAATCGAGAGGAGTCAAATCGGGGGATCTAGCCGGCCATTCGATCGCCCCACGTCTTCCAATCCACCTATTGGGAAAAACCTCGTTTAAATAATTTCTAACAGTACGTGCAAAATGCGGTGGAGCTCCGTCTTGTTGGTAGTAAATAGATCGATCTATCTCATTTGGATGATTAACATCAGGAAAAACTCTTTGTAATGTAGGCACTAAAAAGTTAATCAAAAAATCTAGATAAACCTCACCAGTAACTCAAAAAAATAAGGGCCAATAATTTTATTGTTAATGATACCTACCAGCCTAAACGTTAATTTTTCTAGTATATTGAGTGTGTGCCTCACACATCCAGTGAGGATTTTCTCTGCTCCAATATCTACAGTTTTGTTTGTTAACCGTTCCGTTTAAATGAAACGTCACTTCATCAGAAAAAACTATTTTGTTTATGAACTGCAAATTTGCGTTCATTCTATCCATCATAAATTCACAGAATTCTTGCCTTCTATCAGGATCATCTTCATTTAACTCCTGAACCAACTGAACTTTGTAAGGGTGGTATTTTTCTTTAAGCAGAACTCTCAAAATAGATGATTTACTTACATCATTGTCGGCGGCAAGTTCTCGAGTTGTCTTATGCGGATTTTCCTCAATCTCTAGAAGTACATCTAACTTTTTTTCAACCGGAAAATGAACATTTCTACCTGGTTTTTCAATATTTTTTACATGTCCAGTTTCACGAAACTTTTTTTCAATTTTGCTAACTGTAGACTGCGAAACGTGTTGACCAGGGTATTTATTATTAAAAATTTTACAAACCTCCTTTTGAGTTCTGGTTTTATTACCACAACCAATCATAATTAAAATGTCTATTCTTTGAGTCTCGGACAAATGAGCCATAATTAAATTTAATAAGCGCACAAATATTATACTGACGTCTTTTAGTAACTTTAAATACCTAAATGACAGCAGCCTACTAGATTTATATCAATTGTTTATTTAGTTTTTTGACTATTATTTTGATATCTTCAAAGTTTTTTCCTAATATTTAGCAGAACAAATACGAAAATACCTGATTATTTCTAAAGTTATTTGATTTGATTGCACCAAACTTAAAAACTTTATATTACTGAACAGAGGACTAAAATCCCTTTCCAACGAGGTGCCACACGACCCCTTTTGTAATTTAAAATTTTCGAGGGGGTGCTTATAATTCCGAAGGTGTGCTGGAGGGGGATAATATTTTCATACTGTAAATTGTCAATTTAAGAATAAAAATCGACCTGTTTCAGGTTTTTTTCATATAGTACATAATAACGCTACAAATTAATTTATTCCATACATATGGACCGCACCGTATAATAGAAACGTAACCATTATTTTAAATTTTATTAATCTGTTTTATCTGTTTCTTGTAATGAGTGAATTTATTTAACAAATTACTTAATATCGTCTTAGTATATCTACGATTCATAAATTAACTGCATTTAAATCCGAAAACAATATACAACTACTAACCTCTCATGTAAATATATGCCGGACCTCTCATGTTTCTTCTTGTTAAAACAATCAAATTAAATATGTTACCAATAATTCCCAAAATGCAAATAGACGGTAAAGCAAACGCGTACGAGTATCTCCTAAGAACTTCAGTTCTATGGTCTTCGTTGAGTTCTGAAATGGGTCCAAAAAAAGAAGAACTGACGTTGTAGGAAAAGCTGCAGGGAAGACATTCTGTTGTCAAATTATTTAAACAAAACGAGTGAGCTGAGGTTGAATCGCTTGCGTAAAGAAGAGACATCTTTGATGGATTAACCAGTTGGAAAAATCATTTTTGCTTCTTTCAAAACGTATTTTTACCTGAAAAAGAGAATTCATCAGTTTGTTTGTGATAAATGGATGTACACAATAATAAATTAAGATAAAGAAGTATCCGGTATCCGTCAGGGTTGTTCTGTGTTCTTGTTTCTTGGTCCTTCGACATGCCAAATTCGTTATTTAGTTCATCAGGTAGCCAAATACTCCAACATATAATTTGTGAACAAATTTATACGTTCTGAATAATTTTTTAAAGATAAGCAATTACGATGCCAACAAAACAAGGAGGATCAATGGAAAAATATTCAAATAATCTGAATTATTGTCATAGTTCATAGCTGAACGAGTTATGTACACTATTTTTCCTACGACCACTTAAAAAATCCTTCAACAAACGCATTTTTTAAAGTAAAATCACAGAATACACTTTATTATGTGGAAAAATTCAATCAGCCTTGGAACTTTACTATCTGGAGAACAAATTTTCTTTCAAATGCATAACCCAGTAATCTTTTTAACACTTTATAATGTCAATTGAGTTTTCTTGTATACGTAGTATGTATTTGAACACAAATCACAACAAAGTTCAAATATTTTCAAAGTAATGTAATAATAATAGACGCAAAGATAATTGTAAACAAAAACACAAACATAACTTCAAAAATCCACATTCGACACATGCACGGAACATAACACAATATAAAAAAGAAGAATAAACTGTTCTTCTTTCTAAAGCCCGTTTGTAATTATCAATGATTCATTACAAGTTTTAGTCAATTTTTTAGGATCCTAAATTCAGGACCATAAACATTGAAACATTAAAATCAAATGTATGCAATGTTCAAAGTTTTAATAATTTATTTAGGATGTGGACATGCGCACTTTACGGTGAACTATAAACATGGATGCTGAATTTTTATTACTAACAGCAGCAGCTGTTATAAATATAGTGATAAGCTACACAAAAGAGCAGAGTAATACGAAAGCCTTGGTTAAAAAGAAGGAGTGAAAAAGGCTCAATGAAGAACTGGCAGTACAAGATCCAGATTCTTATAAAAAAATTTTACGCGTATCAGAGGAACAATTTTATTTTTTACTTTGCTTGGTTAAAAATGATATAGAAAAAGAGGAATCTCTGATGCAAGAAACTATCTCTGCAAGCAGCAGGTTGGTACATATAGAAGTTGTTTGAAATGTACATACTTTACTACTCGTGTATTTATTTTGGCAGGTTACAAATTACTTTACGATTCTAAGCTTATGTACACACAAATAACGAAATAACTTTCTATTCTATTTAAATAAAATAACTAAAGTAGCGGTTATGTTATGTTACAGAATCAGTTATACCAATTTCTGCAAAAATAAACAATTGAAGTATAAATTACCCTATATTTTTGCTCTAATCTGTCAATTAATTGATAGAAAATAGGACCGGTTCTATAACTATATCAAGTCAATTAAAATTGAAGAGATATAGGACAAGTTTTGATGATTTGAAAATTGACAAAAAAATTGACACAAAATTTGTATGTATTTATCAATTATTTAGGATCCTAAAAAATTGACTAAAACTTGTAATTAATCATTGATAATTACAAACGGGTGTTTTTATAAAAATAATAATACTGAATAAAAATATGTTTATTTTTTAAAAACTTAAAAAACCTAGAAGAAACTTTATTCTTTATTCTTACTTTATACAGAAAAAATTGTATTAGCAGTTACAATACAATATTTGACACAAGGAAGATTTAAAAAAAAAATTAAATGGTCCTTGCTTTGACATTCATGTGTTTTTACTATTGATAAATTTGCGTAAATGTCACAGATCATAGAACTATTTTTTTTTTACTTTTCAATATGTGTATTGATATTAGCTAATGATTAGCTACTTTCTTAAGTACAAATAAGTGTGCAAACTAGCACTTTCATATGTGGTCGTAGGAAAAAATGTTTTCGTTAAATTTTGAGTTTGGTGCATGAAATTCATTACAAAATTAAGGTGTTGAGGAGTTCTCGGTGGACGAAGTCGAAAGTTAATTAGAGGTCAATTAGAGTCAAATTATTTAATATTTACCATTTGATAACACAGTATAAGTGCGACAAACACTGAAATAACTAAAAAACACCATTCTTCTAGTATAAATGACCTAAGTTTTAGTATATTCCATATATCTTCGGATATTTTTCTGGCATTATGAAGTGTTAAACTATTCAAAGCGGTAACTAAAGATTCCAAGTTTTGAAGACAATGTAGACACTTATATTTGTTTTCATAACAGTGTATATGGGACATGAGAAATTCCTTCTAAAGTAAATTTGATTCTATAACCACTAGACATACGTAGTTGGGCAAGAGTGCGTGAAACTTGTAAGGATAACTTAAACAATAGATAGGAACCAGGATAATGAGGTATACTCGTAGATATTCAAAAAGAAGTATTGAGAGGTCAATAAAAGATCTTTTTCATGTAAAAATGAATAGTATTTTCTCAACACAGACTTCCTATTAACACCCAAATTATTATTAGTTAAATTTTCCCAAATTTCTCAAATAAAATAAAATTTAATAGATATTACTGGACAGATTTCACCATAAGGTTTTTTTAGAGCGTGTTTTTTATGGCTGGCGCCGCCTGTCGCATCCTAATTTCCAGCGCTTTTTATCGAGGATCTGATGGATAGGAAATGAATGATATAAGTGGAAAACATTTATTGTACAAACCCTTATGACGGCCGTCATTACATTTAACGCATTTTACGAATAAATAGTGAAAGTTAATTCAACCTTTTAGTTGTTACTGTTCCATTTGTTGCTAATATGGTAAATTAAATTAGTACGATATAACAAATTTAAAATATTGGAAAAAAAGTCTGGTAAAAACCCAGCGGATATATTTTCCCGAGGTGTTCCACTAAATAAATTGTAGATTTTTAGTTTGTAGGTTCTCTGGAACCTAAAAAGGGTGTGTGGTTAGTTTCTGTGGTTATTAGGGGCCCTATGTCAACAACCTCGACGGTGGTTCTTACTCCTTTCCACATTTTCTGATGTTTAGTTGCAATTTACAGTTCTGAAGTTATAGTTTTGGCTTTAAACTTTTTTATATTTCTGTGTTGAATAAACTTTTTAATTCAATAAAAATATTTGTTTTTTATAAGACAATTTTCATTTGTATTAAAATGTACCTAATAAATACAAAAGGTAGCTGGAGCCCGCATATATTCTATATATGTATACGTTGTAATTTGATTCTTTGGTATAGGTTAATAACCTTATTATTGGTACCAGACTCCTTATTTACATATATTTTATTGTTCTAAACATTATAAAGCAAAGAGTAGGAACCATAAACCAAATATCAGAGAAGGTACTAATTATTTTTTAAATTGCTCAAACATTAGGTACCTATTTCTGGAATTTATTGGTTTTTCGTTGTTTAAGGCAACATGGCCAAGTGTAACCAACTCCAACTTTGAGAAGAAATCGTAGAGTAAGAAAAGAGGATAAGATTATAAATTACTGAAGAAAAATCTGTCACGGTAAACAGTCAAAAATGATCAATCTTTTAAAAAAGAAATTAAATGTGCATTCTTGGATTAAGTTGTACTCTAAATAATCTATACCTTGCGAGACATATTACCATAATAATTTTAATCAAACTAAAACGTATTTTATGATAATTTCTTAATTTTTTTGTAAAAAGTCGTAGCTTGTATTATCCAGAATAGATTATATAACCAGACAAGTTTCATTCAGGTCAGATGTATAAAAAATACGAATCAATAATTTGGAAATATTCAGTTTTACAAATACTTTTTTTTAATTGTCCTATAAACAGGTTATTTATATTATATTTTATAATTAGCAACTGGATATATTGAGAGCAAGAACTCAAAAAACAATTTACGAAAACATTGTCATAATTTATTTACTTATCATTTTTAAGAAATCAAAATTTGGCAAATTTATACAACTATGTACCTTTTCAAATAGCAATAAAATTCACAGTAGAATTAGAATTATTACTTTGCTCTTTTTAATTAATTTCATATTAAAGAAATGTTCAAAAATAAAGAAGTACATCCCATGTTTTCAAAAATAACCGTTTTACATTAAACGTTAAATTTTAATATTTTAATATGAATATAAACAGCAACATCTCATAATGCAGTTGGAATAAAAACTATTTTGAAAATTAGTTACCTATGATAAAAATCAATAAACCAAAAAAAAATTTGCTTGTCAGATTCTTAGTTAAATAAAAGTTCAAAAATTCAATATGTTCAAATATATAATTATTAATACAGTTTAAGAGGAAAAAAATTGTTTTTTCGTAGACATTTTAATTTACTTTTCTTATATAATTGTTAGAAATAAGAATCGCACTGTTATATTTACTTATTTTTGTAAAAAGTAGTTAAAAACATAATTTATTTTTTATTTTAAAATAATGTTTAAAACAATTTTTTGAAATGTCTATTGTTTATTTTGTCTAACAGTTTTAAATTACATACCTTCTCACAGTTTTAAAACGATACTGGTAAATATTGAATTTTCGGCGGTGGTCACGAGTTTTTGGTAAATCACATCAACCGCATTTCATCAATAACTGCAACACTACTGAAATTTGGGTCTGAATTCTTCGGCGCTGAAGCCTGTTGCTGAAATTCTTCATCTGCGCACCATAGAGATTGGAACTTATACCTTTATTATTATTGTGACCGCACTGCAAATTATAGCCGGCATGTTATTCGGAATCAAAGACAATTTTGGCTAATTTATAACATAATAATTATCTTTTATATAATCAAAATTAAAAAATTAACAAAAATTGTATTTTTCATCAATTTTCCGTAAAATAAATATCAATTTGAAGTAATTAACTTTCTTGTAAATAAATATAGTTAAAAAATATTGTATTTTACTACTTACTACAAAAAAAATAATGCTATAGTACTTAAAAGTAGCTTTTGGGAGCGTTCATAGTAAATCAGTAATAACACATAATATTAAAGCCTAGGTGTTATTAACCCTAAGGGATTATCCTAGATGTATTTCCCTCTAAGATCACTATAACTGTGCAAAAACCAGATAAAACTATATTATGCTAATCTTTACAATAACTTAATATATTTGTTTACATTTACGTATTACCTATCTATGTATAAATATTGAAGACTCAATCAAAGTAAAAATTTTAATGGTGGAGAACTTCCAAGATTTATTTGTTTGTTCATTGTTCATTAACAACTTTAAATTGTAGATCTGCTAGATGTCTTTTTATTTCAAGTTTTTCTAGAAAATTTAAATTTTGTTTTTTATCACAAATGTGTAGTATTTGAATGCCATTGGTATGTATGAATGAATTTGGATATTCAAGTAGGTGTTTTGTATAGTTTGAGTTATCTGGTTATTGTACTCTATATGTTCTTAAGTGTTCCTTGAATCAGTGCTATGCTATATTGTATAATTAACCTCTACTAAACACAGTCCAAGGTAGTAATCCCGGCGCCTTCGCCAAGTTCCTCCACCAAAAATTAAAAACAGTTTAAAACCCTCAAAAAACCAATTCACATCGTACCTAGCACCAAAAACACTCAACTGACTTAGCAAACACCCCCATTTACTAGCCGGGGAGTTGTCAACTCCTCGGTTCTCCAAATCCAACTTACAATCTTATATTTATTACAATTAAGAGCTAAAATTATGCATTTTGTGAACATCGTTAATTCTCGAATAAATTTTCAAATCATCTGCATAAGCTTGACACAGGAATGGTTTCACATAAATCGTTAATCGTTATTAATTTATTTATTCATTGATTCATTGGTCTAATGTTGTGTTGTGATCATATTGTAGTAATAGTAAACGCAGTTATCGTGTCAACTATTGCAAATTTCATAATTCATAATATTTAAAGATTTTGTATAATGTAATAACCGCCGAGGAATATTTTCTGTCACCAATGTATACACGGTCTGTAGAATATGTTATTGAACAGATAGCCGACATACTTACAAAAGGTCTACCAAAAGTCAAGTTTGAATATTTTAGAAAAAAAGGTAGCAGTGATTAATTACAAAATTGAAGGGGAGAATGTTGAATGAAAAACAAAAAAATGTGATTGGTCACAAGTTTTGAGTTAAAAATCTGTCAATTTTGTATTACTAAATAAAGTTTAGTTTTTGTAAAAGTATACTTTGCTCTAATTGAATATAAGAGTTGCTCGTAACTTTTAGCCAATCAGGACACGGCATGTCGTGACGTTACAATTATGCCGATGTCTAGATCCCAGCATCTGAAGTTTAATAGAAATAATGTTTTAAATAATAATTACCGGGAAAACTTTAATAAAATAAAGAAAATTGGCAGATATGATAACTAAAAAATATATATTTTCCGTTTAAACATAAGGGATGGAATGATGGACCGGGTCTGGATTTGGGAAGATCTTGAGTTGGTGGACAGTTGGAAACTGGAAAAGAATAGTTTAGTTGGTGGTATATTTTGGGGGTGTCTGCCGAGGAGTTGAGGACTCCACGGCTAGTGGGTGGGAGTGTTTGGTCCGTCGGTTTGGTGTTTTTGGTGCTAGGAATGATGGTTTTTAGGGTTTTTATTTTTTGGTGGAGGAACTTGGCGAAGGCGCTGGGATTACTAAGTGAACGTTGAAAACATGAAAGGGGTGAGGTAGGCCGGAAAACTACCTTGGACTGTGTTTAGTAGACGTTAATTCGGCTTAATGTGCGATAAAAAACTCCGTCAGGGACCACGAATCCTTCAACATCCTCCCGACACAAGATACATATACTACGTTTTCATGCAGAATTCAAATCGAATTGAATACACTTTCCGTATTAAAAACTTCATGAAAACAGATATCGAAACCGTAATGAGTTTCAAGGTCGATACTGCTTTTTTTGGGATCGTATCGAGATCGAAAAATCGAAATAGACATGAAAACCGAGATCTGTGATATTCGCTGTCAAATTTATCGTCAACTGTCGGTCCTGGCCACATAACCTTAAAACCACTCCACGTGAAATTTTAGTAAAAGATTTTTAATAATGGAAAGTTCCTCTAATATGTCATGCTCCTCAAATTCTAGAAATTTGTGGAAAGATGAAGAAGTTAAGTACTTGCTGGAAATATTCCTGGAAGAAAATATTTTTAAGCTGTTCGATGGAAAGCGATATAATATGACGCATGACACTATTGACAGATAAAATGTCAAATATCAACACGATTTCAAATCGATTTGAACCCTATCAAGAAAACAGAAATCGATATTGGATTCAAAATGAATTGAATACACTCCATGAAAACGTACTAAATATAGCACCGATTCAATGAACACTTAAGAACATATAGATTAAAACAACCAGATAAGTCGAACTATGCAAAACACCTACTGGAACATCCAAACTCACTTATACACACCAATGATACTCAAATACTACATATTTGTGATAAAAAGCAAAATTTAGAGTTCCTTGTTCTACATATTGAGTCTTCAATTTTTATACATAGATAAGACGTAATTGTAACACAAATATATTAAGTTATTGTAAAGATCAGCATGATATAGTTTTTTCTGGTTTTTATATATCATTGCACAGTTATACTGATCTTAGAAGGAAATACATCCAAGATAATCCCTTAGGGCCAATAACATCTAGACTTTAATTGTGCTTTTACTTCCATACTTGGTCTTATCTTATCACCACAATCAATATCAGGTAGTTACCTTAAAAATAAAATTTAACTTCAATATGTCAACCTGACGATGCTAGTTTTTAGCGAAACCGCTGTCATTCAGTGTAAAAAAGCAAACTTTTGAACAAATTTTTGTTTAAAAAATTTTAATTATAATGTTCCTAGTCAATTTTCTTTTAATTTGTACGTGTATATTGATGGTACCTATATGATATTTAACTGCATTGCTAGGAAAAATTTACTCTTAGTTCAACGAATATGTAGTTTATAATTTGGGAGAGTTTGAGATTTGGATCTAAAAGGTACGTAAACTGTAATTAAATTTATTATACTAACTCTTACTTTTTGGAAGTCCATCTTATTAAGAATAATAAAAAACTTGGAAATTACGTTGAAACGAAGAGTTTTTTATTATTCTTAATAAGTAAACTGTTTTATTAATTAGCAACATAAGTCCATAATCAAGATACTTCTAATAAATACTTGTTTAAGAACTAGCTGCAATCCTGCAACACGATATCGGCAGCAAAACTAATAATTTGACAGTTTGTTTTTAAGAGAAAGAGGTTTTTTAAGTCCTAGAACAATTCCCTGAGGTACGCCGGATGAAGTTACTCTTTCTTTATTCTAAAAAGAGCATGTGAAGTGGGCCTTAACCTCTAATGTGTTTTATCAGTACCTACTCTATATGTTCTATGGTATGGTATGGCTTTTGCTAGATCTAAAAAATACCAATACAGGTACTAAAGCTACAGGGCTCTAAAGCACAGTAAATATTTCATTTCAAACTTTTAATGGCATCTTGTGTAGACTTATTTTACCCAAAACCAAAACTATAAAAGCATCTGAAGAACAATTTAAAGGTTATTAAAAAAAAAGAATTTTGCGTGTGCAATAAATGTAGGCTTTGGGTATTGCGTTGTGAAATTAAATAATAAATTCAGCAAATTTTACAATGTCACTTATGACAGAAGAATTTGTACAAAAATACCTTGAGTGAGAGTTTAGTGTATTTTAGTATAAGTATATTGTATATAAGATACCTTTTATATACTACTACAATAAATTGTTATTAGTAAAACATTAATTAACTTTTTGAAGAATTTAATGATATTTAAACTTACTTTTACTCTTTTTCGAGTTTTAAATAGTTTTCTTTTTCGTTTATTCATCACAATTCCTTTTCTAACTACCTCTTACAAATAATACAGACGACATTCTATATAATGAAACACTTTACTGTATTTTTTAAATAAATACCATAAACCTTTATTGCTCTCGTTTTATGTTCCTTTAGCGGGTTGTTTCTTTTTCTAAACGGTTTGTTTACAAAACGGTTCTTTACTAGATAAAAGGACGAACGTTTAATATTTATCTTTCGGTTGTGAGGTTCTTGTATGGTTTTAATGAGATCAAACAGCTGTTAATGTTTTTTTTCTATTTTGTTTTATTTAAGAATAATGATAATAAGATTAGATTCTTTGCTTGTTATGCACACCACTACATATGCTGATGATGTGACGGCGCAGTTGTTGTTTGCTTTATATTTCTCATCGTTAATCATAAGGTTAAGGATCCATGCAGGGTTACTTCAAAATCAATTGAAAGTTGTTCTTCTGAAAGTCAAGCTTATGAAAGTCTTAGAGCAATTTCGCTGGTAAAATTTAGATATTTTGTTAGTTTAGCATGCCACTGGCATAAAGTTTTAAAATGATTCACTTCAATAAAAGAATTGATAAACAGCCGACACAATATCTTTCACGTCACTTCTAGCCAACAACTTGTAGTATATATTGTATATATTTGTAAAAATACAAAGCTTTAATTGCTTTGTGTACAAAAAACTTGAAAATAAAAATGAACCTCTAAATAATCATGAAAATAAAGACCCACGAAAACAAAAATGTGGTACAGGTTGTCTTCCTCGTAAATAACCAATTTTTATTTAAAAAACCAAATGAAAATCCAACATGGTCCACCTCCAAATTTTTTATTTTATTTTTTGAACAAAATTTTTGTTTTTATTCGTTTTATTATACAGCATACAAAAATACATTCAACTCTAAATTTTCACCTCTCTACGATCAACCCATACTATTTCTTTATAAATTAAGTTATTTGTTTGCAAGATTTTTCTTTATTTTGTGATGACTTAAAATGAAAAAAATTCATATTACTCTTTTACAACCCCTATTTTTCAATACTGATTTTTATTTTTTTTAATCTATCCACAGATCCGCAATAAGTTTACAAGATGGCTATCAAATATTATAAATGTAGTACAATAAATTCTTATTTAGAGTTTATAATTTCAAGTTCCTCTAATTATGATTTTTTTTAAATTCAATTTGATCTTTCCTACTATATAATTTTACATTCTATTATAATTACCTACATTATAAAATTTAACTAAATATAAATAATGATTAAATACGGTCCTGTTTCAAATTATTTTTTGCTCATCTATTTCCATGCTACTACTTCCCCTCCATACTTATGGTTTTTTTTAACAGATCCTCTAATCACAAAAAGTGCTGGTTCCTATTTTTTGTGTATCAATCCGAAAATCAACTGCCAACTGAACAATTACCTTTGTCATTTGTCACGTTTGAACTAATCAAAGTCACTCGAGGCGTGATCTTCAAATGTTTAGATGCCTATCGTCTTACGCAGCCTTCCCGCCACAGCCAGAGACGTCACGATATACGTTTCCTGTGGGGATACACCTACCATTAATTTTACTATCCTTTAAGTGTTTAACTGTGACGGATATCTTGGGTGAGAAATATTAGAACATTAAAAACAAGGTTCATGCTTATGATAATACATTTTTGAGGTCCATTCTGTAGAAGCTAAAATTCGTAACAATATTATCTGATAATGAATAGTATGATTATTATACTTATTATACAATAATGAAGTCCGTGGTTTAAGTAATGCCTACAGAATGCGACAATTGCACCAATAGTCGAAATAGGGCTATGTTATGTAAAGTTTGTTTTATAAAGTAACAGGTCGGCTGAAAAGTCCCCGGTCTGACCTATAGATGACGACACTAGAATTAAATCCATTTCATTTTTAAATAGTATCAACCTTCAAAAGATTCGTGTCAAAATTTGACAGCTGTCGGATTATTAGTTTGTGAGATATTACATTTTTAGTAAAGCAACTTTTGTTATTTCCAAAAAGATGGAAAAAAAAATTTCGTGTGCTTATTAAATATTGTTATTTGAAAGGACAAAATACAGTTGAAGCAAAAGCTTGGCTTGATAATGAGTTTCATCCGGACTCTGCGCCAGGAAAATCAACAATCATTGACTGGTACGCAAAATTCAAGCGTGGTGAAATGAGCACCGAAGACGGTGAACGCAGTGGACGCCCAAAAGAGGTGGTTACCGACGAAAATATCAAAAAAATCCACAAAATGATTTTGAGTGACCGTAAAGTGAATATGATCGAGATAGCTGACACACGGTATATTGTTCATCGACTATTTGGAAAAGGGAAAAACAATCAACAGCGACTATTACTGTGCATTATTGGAGCGATTGAAGACCGAAATCGCGAAAAAACGGCCCCATACGAAGAAGAAAAAAGTGTTGTTTCATCAAGACAATGCACCGTGTCACAAATCATCGAATACAATGGCAAAATTGCATGAATTGGGCTTCGAATTGCTTCCTCACCCACCTTATTCTCCAGATCTGGCCCCCAGCGACTTTTTCCTTTTCTCTGACCTGAAGAAAATGCTCGCGGGAAAAAAATTTGGCTCTGATACTGAGGTAATCGCCGAAAGTGAAGCCTATTTTGTGGACAAACCGAAGGAGTACTACAAAAATGGTATCGAAAAGTTGGAAGATCGCTATAATCGCTGTATCGCCCTTGAAGGCAACTATGTTGAATAAAAAATGAATTTTGTCAAAATATTGTGTTTTACTATGGTAGACCGGGGACTTTTCAGCCGACCTGTTACGTGATCAGAACCAAAGCTTTATTTGGATAAAGCTATGCTTTTTTTTAGCAGTCTAGTAGCATTTTTTAGTTTTGTTTTATACATACATTTCAGCTTCTCTCCAGATAACTTTGAAAAGAAAAAACAGACTTAAACCTAACCCTTAATACCTGTATTTTGTAATAATATTAGTTAATTTTTATAATTTCCTTAACTTAAAGAAAATATTTCTTTTATTAAGTCAAGAACATGAAATTTCAAATTATAATGTTTTATGGTTGTTTTGTCAGATGTACAAAAGAAGAACTGTCTATCCCAAGTAGCAATTTTATTTCTAAAAAAGTCTTATGTTGGTTCTAGAACCTTTTTTTGTGAAATGCTTTTTAGTACTAATAATTTCTTCTAGCTGGCTACACAACCTCCTGATGACAAAAAGAGCCCACTCCGTAATCGTGATCCGTTTTCCTTTGTTCGATGGAGCTTTTGATTGGTATCGCACTGTTCCATTGGTCCATCTTTTTACCGGCGTATCGTGGCTATCATATCAGGTCTCATCCAAATAGATTAAGGAAATCAAATATTCAAAACGCCATTGCCCAATCCGTTGGAATTCCATAATAACTTGCCTTTTGTCAATTTTGCAGTACCTATTTAAAACCTAGTTTGGATAAAAGTGTCCATAGGTTTCCAATTAATATCCTTATCTCCTTAGTCTTGTTGGCAATGATCTGATAGTAGGCACCAAGTTTTCTTCGTACATATAGAGTACATAGAGAGTACATATAGTACATATAGAGTAGATAGTTCTTCTTATTAAATCTTTATCACCGTCATCAGTGGTTTTGGAAACACCACTATATATTGTTGAACACACTTTACTTACAAGTTCTAAAAGCATATACTGTGAAAGCTTCTAAAATTAAGGTGCTAAAAGTGGGTTATTTGTATAACTTCTTTAAAACTTCAAAGCCCTGGAACCAATAAGTCCCAAGTAAAGGCAAAATTACTTTATTTTAACCTTTTGCAAATAGTATTTCCGTATTGTGAATAACTATGTAGTTCTAAGAATATAAAGCAATATTTATAGTTCTAAAATTACTTTTCGGCAAACTCAAAGCTATAATATAGCTTTTTAAGGATTACAAAGACATTTTTAGAACCATCAGCTAAGAAAAATGCTACTTCTGATGTGTGATATTTTTCTATAGGTGTGAGAAAATCGAAAATAACTCTCACAATTTTCATTTTCAATTAGGGCATATTTTAATCCATCGAAAGGTCTAAGCAAAAAATATTTAACGACTTTGATAAATGTATTTTTTATCAACTTTTATATCTTTAACACTTAATATATCCACCCTCTTGGTACAGATGTGAAGAAGTTAAGCGTGCAGCTTTGATCCTCGCACGTGATAGCGTGCCGTCAACCCCGATGCATATGTTTTCGGAAAATTTCCCCTTTGACCCGTCTCGGGGCAACGTCCTTGCACGTGAAAAATGAAAAACAAACGAAAAGCACGAGTGCGAGAGGAAAGAAGAGTAAAAAAAAGCGGTTACTTCCCATGCTAAATATATCCCGAATGAACGAACGAAATGTTAATTTTATCTCGCATAGGGGGCCGTGAAACTTTAGTCTACTGTCTGCATTAGGGTCTTCCAGGCCCACATCAGGGTAGGTCGGTAAACCCAAAAATCCAATCCAATACGCGATATCGATAAATCAAATTTCGAAAAATGTTCGGCCATCCGGTATAACAGTGAACAATTGTAATTATTGTTGTTTTATTGTTGTTAATTGTGCATTTCCAAAACCACTTCTAATAAAAAAAGGTACGTATATAATTATTTTAGATATTACTTTCATTTTTTTAACCTAATAAGGTCATTTAACTAGATTTTTAATTTTTATTAATTATTAATAATGAATGCAATGAAACAATAAATTCAAAATTTGTCATTTCCATATTTCAAGCACTGAAAGTAAAATACCGACTAAAATTCTTTGTTTGTTTCTTATTTATCAAACCTGGAACATAAAATCATCGGTTTAAAATTTTTCGCACATGATGAAAGGTCATTGAGGTCAGTTATAAAAAATATTACACAGAAAAAAATTTCGTACGTAATATCAACGATTAGCAGTGATTAAAATTTTGAACACTAATATTACGAATCCGTGATTAATACAATTATTTCTATTCTTTAAATAATAACTGAGCCCATTGTCACAACCACAGAGCAAACATCAATTAATAAAAGTGAAACATCAAACATTAACAATTTCATTCATTGTTATGATGTGCTCAAGCATTGAATTAACGATTGACAAGCAGTAACTTATGTGCTTTGTCGTTAAAATAATGATTTTATGAGATAAATCTGTGAACAGTAGACGTTAAAAATCAAAAATCCATTTTTGTTGATTCAACGAACAGAAAACATTGACTTTGCGGAATCGAGCATCAAATGATGCACACGTGCGCCTTATAGAGCTTTGTTTTCAGTTATTTCGTTAGAATAGTTGGACGATGCACCAGTATTCTTGAGTGGACTTGTAAAAGATTAGTAGAATATTTGTGTACCTACCTAACCTATACGTTTGCGAAAAACTTCGTAGTAAGGTAAGTAGTAAATTGTTTTTATTTAATAGATTTCTTAAGTTATGATTGTTAGAAAACTAGAAAATTAATTTTGAATTAACAATTAGGTACGGTAATTATATTGAGTTGAATTATTTTCGGTTATGGATTATGTTAGGAATTATCTATTGCTATTCACTGGTATACACATAACAATAATAGTAATAAATTAAATGTCACACTTGTTCTTGAATACATATATACAATAAAGTACCTACATTTTATTGAAAGATAATGAAAATTAGATTCTCATCTTAAGAAAATAAGCAAGAATTTCTCGGTCTTTCTCAATCGAAAACTAGGTATATATGAATTCAAAAAGGATCAAATATTTCAGAATACAGGAACCACAGTTCTTTTTGAATTGCCATTTCGAAACTTAAAAGCACTCTTAAATTATTTAGAAACCAAATCCTAGAAATTTTATAAAATAAAACGCTGATGTTTTTGTATTATTATTTAGTCACCTCTTTCAAATTTATTCATCTTTCTCAATAGGTTCTTCAACCATATTCACGACCAGATACACCAGATTCTGGGACAATAATCAATCTGGCTGATGTGCTCCATACTGCGAAAGGCCATATGCTTTGCTCCTTTTACGAAATCAACAAAAATTTTAATGAAGATCAAAGAAACAATCTAATCAATTTAATTTGGCAATATTTTGATGAAAATCAGGTCTCTATGTCTTTAGCCACAAGTCATAGATTGGAGAATGAAATCTTAGCTCGATTCAAAACTGAAAAATTGGTAATTTATGATTGATATAAAATAGCCATTTCATTAAAATTTTCTATTACATTTCAGGAATACTATCGCACCAAGAAAAGGGGAAAGCTTTATAATAAATGCGCGAATAAGAAAAGACTTAATATTTTGGACAAAGTAACCAAACAATCGAATAAGAAAGAATCTCGCTTCACACAAGACTTCGGTAAGTAAAATTGTACAATAAAGTTCTGAATCAAACGAATTTAAATAACAACTAAAAAATATATATACTTACCGAATTTACTTTAGTTATAGAAACAGATGCGGAAGCGTCTCTAGCAGCATTGAAATTCGAAAACTTGTCAGCAGATGAATTCGACAGTTACTGGAAGGCCTGTGCCCAATATCGGTTAAACGATTTGAAAACTATACAGAGTACTGCTGATATTTTCCAAAAGTGGCCATTCTATAAAAAACCCTCAGGATATCGTCTGGTGAGTTTAAAAAAACTTATACTGTATATTCTTTAATATTCTGTTTTATTCTCTTCAGATTGACATGGATTACGAAATGGCATTTGGTAGTAGAGATTTCCTAAGTAAATGGATGAAGTACTTTCCACATATAATGACATTTTTAAAAGATCATAAGTAAAACAGAGTAAAACACAACTTGAAAGTCCTAAAGTGCAAATTTTATGTGAATATTTACAATCGCAAAAATAAACAGTACAAATAATGAAAACTTTTTTATTTAAAAAACAATTCTAAACACTAGTTTTTACACCTACATCATATCACCTTACATTACATTTTTTTGCAGGATATCTGTTTTTCATGACTCTGTAAAAAAGTCTGAAAATTTCAATATCCCATTTTGTATTATGATCAAATGCAAGAAATAAGGATAAAAATAAGGATACTTACCCGTTATAGTTTTATTCAGTAATTTTGCAAAGTCAAGGAAGGGGGGTTGCTTGCACTAACCTCCCAATCAATCCCCCTGGATTCATGAATCAATGTCCGCTGTTCATAACATTGATAACCAATTAACATCAAATGTTGGTTACTGTTCATTAATTCAAAGTACAGAGTTTATAAACCAATGTGATTCGTTCGTAAAATTAATGACCGAAAAACATTAAACAAAGTTAAGTGCTAGTTAATTCAACGTACAAAGTTCATAAGTCACTGTTCATCGTTAGTAGCATTAATAACCGAAAACATTAAAAACAGTTTACTGCTAGTTAATTCAACGTACGAAGTTCAAGTTTGGTTGATGTTGGTTGCAGCTTAATTCAACGTTTAAAGTTGATAATTCAATGTCCGCTGCTCGTTGCTTAATAAACAACAAACATTAAAAATTATGCTCGTTGTTCGTTAATTCAATGTACGAAATTTCTATACATAGTTAATGAAATTCTCATCGTTGTATTAATGTTTCCCGTCATCGGCCCGAAAATGATGTTACCGTCCGTTGATCCGTCGTACTTTTTAATTAATATTACGTACTTTTTTCGTTCTGTGTACTATTAAAATTGCTCCCTGTTCTGACGCATCAGTGCTTTGACCTTGTGTAGGTTTTTCAGTTAATGGGAAACTTTATTTTAGTCATGTCAAAACTTTATTTTAGTCATGTCAACCGTTATAAATATTATAAATAAATAGTATATTATGTATCTAGGAGTAAAAGCGATACATTCCCGGACTACAATGTAAATTGGAGTCTGGGAATGTATCGCTTTTACTCCGAGGTGCACATAAAATCACATTCAACATTGCGATTTTCTATTTAAAATTGTGTGCTTTCCTAAAACGTTAAAGTAACAACTTCAAACCCAAAAATTTAAAAGTTTTGAGCATATTCTAACCTTTATTAATCATTAAACGACGTAGAAGATTGGGGATCTAAACTTTTAATTAAAATACCTGATAATATAAAACTAATAAACCAAGGTCTTTTGTAATAAATGTAATAAATATTATACCCTTTAATAGAAAATATGTAGCAAGGGAGAGGTGGGTATTAAATTTGCAATAGGTACATTTTTTTCTATACCAAGACTTCAAGTTCAGGTGAAAAAAATAATTTCAAAGAAAATTGTACTTTTGGGCACAAAAATCGCAATTATGTTGCTCCGTTGCTAAGGATATGAATTACTCAGGCCACAAATGTCAAACAAATGTTACGTTTTGGGGAGAATAATGTTGCATTTTAGGTACAAAGAGAATAAATACGAAATGGACAGAATAGTATATTGTGCAACAAGGTGGAAAAGTGTCTTTTCCACCGTGTTGCACACCATACCTCTTCTACGGCTGCATATAATAAAAATAAAGAAGTGAATTCATAACATTTTATTATTATTATTGGTTATAAAATAAACGGCACATACTTAATACAAAAATAACTAATGTAATTAATATTGTAATTAATTGCTACATTACTGCAATTTTGTATTGAGATTCCTGGTGTTTCATTTTTTCGTAAGCTATCAACTGTGGGAAAAAATCTACCTCACGGCTGAATTACCATTTAAATGTACGTGGTGTGGGAAAAGTCCCGTGAGGTAGATTTTTTTCCACATTTGATAGCAATACGTCAGTTTGTAGTTCTGTCAAATGTGTCAAAAGCACCACATTCCATAGCAGCCGTAGAAAAAAGAATTTTATTGTCTTGTGCAATAAATAATTGAGGGAAAAAACAAAATCATTGTTTTAGCAGGCGTCACGAAAAAATTTCCGGACATTTTATTGGTTAAAAAGTAGAGGTGTGAAATTTTCCAAATTAATTATTTTAAAAAACACATCCAAACGATCTACATCGTCTATAAATAAACTTGTATCCATTTGTAATCAATAAGCTTTTAAATCCATCTTATATTTTTATCTTAACTGTTAACAAACCCCAGTAACTACCAAAACATTTTTTTCGGGGTTGGATAGTTCGACCACGGCTTTTTAGTTGGACCAAGAGTACCTACATTCATTTAATCCTTTTTTGAAAAAAGTTAGGTTAGGTTATTACTACCCTTATGATATTTTAATTATATATTTTCGAAGAATTCCATTAATTCGATTAGGAAATAAAATTTTATCGTGGTCGAACTGAAGGGTGGGCTTAACTTGACCTTTTTCAAAAAAGGATTAACACAGGTACTCGTGGTCCAACTAACCGGTCCCAATTTTTTTATATAAACTCAAGTGTCGTCCTAAAAAAAATGAGTACCATTATTTTGTTTTTACACGGAATATATTTTTAGGATACATTCGGTTATATCTATTAGCGAAACGTTCGCGGAAATGTAGAACGCAAAAAATATGTGTCGCCACAAAACGTGTAAGTAATTTATCTAAAAATAACATCGCCGCTAGCTTTTGTATTTGATGAAATAGAGAAGTAGTTATTGCAGACAATAAAGATGTATTAAAATTACCAATTACCAAGATTTATTTATTTATAAAAAACAAAATTTAAAAGACATTGCTCAATTTTGACCCGCTTACTTAAAGTTCGCGTACAACAACCAACCATATCAATTTATACTAAGGACGTTTTTACAAAAGATACAGTTATTTGATCTGTTTGCTTGTTTGTTAAAATTGTTCTTCCTAATTGGGACTAAAAAAGACTCCCGTGTCATTGAATGGTACAAAGAAATTTCCTTTGCTTGTACCCTATAAGAAAAAACTTGAATGCAAGTAAAAATAACTTTAAATTTTCCGCGTCACCAATTTAGTTTTGAGCATGCACAAACCCGAGGGGGAGAGTGACATCATCTTCCGAGTTGAGGTGATTGCACCCCCGCAGATGTTTTCTCTACCTTTATCTCTTTCTCATCCGGTTATCTGTATTCGATTTCTTGTAGCTTATGTTTATTATCGGAGGCGACAACACTCTTCTACGCTTGGTACTGAGAAAAATACCGCCACTTCCAAACGAGATAAATTACTTTCCCGATTTATCGAATATCCCGAGTATCGCCAAGAAACGATTACAATAGAGGAAGTCGAACGAAAAAATAAATAAAAATTAGAATTGTGTGTGTCTAAAACCGTATTTCCTTAGTCAGATATTCAGATTAACGTCATGCACGCGTCCGTCGCAACAGATAAAATTAGTTCCAGCTTTGAAAACGTAATATTTTAACGAAAAACAATGTAAGTCAGTCACTGTAGCTGAAAAAATATTTTTTTTGGGAAAAAGTTTTAAAATGGAGTAAATAATTGATTACTTAGTAAAAATTTTCTCGGGAAAATGGAAAATATATCAGATAATCGTTATTTATTTATTATTTCACTGGCTCTCCTTATCACGATTTAAACAATACATTTGTTCTAATACCACCTAATTTTCGAAAAAATTAGAAGTTTATTTAACCAGTATTCCATTCTGAATCAAACATTTGCTATTTTTCTGGCCCGTTTTGTAACATTTTCTTAAATAATCTACATAATATTCTGGATCAAATGAAAACTTGGTCGTAATTTTCAGTGAATTTTCTAAATATTTATGAAAAATCGTACATGTGAATCTTGCTGCAAGATGGTCATGTGACCTATCATGAGATTGAGACAACCTTAAGCATTAGTGAGACCAGCAATATTGTATAAATAATTGACGATCGAAAAAATTTGTTCGCGTAGGATCCCACACAATGTGTTAATCGCTCAAAAAACAATAAAGTAATTTTCGATTATTAATATTTGTTTTTGTTCTCTATTTCCGAAATATAAAAGGCAATCCTCGTACCCAAGTAGCTCTTTACCTGGCACCGAATTAAATTTCTTCCCTCAGTACCCAATAGTTCTGGGGATGTTGCTCGTTTTCACATACGTTCAACCCCCTTAGAATGACAGAGAAGTATAGGCTTGTGATATATCATTTGAAAGGTCTCTTCATTCTCTATTCAAAAATGTTATTGTTTTTAAATTTAATGCAAAAATTAACATAAAAAAAATTAATATTATGTTGTTACCGAAATTCGCTACAATACAATCAAAAACTAAAATGTAATGCAAAACGTAATAAAATGTAGAACACGAAAAAGAACTATGAATGTTAATGAAGTAGATGTTCAAAATGTTCTCCGCGAACGTCTTGGCAACATCCTAATCTCAAATAAAACTGTCTTCTAACATTATTTAACATATTAGGCGTGATCGACCTAATCGCAAGCGTTATTCGTTCTTTTAAGTCATTTAAATCAGAAGGTTTAGTTTTGTAAACATGGCTCTTCACATATCCCCATAAAAAGAAATCTAATAATGTAAGATCAGGTGATCGCGCTGGCCATTCAATCGATCCTCGCCTCCCTATCCACTGATTGGGAAATATTGTATCGAGGTACTGCCGGACATTAAGTTGGTAATGTGGTGGTGCTCCATCCTGCTGAAACCATATCGTATTCGCTGGAACTTGAGGGTTACCTGGATCAGGATATAAATTTGCCAACGTTGGAATGACATCATTTTGAGGTAGTGCCAAATAATTGTTGCCATTCAAATTGCCCTCAATAAAAAAGGGACCAATGATATTGTTCCCTACAATCCCTGCCCAAACATTAACCTTTTGAGGGTATTGAGTGTGTTCTTCTCTCATCCAGTGAGGATTTTCCGTGGACCAGTAGCGGCAATTTTGCCGATTAACATGACCGTTAAGTAAAAAAGTACACTCATCAGAAAACATAACGTCTTCTAATTGGATAATATCGTTATCCAACATGTCCATCATTTGCTCACAAAAAAAAGTTCTCCTATCAAAATCGTCTTCCATGAGCTCCTGAGTAAGTATCACCTTATAAGGATGCAATTTATTTTCTTTTAATATGTTTGCTATCGATGTATGGCTAGCATTGAATGTAGTGGATGCCTGTCTACTCGATGTATGTGGGTTTTTCCTGAAATTCAAGCAACACATCTAATTTGAGTTCATCACTCAGTGCATTGGCAGCTGCTTTTTTTATCTGCCTTACATGACCAAACTCGCGAAACTGCTTTTCTATTTTACTTATTGTTCCTTGGGATATAGGCGGTAAATTAGGAAATTTCTCATGAAATAGGCGAGTTACTTCCTGTTGTGTTCGGATGTTATCTCTGAAACCAATCATTTGTAAAACTGTTATTTTATGCATTTCCGTTAATCTAACCATTTTTCAGAATTGAATTGAACAAACTTTATACTTAAATTACAACAATGACTACTTAAATAAAACAATATCAAGACCTAAACAGGAAATAAGTTTTAAGTATATTGTAATAAGTTTAGAGTATATTTTAGCAAATTTCGGTAACAACATGATATTAATTTTTTTTATGTTAATTTTTGCATTAAATTTAAAAACAATAATATTTTTGAATAGAGAATGAAGAGACCTTTCAAATGATATATCACAAGCCTATACATCCCATTTAAAAAATTGGGGGTTGTACCTGTCATTCTAAGGGGGTTGAAGGTAGGGGTTGCATTTTCACGTTAAAGAATGTCAAGTTATAATTTAAATTTTACGTGTTTCGGGATTTTTTATAAATATGTACAGTAACCGAAATAATGAATTTATTCCATTTGGCTTTTACACATTGTATAAGATGTCCAAGATTATTTTACTTCCAAACGAGAAGTGATGATGCTGTACCTTTTTTATTTTCTTAATTTTAAATTTACTTTTAACTCACCTTCAATTTTAAGTTTTTTTTTTGTTTTATCCACCCTCATTCAAAAGTATTTTTTTGTAAACTGGCTGCTTTACTTAGTATAAGTTATTAGCTACCACTTGCTGGGGTTTCACTAAGATAGCACTTAAAAAGAAGGTTCAATTAAAACAAAGTATCATTTCATTGAGACATCCCAAGCATCTTAAGATAAATTCCTTCGATACTGAAGGGAGGATCTAATAGACCAATTCACTTTACCTTTATAACGAGAAAATTTTTGTCACAACTTCCTGTTTTTGTGTTTTGTTCTGTAATATATTTTTAATGGACTAGTTTAGTGATTTTTTTTATATTTGCATCTTATAAAATAGGTTTTTAGTGGTTCAACTGTACAAATAAAATTTTTATAAAATTAATCCTCTAGCCATAATCGGCTTTTGAAATTTAAATTTAATGGTTACATACGTCATAAGTGGTAAGTGACGTGTTTCAATAAGATTGGTAGAAAATTTGCGATGTTGTCGATATGCTTTAATATTAACCGAGAAACTTATCTCTCTCTCTTATTTGTTGTCATTAAAAAGAGATAAACATATAGATATTTTTGTTCTCTGATTGACACTTTATCAAATAAGGAGTAAAACACTAAACAAAATATTCTGTCATTTTCGTTAGTTTAATTTGTTGTTTGGTTGTGTTTGGTTTATGAAAGAAATTACTACTATACTATTTTTGGTTCGAAAATAAAAATCCCTAACACCTTCTCTTGGTGTTAAAGCGGTTCCTTCAAAAATAACCAATAGAAGTAATTGTTCTCTAGGGGAGCAACCCTTCTATCGGTACAGTGAGAGAACGAATTTCAAGAATACCTTTTTGGCATTTTCAATAGAACCACGCCCACTTTCTATTGGCTGTTCTATTCTATCACCGTCAAGAATAGGGGTCTTGTTTGTTTATTACAGATAAACACGATGATTTTCTCTCCTGTCATATATCTTGTCAAGTGGTACATCAGTTAGTCACAGAACACGGTGTTTTGTGCCGCCAGTTCTTTGAGAATACTTGAAACGAACGTAGCTAAAATGTGACAACGTTGACTTTTAAACACACTTCATTATTGGTTATTAGTTGGCGCTACGTTTAAAACTTACTAATTATTTATTGCTAAATTTTAGGAAATGAGAAAAATTAATTGCAAAATGAATACCAATATAAGTAAGTAGATCTTTTATCCTAAATATATATTGCTATCATTTTGATTAATATGATCATACTAAACTAGTCCATTGATAGAAATGTAAAGAACTGGACTTTTCTATTTTTTTATAAATGCATTGTATTCTTTAATGTATCCAATTATACTGATATCTACTATCAACATTTCACTCGGTTATGATTACTAGTAAATTTAAAAATTATTTTTGGTTAAGATTTGTATTTTTATTGATAAATTTGTTATAGAAACATGGAGTTCCAAAAAACCATTGATTTTGACGCGATACATTTTCGAAAAAGTATTGATTTTGACATGTTTTCGGATTGCCAGAGTTTGGCTGCTTCCACTGAAGAAATTTTATGGTCAGACGACGACACTATAATAGCTGAACAGGAACTTACATGGAATAAAGGTAGGATTAAATTTTTCATATATTTGTTTTCTACAATTTGTTTTATTATTTTTATTTTCTCAATCGTGTTGACTATTACTTTCGATAGATATTTAACAGGTTATTATTATTATTATTGCTATCTATGATCTTGTGTAAGTGAATTCGAAACAAACAAAATTTTAATTCAGATAAAGTTTTATCAAACACTAACACTCTTTTTGCTATTTTTGTAAATAGTGGCACTACATTTTCTATTTTTACTTCTACTTTTTAAAAATGACAGGTATAAGGATATTTTTTATTATTTGTGATTTGAATATTTTGAAATATTTATACTTGTTTCGTTTATTAAAATGATACGAATTTCATTCGTCCACAACATCGAAGTAGACAACCAGTTTTATACGAATCTGTAATGTTAGTTGCATATTACTAGGTCATAGTCGAAGAAATAAATCGAGTTTAAACACGAAGTTAACGATTAAAATTGGTTCCAAGAATGTACGAATCACCTGCATTAAGTACAGGTAATACTTGCATGCATTTCTATTTTAGTTTAGTCGTTGTTTGTTATCATATTACGACAACAGGAGAAGCGACTCGTCGACTAGACACCGTGTGCATGACACAATGCTGGCTGCCCAAGCCATATAAGGCCAACGGGATATCCAGTTTTACGTTTTACTCTTTCCGCGCAATTATAAAAAAGGCAAAAGAAATAAGATGGGAACTCATCAGTTCACTGCACTAGACCTCAACATGACACTTGTCTCCGCATAAAATAGTCTGTACGTGAACTAGATTAATGATGAATAATAAATATTTATCAAGATAGGTAATTAAAGTACCGTTATGAAATACACCGACTATTGTTTTAAGGGTTATTAGTCAAAATAAACTTAATTTGATCGGACTGTTTAATTATTTGATATTAAAGGTTTAAACGGTTTCTGGAGTTGGATAAAATCTGATAAAATAATATTTTAACTATAATAAATGTAGTACAAAAAATGTCTATTAAAATTGAAAGCATATCAAAATGAATCCACCAAAGTGTTTCTTGTTACTGACCCCTCTCTTAGAGAACTGAAGCATTTTGTCTTATCCTAATAAAAGCATGAAAATCTTGTTACTTATTTTTTGTTTTGAAACATTTCTTGCTTTCTACAAAGCTTACTACTTATTAAGTGTTTTAAAAAATCATCTGGAATACCCTTTCACTTTATTAGAAAAGAAAGTTGTCCTCTACAACTTCTATGTTGAAAATAATAAGGTAAGGTTTTTATTTAGGACTAGCATATTTTTTACTTTTTTTTCTACCTTAGGTTATACTGATTAAGGTATTATCCCGTCTCGATTCTTTAATAATTACTTTTAGCTTTCTAAATCTAGCCCACAAACAAAATGTACTCAAAACTGAATATCAAAAAAGGCCAATTTTCATCGACACTTGTCGATGAAAATTGTCGTACAACTTCAAATTGTGGTATTCTCGATTGGATTCGTCTTCCAATTCGCTTGAGACATATTTTGTCGAATATCAGGAGCTGGCAACACCGATTTAACGATTCTCAAATATATTCTATGTCCGTGTCTTTTATCTATGGATCTATGCCAATGTAGGATGTGAGTTTTGGTTTTTTAATAGTTATATTTGTATCAATTTGTATTTGTGTGGTAGATTGGATTGTTTTTTGTTTGAGGCTCGTGTTTAAGGTGGATTCATGCAAGCAAAAATTAAAAACCTTCATTCAAAACCAGCAAATTACAATTACAATTAGTACTTAGAATTAGTAGTAAAAGCTTGGCATATGACTAACAATACTCATAACTTTTAAATTAGTGTTTCCACTTATACTTACAATTACACTTACTTTAGTATTATATTGGTTAGATTAATAATATCTATATACCTATTATGATACATCTTCAAGAGATGTAATGCACTTTCACGATTCCCTTGTTCTATTAAGGGTTCTAGATTAATTATTAGTCTCTACCTAATTCTTTAGTTAATTTGAACGTTTTAATAAACTTTCTATGAGATGAAAATAATGTAAAAACTTTTCTACATATTCCTCGTCTCTCTCGAGGCCGTTAATACATTTCTTGATTTTCTAAATTTTCAAAGCAATTAATAAAACTGCAATTTTCTCTCTACAAAAATATCTGAAAAAGTACCAAACAAAACTATTGATAGCTTCTGTATATTCCTTATGGTGTATTGATTTTATGTTTTTTTAACGTTGAAATAAAAACATAAAAAGGATTGTGGTTTCATTTCCCATATAGGTAAATTAACAAAAATTAACATGTATAATGATAAGCTACAAATTTCGTAAGTAAATAATGAAATTCTCACATTCGACATAAATTGTCGGCTGCCTTTGACCATTCTACAATTTGTCTATCAAAAATTTGCAAAGGTGACTTTTGAGAATAAGGTTAATCAGATTTTCTTCGACAAAGAGGATTTCTCGCATTGCTTTAATATTTAAATTAGGTACACGTACAAAAACATAAATACTGAGTGTTAACAGATCTAATAAGTCTGAATTCTAGTAAAAATAAGAAACCCTAACTTCTTAGGTCCGATTCAGTACTTAACGTTGTCTCTGACTAAACCTTTAAATGTCAATATGTCAAATAAAAGTGAGGTTATGCAGTTATGGTGCTTATATTTAAAAATGTGGGATCATAAAGAAATAGAAAATCTGATTGAGCTATATAAAGTAAATCCTTATTTATATTTGACAAAACATTCCATGTAAAAAAACAGAAATGCAAGAATCAAAGAATTAGAAGAAATAAAAGTGGAATTGTCTAAACTAGGATCAGGTAGAGATAAAAGCCAAATTTCATAATTTACATAAAACTAAAGCCACTGAACATAACTTTAGCTTTTTTTGACATCGTTATTTACTTATTTGTTGTGTTCACTCAAAGCACAAAACAGACTTCTAGATTATCAATACAAAATACAAACTTATTATACAGGATGTCCCGAAAAGATTGGTCTTAAATTATACAACAGATTCTGGGGTCAAAAATATGTTGATTGATCCCCACTTACCTATATAGAATAGTGCACACAAAAAAAGTTACAGGGTGCTAAAATTAAATATTTACCCCAGAATCTGTGGTATAATTTTTAACCATTCTTTTCGGGACACCCTGTATATAACTATACTATTAGTACGTCTAAATTCTAGTTACCAGAAAGAACACCTCTGGTTCATTGCTATTTTCAGTCAACACCATAATATTTGAACTCCAATAAACTGTAATGAACTTTAAATTACAGATAGATACCTAGATATCTAATGATTTAACTGGTTTTGCTCGAATGATTTTACAAGCAGAGGTTACAGATAAATTTTTATTATCGTTTTAAATGAATTGTTTCGATCGTTACGATCATTAATGTTGTACAACACTGTATTAATCTAACGTAGAGTGTTCATTTCGATTAAGTTTTTGCTTATTAATCTTGGATATTTATTTAATAATCGGATAACGAGAATAGGTATCACTATTTGTATGTCTTTTGTTATTTGTAAAAATCTATAATGAAAATTACCCATCATTAACTGCGCTTGCTAACTAGGTCCCTAGTTAATAAGAAAGTTTTAGATAGAAAACGAAAAAACTCCACTGCGTGTTGCTCACTTACATTCTCATCACAGCATCACAGAATTTCTGTACCTACGTATAATTTCGAAAGCAAACAAGAAATAATAAATTCTAAACAACGAAATGCAGATACTTTCCATTTAAATTATTAATTATAACTTTGAATTAAAAAAGTTTACCTTCTATATTAATCCAAATTAGTACATTAATAAGGTTTTGTTTTCTTTTTAATGCGTATCAAGAAATATAAAACAGACATCTTATATTTTTACAATCTCCGGAGAGTGTCGTTAAAAATCCCCTTTTACAATAAATGGAATATCTCGTAAAGGATATATCAAAAGGAATAATGAGATAAAAATAAAGGAGTTTTTCCTCCGGTTCTTTTCAGCACGTAATACTGTTTTTATGTTTTCTGTTCTTATCTAGGACATTTTCTGAATAAATTCGTATAATGTGATGCTTCTAATCGCCATCAATCGTCGAGCAATGTCTTAATGTACGTAGGGCTGCTAACGTAAAATAAAATTAATGTAATTGCAGGATGTTGTTTTTATAATATAATCCCCCAGCAGGGAGTAAATAAACATCTAAATCAATTAGAACGCCCAATTATTAAGAGACATAAAGATTAATCCCTAACCTTTCAAAACTGCTTCCATGTTTTCGGAAATTTAAGATCCTTGAATTCCTTGAGTATTATAATTTTCTTTTTGATAGATAAAGCCGACTTAATTTCCCTTTTATACTGTATTTGAAAATCAAGAGAAAGTAAATTCCCAGAATAAAAACAAATTCGGTATGCAAAACTATAGTACAGTACGTGCGGTAAAACTTCAATATTTGTAATGCATTCTAAATTGTTTTTGTTAATTTCAATACAAAATTTATTAAATTTCTTGGACTATCACATTATTTTATGATCTTTCATTGTTACTACAGTAGGCCTAAGAGGATTAACGTGCGTAACCAGATTAGAAAGGGATAATTTTTATTTAACGACCTCCGAATGGCAACAGCTTTTAATGACAGATATTTTGACTTAAATAGTGCTTAAGTTTCTAGAAATGCAGTTATTTGATTTTCGATAAACGTGACAAATAGTAGTGACTAAAAATGGAAGCAGTTTGTGAGTATACGCCAGTGAAAAAATTAAAACTAGACCATTTATCGCTCAATGAAAAGAGTGCTGTAGTGTACCACTATTTTAAACATCAAAATCCCTCAAACATTATTGACAGTGTAGTTGAAACAACATCTACGGCAATGGAAAATCTACAATATATAGAGGAAAAATCAGGTGGAGTAACCTCACCAAAGCCGAAACCAGGTAGACAAAAACTATTAAAAGTCAACGTGGACGAGTTTTTTAAAAATGCTATTCGTAAGCTTGTTCACTCATTTTTAGATACTTTAGATAAAGTTTTGCAAGCCATTACGAATAAAGTTGATTTACCCACAATAAGCCGGGATAAACTATGGAAAACGTTACATGAGTTAAACTTTAAATTTGAAAAAATGGGCAGACACTCAATGTTAATTGATTCTGAAGAAATTGTATGTTGGAGAAGACTGTACCTCAGAAGAATACAACAAGTTAAAGCTCAAAATAAAAACATTTATTATTTAGATGAAACATGGGTTAATGAAGGACATTGTGTAGGAAGAGTTTGGAAAGACAAAAATATAAAATCATCCCATCAAGCTTTTCTAGAAGGATATACTACTGGTTTTAAGGAACCTATAGGAAAAGGTAAAAGATTAATTATTTGTCATAAAGGCAGTACAAACGGTTTTCTTGAGAATGGTTTACTCTTATTTGAATAAAAAAAAAACCGTTGATTATCACGAAGAAATGAATGGAGACGTGTTTGAGGAATATTTTAAACAGATGATTCAATTCATACCAAAAGGATCGGTTATTGTAATGGACAATGCAAGTTACCACTCCAGATTACTTGAACCTTTACCAACCACTAAATGGAAAAAGGATGAAATTGCAAAATGGTTATCTTCTAAAAATTTAGCCTTTGACAATACAATGCTGAGGGCAGAATTGTTAACTATTGCTAAAAAACATAAGCAAAATTATAAAAAATATAATATTGAGGAGATAGCCAAAAAACGAGAAATTGAAATCCTTTGTTTACCACCCTACCATTGTGAGCTGAATCCGATAGAATTGATATGGGCTCAAGTTAAAGGTTATGTTGCCAGAAATAACACTACTTTTAAATTATCAGATGTTAAACATCTCTTTAATAAGGCAATATCTGAAGTAACAAGTGAAAATTGGCAAAAATGTATTAGACACGTTACAGAAATAGAAAAAAAAATGTGGGTGCTAGATAACATAATTGATATTACTATAGAGCCCATTGTAATTTCTCTAGAATCAGATGGTGAATCTTCTGACACAGAGTGCGAGGAACCATAACTTTAAAATTATTAATTTATGTACTTTAATTTTATTTTTAGATTTTTATTTTTTAAGATTTAATATTGTCGTATTTTTTGCAAGTTGCTCGTCAAATTTTATCCTTGCGGTTGGTTTTTTTTTCTCATATACCTACTTAATTGTTTTTTTAGCTCCTCTTATTAATTTATAAGTAATTGTAATTATCTGTACATATTATATACATATTTTGTAAATAAACATATGCCTAAAACAAAATGCTTAAAATAAAATTGACTTTTTCTTCATTTTTTCTTTCATTTTCTTCTGCACTTAGACCACATAGATAGATAGATAGCTTCATTCCATAAACCACACCTCGACTCACCAGATTCTACTTCAAGTCGTGTTTCAGTAGAGCGGAACCGGAGCATGGTCATTAAAACCACCTCCTTGATTGATCTATCAAGAGGGGTGAGACCGAGGATCACCTCCATCGCTCTAGGTGTAGTTTTTAATAGTATTAAGAAGTTGGACGCTCAAAATCATTCACTAAGTTGTTACCTGAAGTTTTAAAATAGAATCACCTTGTAAATTTTTGTTTTCGTGATTGGCGAGAACAAGGATTTTTGAAAATATACAATAATATACAGTTTGAATTATCTAAAAGAAAGTTATAAATCTATTGTTATTTATCCGTCGGTGAGTACGAGTCAGTTATTATAATTTGGTTTTGTTGGTAATTTTTCACTCGATTGCTCTTACATGGGAACTACTTTCACTTTGCGCGATTGTTATATAGTTGAACGTTTTCTTTGTATCCTAAAGATGTTTATCGCCGAAAACTGTAACGTTTATTATTATACAAAAATTATGTTACAGATTAGCAGTTGTTGTTGCTGCATGTCCCAACCTAACATAAATACTTTTCCTTCGATTCTAATAATAATAATAATTATCGCGGTTAAGTGTGCGATTATGTTTTTGAATCAATCGATCAATCTAGCTTTTGAAATTGTTGTTTATTCACTAATAAATAGGCGAGTCCGATAAATAATTTAAATAAATAAACGTATCGAGATATACAAAGATATACTTTTAGAAAAAATGTGAATGTGTTCCATTAAAATTTATAATTCACCGTATCTTTCATTAAGTTATAAATAAACTACTGCTCAACAATTGAAGTGGATATTACAAAAATCTGTAATATTCTTTTGCCGTTGGTTAATAGTAAATCAAAATTCGATAATAATTATTAAAAGTACATTTTTTAAGCACGCGTGTGAAGGTTTGCAGAATGAGCAATTCACATGGAAAAGTTGTGAGCCTTTTTTACTTTTTCCCGGCTTAAAAAATAGAAGAATGGATTTTATACAGGGTGAGTCATAACTATTGGGACATAGACTAAGGACAGGTTATTCGGACCAAAATATGGCTATTGGGCCAAATATGCCTTAATATAATGTTGCTGAGAAAAAAGATACAGGGTGTTAAAGTTAATTTTTGTTTTTCGTTTTTTGCTAATAGTTTCCCTGTATATTTATAAATTGATATCAAAATTGGCACAGAGGCATAATCTTAGACAAGAAATAGTATTTTATTTACAATTTTACGTTTTGTCATAGAGGGCGCCGCGTGGATCATTCCTAATGATCAAATTAAGTCTAAACTTTTTCTGATGAAATTTTTTAGTAATTTTTATTAGAAAATATGACGTAAACATCATTTTTACGTAAAATTGGTACTCTTGTTTAAACATGATAATTTCAACCGTTTTCGATAAAAACGCAGTCGAACTGCTTAGAGTCTTAAAAAAGGATTTCAAATATTAATTCATTTATGAAAAGTATGCTTTGGACTGTCAGATAATTATTGTTGTTGGTAAATGTCATTTGTTCAGAGTAAATTATTTTTGATGTGACAGTGTAGTGTAATGTTACATTTTTTAAAAGTAATAATTATTTTATTTGATTGAAATGTTTCGTCACAATCATTTTACTAATGAAGAAATGCGAAATATGATTTGCGTATACGCACAAGAAAATTTTTGCGCTCGCTCGGCAGCCAGAAGGTATGGAATGTTGCAAACAGAAGGCAACCAAATCACAAAACTTTTACAAGATTATATCGTAGTTTAGGTGAAACTGGGTCATTTCACACTAAAAATCGGGGTGGTCGACCGAAACAAATCACACCTAATCAAGAAGATGAACTTTTGGTTCGAGTAGATGAAAATCCTGAAATAAGTTCACGACATCTATCAGCAGCAACAGGAGTAAGTCAGTCGTCTATAATTAGAATTCAAAAAAAAGAGAACCTCCATCCTTATCACTTCACTCCTGTTCAAAATTTACTTCCAACAGATCTTCCACGACGGTTACAGTTTTGCCAACGTATTCTGAATAAACATCGCAATGACAGACACTTTATTAAGAATATTATGTTCACCGACGAAGCAACTTTTACCAGACGAGGGGTTTTTAATTGGCGAAATAGTCATTATTGGGAAGAAGAAAACCCGCATGCTATTAAAGCTAGACATTTCCAGCATGAGTTTAAATTGAATATTTGGTGTGGCATTATAGGCGACCAACTACTAGGGCCTTATGTTCTTTCTCCGAATTTAAATGGAGATTCTTATTTATTCTTTTTGGAAAATACTCTTAGTGATATTTTAGATGATCTGTCACTGGATGTAAGAAGAAAAATGTGGTTTATGCAGGATGGAGCGCCACCTCATTTTTCATTAGCTGTTAGAAATCATCTTAATGACGTATTTCCTCAACGATGGATTGGCAGAGGCAGTGATTTTCAATGGCCACCAAGAAGTCCTGAGTACAACCCGCTAGATTTTTATTTTTGGGGACATATGAAGTCCTTAGTTTATGCCAATGAAATTAATGCACGAGACGAACTTTGGAGATACATTCAAAATGCAGCTAATCTTATAAGGGGACAGAATAACATTTTTTTTAACGTCCGAAAATCCTTTATAAAAAGAATTAGAAAAGGCATAGAAATCGGAGGAGACCATGTAGAACATTTAGTTTAAGTTTTTGTGAGTTCATTTAAGTTAAAGTGTGTTTAGTTTTGATTTGTCGTCAAAACGGAAACCTTACGTTAGTTGCAACTTTGTTTATTAGTTTGGCATTTGATAGTGGAATTGTAAATAAAATACTATTTCTTGTCTAAGATTATGCCTCTGTGCCAATTTTGATATCAATTTATAAATATACAGGGAAACTATTAGCAAAAAACGAAAAACAAAAATTAACTTTAACACCCTGTATCTTTTTTCTCAGCAACATTATATTAAGGCATATTTGGCCCAATAGCCATATTTTGGTCCAAATAACCTATCATTAGTCTATGTCCCAATATTTATGACTCACCCTGTATAAAAAAAATAGTGGTAAATAAGATTTTATTTGTGTTCACCTTCTTCATTGTACTGACATTTTCAGTTTGGCAAGTATATAGATCTTTTGCATGGTAAATGTGTACCCACCTCGTATTAAATACAAAATTTTTATTACGATTGCACAATGCGGTTTGCTCCAAGGCTTTTTTTAATTCGCAGTACTCCTAAAACAACCCACTCAACCGCTACACTACATTTATTTAAAACCAAAGAATAACAATAAAAATGTATTTAAAAAAATTAACAATGCAATATTACATCTACACAACGGAAGTACCAAGGTAGATTGTTAGAATAAAAGTACCACGTATGAGGTAGTACCAGTTCAAGAACGGAGCACTGCCGATTTAAAAAGTACCTTTTATCTAATACAGTAGCTATTTAGTTACGTATTTAAATAAAAATATTATGTCCCATAGATTTCTTACAGTTTTTATGACAATATTTTATTTTTTGGTTATATGGTTATATGCAATTTTTCTTGAGTGACAGTCATTTGGCATTTCCTGTCAGTGCTAGTTCTTTCTGATAAAAAGAAGAAGAAAAAAGGATCCAAGTAGGCAATAAGCTGGAGACTGACCAAGAGAACGTCGCTATGGGAGATATCAGAGATAAATAAGAGGGTTGAAACAAAAAAATTGTCATGTATTTTTATACAGTTTTTTAATGAAATGTATTAAAGTACAAAGTTTTTGCTTTTTTTACAATTAAAATTGTATTTAGTGGAACCACACCACTAAAACTATAATAAAAGTCAATTTATAATAAACAGATTTAGTATTGTAATAGTAATTTACGTCATAAGTCCGGGAATTCTTTATCTTTTTAACTATTAATTAATTATTTTTATTCTCTTACTACTAATTAATTATTCCCAATAAGCTTATTGTGTTTTATACAATTTATTATATCTTCTTTTTCTTTGATGTCGCCTCAAAATATTTTCAATTTATAATCATTATATAATTAAAACCCTAATGTTTTTATTCCTCCCTTCTGGACAACTTTGTTGCTGCAACACATTCAACAGTTTTTTCTGCTTTATGCAATATTTACAAGTAAGATTAATGAACTTACTATCCTGTTAAGTCTAATCGTTTCCATTTGTATTCTTATTTTTAGCCTGATGATGGTCTTTAACTAGACCGAAACTAGTAGCTTTGTAACAGCAGTTTAAAATTTTTTATATCAATAAATACTTGTGTGACATAGAAAAAATTCTACTTTTTTGGGATACAAAAAGCTATCACTGTACTGAATTTCATAACAAAATATTGATTTTTCGCTGAGTAAAAAATAAAAAACGAAAATTATGGTTTTTCGCTTTTTTAGCCTTTATTTTTAGGTTATGTGAAAAAATGTTTTAAACAAAAGTTGTCGATTTTTTTATTGTCTACAACTTTTCCATTTAACTTTTTTCAATAAAATGCGTATTTACGCTGCAAATTGCATAAAACCGTTTTCACCCCCTTTCCACCCCCTACCACGCACCCCTCGCACCCATCTAAGATCTTGGATGGTCGCCTTTCGATTTGTAATTATCAAACCTACCCCTTTCCACTTAGCTACCTCAATTCGGACTTAAGTCATAAATTGGTCAGTTTTTCACGTAATTCGACTGCACTACGGGTAGTTTATTCCAGTTAATACCATTTACTTTGAAAATTACTATAGTAACTTCTTTTTGACTTAAATCTTCGTGTATCCAACATACTAATTGATCGAGTTGCACTGTTTCTAATCGCCGTAGCGCCTTTTGTTATGTTACCAGCAGTCGCTGGGTAGGTGCATATGTCTTTTAAAAATAATAACAATATTTACAAAAACTTTTCACTATATAAATATCCTTGAATATTGCCCGCAGATTCGCCCGATGGCACGACTATTGTTCACGGTTCGCCTGTCCGAAAATAGAATCGCGACACTGGTGGGTTTTCAATTAAATTTGCGGATTTTATAAAGACTGATTTTATGGTTAAGGTATTGTATGGAAAGACGCGGTCCATAATGCCATATCATTATTAACAATATTAGTATTTTCCTTTCATACATCGCAATCACACCGTGCACTTGTCAAACAAGAATGATCCTCAATGAGGCGTAGAAGTAAAACGGCATTGCTTGCACTTTTCATGACAACGACTGTAAATCGTGCGTGAAAAAGCCACGCTACATTTAAACCTATAGTATATGTTTTGAAAATAATCAAATAATAAAACAGCCAAGAAAAAAATCTAAATGCGTAGTGCCAAATTTAAAAAAAAAGAAAAACGTTTTTATTGTCAAAATGGAGTGAATTCACTAGACTGTTAAAAATTAAAAACCGTATTGGAAAATGAAACATATAATTATCATCAAGGTTTTAAATGGAAAGCGTGTTTTGTTCGACCCGTAATCATTCGCAATTTATTTTTATTACGCTGCTTCTGAAATTTGCTAATAAGTTAATTTTTTGTTCAATTATTGAAGAGCAATAAAGTTTAAAAAGTGTAAACATCAGCAACACGCATACAAAACGTGATGGGTCAGGGTTGGCATTGACTTTATGTTCCAAGTAGACGTGGAACTATATTTTCATCGAATCAAATACCAATTTAGTTATTTGTTTTATTTTGTAGTAAATACCTTGTGAATATTACAAGCTTTCATAAATTTCAGGATTGTAGACAGAGTCGCATCCACTATTCTAATGAACGGAACAACCCCAGTATATCTGCTTCCTGAATTTAATAAATAATATATTATATAACTAGTACTTATAACTAGTTTTAGTTATAAGTTGTGCACGCCTATGTATTTCGAGGTTTGGAGATTAGTATTCTGAAAATTTACTCCACCTTATTCTTCAAACGTACTATATGAAATTTAAATCGTTAGATATGGAAATAAAATTACACATTTCTCAGCAAATATTATTAAAGTTGTCTATTATGGCAAAAATGAATATTAAATTAAACAATTATATAGATTGCATTATATATGCCATTCGATTTGGAATGACTTCTAGAAACTTTGGGGTTTGAAAAATTGCAAAAGTTACAAACAATCTAGTGAACAAATAAATGAGGGTTTGGTTTTTAGCAAATATCTATTAGAGATATCCAAAGTTAAAATAGAGATTTTTAAAGAGGATGATATTAATACGTTTATAGAAAATTATATAGAATAGATTATATATGCCACCAGATATACACATGGATGTGTATATCTGGTTGCATGATCAATGTAACAGATGTAATTTTTAGTTTGATTGAATCTGATAAAGTAGTACAGCAATTTTGTTGGAAATTATTAGGAATTTTAAAATTTTTACTGCATGTGGTTTTACAATATTTGATTCACTCAGTCTGACGTCTAACAATTTAGTGAAAAAATAAAAGATCATATATATCTTTAGAGATATCCAAAACCTAACCTAACCTAAACTAACCAAAATTTGTAAAGGGATTTTAAAGAGGATGAAATTTCCTAAAAAAAGAATAATATTAAGAAAACTGTAAAATATGGAGAATAAAATTTTTATCACATAAACAGTGACACATGGCTGTTTTTTTTGTAGTATTAAAAAAATATATAGAGAAAATTAATACTTCCTTCTGGCTGTTTCGCGAAATAATTTAACGGGGTTCTCAAATGTGCGTAAAATTTGTTTTTAATTAATTTTATTCATATTAAAAGAAATATACAATTAAAAAGATCATAATGTCTTTGGCAACCAAGCTCAGTAACGGTGACGGCTTGGTCCTAGCTTCACTAGGTAATACTTTTTATAACATATTTTGGTTTTTTATACATACAATTAAATATTGCAATAATTTTAATGTATTCCTAAAAGATAATAAACTGCATATTGTATAATCTTCCCGTATCAAATAACGCAAAATTTAGTTATACAAGACATTAAAAACTTTAAACCCAAATTATAATTGCATTGTATAACTTTACACCCCTATAACATCTAAAAAAACATTTTTTTTAATTTTTCTGACTTTCGACCCTCGGGACTATAGAAAACTTTATTTCTGCGTTAATATTTTTTAAAAATAATAAGTGGTCTTATCAGGATTTTTCGCCTACACCTTTAAGTGGGCACAAGGAAGTGTGTACGTGCCCTTATGCCCTTTAGGACCAGCTGTGTCACTGCTTGTTAATAATTTTTTTTAAGGTAGTTCGGGGCTTTTGTTTTTATTATTATTTTTATTATTATAAATATTATCATCGCTAAATAATAAAAATAATGTAGTAATGTAGAATGAGCTCAAAATAATTATAATGAAAAGGACAATTATATAAGAAGAAATTAATTTTATTGGTCAAAAGATGTAGGGTAGAGTTATTTGTCTTAGTAATAAATCAAACTGGTAACCATAGGGTTTAAAAAGTATTTAATCAAGATCCTTTGACGTTGAATACCACAGTAGGTAATGTAACAGTAAACAATTCATTCAGTTTTACTTTGGTTACACTCTGTTATCAGCAGTTGTACTACTTTAAAGGCAAAATATAAACACAAATTCATTAAAATTAACCGTTTCAAATACGCGTACAAGATAAAAATGAGATTTGTTTTTTGTTTTGTCGAAAGCCACTGGCCTATTAATATTTATCGCTTCGATTGGAATCGTAGTCATTCACAAATCATAAAAAATGGCGGAGGCAACAGACAGTCAATCGGTAAATTGTATTTTAGCATACGAGTAAGAAATTATTTACCGCCCATCGAAGTGTTATTTTCATTGAGAAAAGCTGTGAACGTGGGCGTTATGTCTCCCAGCGTGTGGAACAGGAACCAGTTTTGTTCTCAGCACCAATGTAGTACTACGGAGTATCAACAAAGGAAACAAAAAACCGCAGCGATTATTAAACTAATATCTATTTAAATAAAAGTATTCCACTCGTTGTTAATTAAAAGTTGTCAACTAATTTTTGTTTTGAAAAAAAAATTCTTAGATTTCATTTTGGGTATACCTAGTAGTCAATTTTTGTGTCAATAGCCAATAGAAAATGGCAACAAATATTTGAACTCAATATTCATGCAATATTAATAATGATTTTTACATTTAGGTTTCGTTTAATTTTTTCAGTTTTATTAATGATTTTAAGCTTCCTGGAAATTGTTAGTTTTAATGTACTTTCATCATCATTCTGGGTAAAAGTATTAAAATATAAATAATAAAGTGTAGAAACAACAAAATTTGGTTTAATTTTTTAATCTAAATATAGATTCATTTGCTACTATATGTGTGTGCGGTCCATATGTATGGAATAAATTCATTTGTAGCGTTATTATATACTATATGAAAAAAACCTGAAACAGGTCGATTTTTATTCTTAAATTGACAATTTACAGTATGAAAATATTATCCCCCTCCAGCACCCCTTCGAAATTATAAGCACCCCCTCGAAAATTTTAAATTACAAAGGGGGTCGTTTGGCACCTCGCTGGAAAGGGATTTTAGTCCTCTGTTCAGCAATATAAAGTTTTTTAAGTTTGGTGCAATCATAACTGAGAAAATTGATTTTAAAATGTAAAATTTTGATAATGTCTCTAACACAAAACTTTACGTAGAATGAAGATAATAATGTCACATAATGATTAGAATGTGTTTTTCAATGTATTTAACACTTAAATTAAATGTTCAAAATGACCACCATTCACTTCTTGACGATAACCGAGGCGATATTGTTTGGTCTATTAAAATAACTTTAGAAATAATCAGGGATTTTCGTATCTGTTCTGCTAAATATTAGGAAAAAACTTTGAAGATATTAAAATAATAGTCAAAAAACTAAATAAACAATTGATATAAATCTAGTAGGCTGCTGTCATTTAGGTATTTAAAGTTACTAAAAGACGTCAGTATAATATTTGTGCGCGTATTAAATTTAATTATGGCTCATTTGTCCGAGACTCAAAGAATAGACATTTTAATTATGATTGGTTGTGGTAATAAAACCAGAACTCAAAAGGAGGTTTGTGAAATTTTTAATAATAAATATCCTGGTCAACACGTTTCGCAGTCTACAGTTAGCAAAATTGAAAAAAAGTTTCGTGAAACTGGACATGTAAAAAATATTGAAAAACCAGGTAGAAATGTTCAATTTACTGATGAAAAAAAGTTAGATGTACTTCTAGAGATTGAGGAAAATCCTCATAAGACAACTCGAGAACTTGCCGCCGACAATGATGTAAGTAAATCATCTATTTTGAGAGTTCTGCATAAAGAAAAATACTGCACCCTTACAAAGTTCAGTTGGTTCAGGAGTTAAATGAAGATGATCCTGATAGAAGGCAAGAATTCTGTGAATTGATGATGGATAGAATGAACGCAGATTTGCAGTTCATAAACAAAATAGTTTTTTCTGATGAAGCGACGTTTCATTTAAACGGAACGGTTAACAAACAGAACTGTAGATATTGGAGCAGAGAAAATCCTCACTGGATGTGTGAGGCTCACACTCAATATCCTAAAAAAGTTAACGTTTGGGCTGGTATCATTAACAATAAAATTATTGGCCCTTATTTTTTTGTGGGCACAGTTACTGGTGAGGTTTATCTAGATTTTTTTATTAACTTTTTAGTGCCTACATTACAAAGAATTTTTCCTGATGTTAATCATCCAAATGAGATAGATCGATCTATTTACTACCAACAAGACGGAGCTCCACCGAATTTTGCACGTACTGTTAGAAATTATTTAAACGAGGTTTTTCCCAGTAGGTGGATTGGAAGACGTGGGGCGATCGAATGGCCGGCTAGATCCCCCGATTTGACTCCTCTCGATTACTTCTTATGGGGTTATTTAAAATCTAAAGTATATTTTAATAGACCAAACAATATTGCTGATTTAAAAGTTAGGATAACGAAAGAAATTAACAAAATATCCCCCGAGGTCATACAAAATGTTGTACGAGAATTCCAATATCGCCTCGGTTATTGTCAAGAAGTGAATGGTGGTCATTTTGAACATTTAATTTAAGTGTCAAATACATTGAAAAACACATTCTAATCATTATGTGACATTATTATCTTCATTCTACGTAAAGTTTTGTGTTAGAGACATTATCAAAATTTTACATCTTAAAAATCAATTTTCTCAATTATGATTACACCAAACTTAAAAAACTATATATTGCTGAACAGAGGACTAAAATCCCTTTCCAACGAGGTGCCACACGACCCCCTTTGTAATTTAAAATTTTCGAGGGGGTGCTTATAATTCCGAAGGGGTGCTGGAGGGGGATAATATTTTCATACTGTAAATTGTCAATATAAGAATAAAAATCGACCTGTTTCAGGTTTTTTTCATATAGTACATAATAACGCTACAAATGAATTTATTCCATACATATGGACCGCACTATAAATTTATATTAAATTAAAGTAATTAAAGTAAAACACTTAATCGTAGTAGATACTTACTCCAAATTCCAATGTTTGCAAGTAAATAAAAAGTTAAAATATGTTGTAAAACTCTGTCACTTAAGCTAATTAAAATATTTAATATTATTAATTTCATAAAAAGATTAACTGCCCTTTGTATTTGAAAGTATCTCATACAGATTTGGTCTTCTGATGAGGTTAATAAACTTTAATAAAGTCCATTTAATGTGATTTTGGTTGGTTCTGTCCAAATTATACAAACTGCAGTTTTGTTACTTACAAATTTACTACGATTTACAATTCTCAGCATTGAAAAACTTTGGGTTGAGATTCCACAGCGTACTTCAATCGCAATTTAATTTATTTCAAAAAACTAATTAAATTTATTTTTAATGTGTCACTGTGTTCTTGATGATTGAATCCATGATCTGGTTTATCAAAAGATATGTTGATCTCATCTTAGCATAACCAGCAGATAAAATACCTGAAATTCACATGCGAGGAGGAAGTAGATAAAACCCTACCATTTCCAGACGTGATAACAATACATTGAAAACTAAATGGTATCGTAAACTCATATACAGCAACCGTTACATAAGTTACTTCCCTCACCATCCTACTGAGATGAAATACAATTTTTTAGAACAGCATTAAAAGATCGTGTTACAAGACTTTCTCATCCATATTTTGTTCTGGTTGGTATTTTTATTCTTAGAAAATTCATACCCTTTAAAGTTGATAAATACGTTTCTGTGTTACAAATTTGTTGCGATTTGACTAAATTCTGACAGATTAAAAACGAATAAAATTGTCCAGTGTAGGTAGGTAGTTAACTACTAGGCCATCAATCAGTGGGTAATAAAATCTCTTTCATGGCGTGGAAATAAAAAATTTTCGTTGACTCCACTACGGCTAGCGTGAATTTCCGCAATAATTTATAAAAACCAGTAGCGGCAATTAAATTTAAACATTTTTTTGGTTGGATCATGAATTAACGTACGTCTTTGGTTTAAATGCAAATGTACACGCAAAAGGGAAGTCGACGGCAGCGGCAACCCACTCTCTCGGTTACTACTCGGTTCATTCTCCGCTTCTTTTACACTCGACTAGCAAACATGTACATACTTGGAGGTGATTTCAATTTGAAGTTCCTAAAAGATTCGGTCAACGATAGAAACGGAAAACGTAATGGTGGGTTTCGATCGCTAATAAAATGTACATTTTTAACGGTATCCACATTTGAACGCCAACGTCTTAACCGAATTTTTATTAGTTATCGAAAACAAGTCGTTTGTTTACCTAACCTGTGACAAACCACGCACACTAACCTAGTTTTCTACCAGGTGACGCAGATATTTTACTTTCGCAGTTTCGCCAAATCCTAAGTGCCAAAATTTAGCAGATATTACCTTAGACACACTGTTTATTTATGCTCTTGGCACAGAGTATATAATACAAACCAGAGTATCGACTCGCTGTCAGCACCTTTGATGTTTATAAAACAAAAGCGGCCATTTTTTGGGAGTATAAACCACAAAACAGAAAATTGGTTAGTCTGTTTTGTGGTATAAGCTCAGGGTAGCACTAAAAAAATTGTTATTATAAATAAGAGCCGTACTTGAAATTTTTCTTTATTGTTGAGATAATTGTTATTTTCAGAAAGTTGAGAAAAATAGAATTTGTTTTCAACAAGATTAATAATATTAACTAAACGTTGATTTATTTGTTTTTAAAAAAAGTAAAACTGGTTTTTTAGGTTAAATAATTATATATAAATAGAATTTCTACGCAAAATATATAAATGATCGAATATGTATGTCTTACATGCAATTTTCCTTGTTAGTAAGGAAGAATATAAAAAAAACACATCAACAGCTTTAACACTTATTTATTTCTCCAAATTAACAATTTATCTTTATTTTCATTACTTTTAAAATTTCTGTTGATACATTTAATGATAGTGTATAGTCTTAACCTAAAATATAATTTTTTTACATAAAGTAATGGAAAATTTGTACAAGGATGTATAAAAGTTTCATTACTACTAATATTTAATATAGTTTGAAGAACATGATCTTTTATTGCCAATTCTTCAAATAGTTTTTCAAAAATGTTATTTAGTTTAGCAATAAATATAATAAAACTATTACCAGGCATTAAAATATTTCCATAGACACTATTATCTTTATTTCTATATGCTTTAAATAAACAGAAGAAAGCAGAATCATCTAAATTTTCAATGGATTTAGAATAATGCTCACATTGTATGTTGTTGTAAACATTTTTTTATTAAATATCCACTTACAGAACACTGAAAAGTAGTATTTATTTTAATGTCATTTAATGTAACATTTATTCAGCATCTCCTTCGCAGTTTTTTGTACTTGAATTAAATAGTTTAATTCACTATACCACACAATACAAACGCTACCACTGATTTATTCAACTGCCTACCTTAACCGAAATTAATGGGGACGGCTATGGATACTTCCAAAGTGTCATGGCGATACCTGCAAATGGATGCTTACCCCCTCCATATAGAGTCGATACTCTGGTTTGTATTAAATACTCTGTGCTCTTGGTTAATTATTTTTTTCTAGTTTAATCTAATACATCTTTTAAGCGTCCCAACAAAGAAAGTTCCTATAAACTTTGATGATATTTGCAGTACGGCTAACCTAATAACCTTAATTCTGATCGACTTTAATTAACAAACAAAAAAAAGGTTGATCGTCGAGGGGTGAAAATTTAGGCTTGTACATATTTTTGTACGCTGTATCATAAAAAAATAAAAACAAAAAATGTTGTCCTCCTTAACATTTATGGGGACGAGAATTTTATATATTTGATTCTTTTTTTTTTAAATAAAATTTGACGTTAATAAATTTTTGAATTTTGTGAATAAACTGTTGGTTTATTTTCTGGAGGTCAAGTTCTCGTTGGAACACCGTGTATAAAATAAAATATTTTTCTCTAAGATTTGCTATGTGCATTTTTTCATAAATAAAATTATTCGTATTAGTTTTTAAAGCTATTTCAGAATCTGTAGCTAAAATTTCATTACCTAAGTCATCTTCTAGAGAAGAATTAATCCGATTGTATAAGAAGTTACATGAGAAAAGGTGTAAGGCATTCCAAAACATCTGGTTTAACCAAGAATGTCTCGAGAAGAATTTTATACCAAAATATGTAAAAATAAAATGTAGAATTCAATCAAGGGAAGCACGAAAAAAATTAAAAAGGGCCAAAAAATTTGGATTAAAGAGGAAAGTAGAAAGTGGTTCAATATAAGAGATTCTCTAGATATTTATATTAAAACTGTTCATTCAGAATTAACTTATTTAATGCATTCTGTAGAATTTGACTGCCTAGATGATAAAATTAGAGAACAGGTCAGTATTTTGAAACATGAAAAATACCAAAAACAGATAAGTAAATCAGAAAAATTAATGAATCTCCAACACATTATACAGAAGATAATGACACAGTAAATACTCATGTACCAGTAAGTACATTTTGCTCCTCCGTGTGTAAATCTATCAGACACCATTTTTTCAAATAATAATGGAAATAAATTTTTAGATAAGGGTTTAAAATAATGCATACCGCCCAAATTAACAAATAGTATAAAATAAATTTTAGCTACAGATTCTGAAATAGCTTTAAGAACTAAATCAAATAATTTTATTTATGAAAATATTTTTCTTTTATAGATATTTTTAAAGTAGCACAAATTATTAAATTTTAATTTTTAAATTAAATTATTTATGAAAATATTTTTCTTTTATAGATATTTTTAAAGTAGCACAAATTATTAATACGTCAGTAGCATATTTGTGTCACTTATAAGTGTCTCTTACATTAAGACTATAAATTATAGCATGAATTCACTTATTCAAACTAATTTTATGGCACGTTAACTTAAAATCCATTAAGAAAACATCTTTGCGCATTAAAAAAGTCCTTCAATAATTCGTTTTCGCTTTCATTTCGCAAAATAACAGCGTTAACAAATGAGTTACTATATTTTTCGACTACACCTGTAGAGATTACAAGTTCGAACAAGCCGTATAGATGTGTGTTTTGAGTAGGCGGCATAACTGAAAGTAAAACACTTTTAGTAGTGATGAATCAGGTTTCGAGGAATGTACTTATTGGTTAAATATTACGACATATATTGCAAAAAAAAGTGCGACAAACTTGTTGACCTACTTAGGGAGGACTAACCATTGATAAAAAAAAGAAAAAAAATACGAAATGTAATGACATCACATCGATTATGTCCTCCCCCCCGTGGGTTAATAAAAATTTGTATCCAAAAATATAATATAGTTGTAAACAATTAATACTATGATAATAATTAAATAATTGGTTGGGTGTAACAATAAAATAAATAGAAAACCAAGAAATATAAACAGTGAAGAAAACTTTTGAAATACCAATAATGTAAATCAAAGTGACACTAATTATAATCAAATTCTAAGTTGGTTCAGAAAACAAATAAAGGCGTATATACAGCCAAATATTGTCTTTGAAATAGTTTATTGAATTGCTGCGTAGATTTCATCCATCAAACCTGAGAAGAAGAAGAAGAGTTTACAGTCGATTATTATTAGGAAGTATCGCCAATCTGCATTCAAAATAAAAGACTAAGCTGAAACTATTAATTTATAATATCAAGAATTCAAAATAAATGAATGTTTTATCCAAAATGGTGTCCAATTCTTTTCAATGTAGTACTAGATGTGAATTAGGTACAAAATGGAATAAAACAGGTGTGAATTGGTTTTAGAAATAAGCAAATAATATGGATACTTAACGGAATTTGCGTTGGCTGACGCTTTAGTAGTTTAAGTATTTGAAATCATTTAAATAATTTTTTATCTATAACTACTTACTGAAGCATAATAAGTAAATGATAAAAATTTCAAAATGATTGCATTGCTTTAAAACCCTTTTACCTTTAATAATGCCCCTAAGCATGCTTCTGATCAGGTGGTTAATGTCCTCCTGTGGTATCTCATTCCACGCAACCACTAACTCATCTCGAAGTTCTTCTAGAGTTTGAGGAGGACGTAGCAAATTGAGCAATCTCCTACCCATTATATCCCACACGTGCTCAATTGGAGATAAGTCGGGACATCTTGGTGGCCAAGGTAACAATCTGACATCATAATGTTGAAAGAAGTCTATTGTGACTCTTGCTACATGTGGTCGGGCATTATCTTGTTGGAATAAAGTTGGATTTGCCAGGGTGTCAAGATAGGGTAAAAGATGGGGTTCTAAAACTTCTTGGATATAACGCTGCGCATTCATGTTACCTCTGATGAAGATTAAAGGTGATCTCGAACCATAAGCTATAGCACCCCAAACCATAACTCCAACAGTTTGATGAACATGCCTTTCAACAAAAAACCGTAGTTTTCACCACGTCGTCTTCTAACGCTATATAGCTCGACCATCGTGCATGTCTAAACAAAATCGAGACTCGTCACTCCATTCCTAATCCCAGAGTGACCGTTCTCTGCACCACTCAAAGCGATGTTCTGGAGTTAAAGGAAGGACCCAATGTGGTCGGTATGAAAACAGGCCAAAACGTCTTATTCGTCGGTAAACACTTCGCATGCCAATAGGTCTTCCGTGATCTGCAAACCATTCATTTGCAAGAAACGGTCCCCTAAGGCCAATAATCTTAGGTAGGGATCTTCACGGTCTGTTGTTCCACGGGGGCGTCCAGAGCCCCTTGCTCTTTGCGTACAGCCTTCTCGAAGTAATGCCTGACAACACCTAACCACGGTGTATACATTTATTTGCACTCTAACTGCAATTTCCCGAAAAGAAAATCCAGCCCCACTATACGACCCCTATCAAACTCACTAAGTTGACGAAATCGTACAGGTCTCTGTACCCTAGGCATCGTAACCAATCGTTAAGAATGTCAAGAACCAAAATCCGCAAAATTTGGAAAAAAAGCACTATAAAATCACTTAAACTGGGTGTGTTCGGGTTTTTATGTCACTTAGTATATTTTTTTATGGATTTAGTCTACTTTTCCCAGCAGGTACGAAAGTTTGACATTTTCTCTACCTGCTGTAAAGAAAAAGACTCTTCTGGTGTGACATACTATTTCTGCTTTTCCATTTTGTACGATTATTTGTCCTGAATATTTAAACTGTTCTAATTGTTTTATGTTTATTTTCTTTTTATAATTCTTTGTTCTATATATTCAGGACTTGCAATCGTAACCCAAATATCAAATTTTGAAATTATTTTACGTAATTCGTATAGATTATAAAAATAAGTGAGCCCAGCAATTCTCCCCATTTGGGTATATAAAATGTATAAAACCCTTCCGATTTGAAAAAATACATATCTTTTCCATATTTTTATTTTATTTTTACATTGTTTTGTCCATCTTTTCATGTAATTTGTTATTTTTTCCTTATTTATTTGTGTTGGTTTGTCTGTTTCTATGATGTTTTGTACGTTTTATACATTTCTTCTTAGTGGTTTTTATTTTTTTTGACGAGAAACTCTGAAGATGGCTTTGTAAGCCGAAAGCGTTCAGTTTCTAGATTTACATTTTACTTAATACACACTTATTAAAAAACTTTTAAGTTTTTTATTAAAATACATTTTCCCATTCACCTACATATTCCATATAAATATAGTTTCTGTCAGTTGTATATTTACATTAAACTGTAGCCTTGAACCTTGTTCAGTCCTAACTTTGGAGATCTATGACCACAAGAGGAAATGGTACATTTTTTTGACATAAAGCAATTTTCAGAACTCGCAACTAGTCGCTTAGATTCCTGGTTTTATAGTCCTTACTAAAATTTATATTCAAATTCTAACTTAAAAACCCTATAACAGGAAAGGAAAAATATATAAAGTATTAACATTAATTTATTTCTGGAACACGAAAACACCCTGTATAATGAGTTTTTAGGAAAAATTCCTCCAATATTAATGACATTCTTTTAGAAGTATAAATGCCAAGGAAAGCAAAATTATTTTTAAAATCGATATATTTAGTTGACTTAATTAAGGCCGTCCAGTAACAACTAAAACATGCAAATTAAAAAAAAAGGAGAGTATTTACAGGGAAGTCTATATATGGTAAGACATTTCATAACTAGATAGTTGTTAATTAATTATATAAGAAATAGTTGTTTATAATGTTGTTATTGCTGTTATTTATTTGTTATTTTCAACATAATTATGGATGAAATAATAAAAAATGTGCGTGATACAGAAACAAAAATACTTTGCTACGCCGATGATGCCGTGATATGTGCCGAAAATCAGTACAACATGACTATCTCAAGCGAAAAAACTAAATGTATGACAACTTCGAAAGAAACTAGAAATAGATGGCCAAAGCAAACAAAGTAGCGGGGTGCCTCAACGACGTAATCTGGCGAAACAAACACCTACAACAAAAAATAAAGGCCACAATTAGACCCATCATGACATACACATCGGAAACAAGACTAGAGACAGCAAAAACGAAACAACTACTGGAGACCACAGAAATGAGAATACTAAGACGATTATCTGGAAAAACGCTACTAGATATATAGGGAAAGAAACGAAGACATACGGCAATCATGCAATATTGACAGCATAAATGAATGGGTTCTGCAACGCAACACATAAGCCGAGTAATGTCAGAAAATAGGTTGGTAAGAATTGCCCGAGATAAATCTCCAAGTGGTACACGCAGCAGAGGCTGACCTCGTAAAAGATGGAGTGACAATTTAGATCTAGGAACAGGATGAGGACAAATCGAAGAAGAAACAGGTCATGGACCTATTATAGAAGTGCCAAGTCTCTGTGCCAAGTTTTTTAGATAGTTTTTTCATGTTTAAGAATTTATTTTTTAGGATGGGGAAGACCCTGTAGCGATCGCTAGATGTATTCAAATTAAGAGCTACTTTTTTCTATGCCTCTATCTTCACGTCATTAGAGACTGCGTCAGTCCTTTTATTTTCAATAACGCCTCATCGTTTCTTCTTTGGCCGTAAAGTTTTCTGACCTTATTTTATTTTTATTCATTTTTGGTATAATAAAATAATATGCAAAACTAACAACACTCCAGAAACTGATATTGTAACTGGAACTAGGAAGGCGCTGAGGGTTAGAATCGCATTAAAATTTTTCTTTTGCAAAACATAGTAATTTACTCCACAGTAGTTCATTCGTCTAACATTCATTGATACCAACCTTTCAAAATGATTGATTAACAAAACTGCACGAAAATATCACTGGTACAACACGTACGGGTTTAAACTTTTGTTAAATTTAACCTTATGGCTAGATAAACCAGGTTTACCCGACTGTCGGTACAACTCGCCCTATAAATGAATGGGAATCGTCGTCTTGTGAATTTTCACTATATACTTATTTTAATAATTACTAAAGGTGTTTTTTTTTCTTAAGAAATTATGTTTTACGTAATTTATTGTGTTTACAATTACAACATTTATGATTAACGAATTCGAAGATGCTTTTTTAAAAATTTTATTTATTTACTACTTTACAAAATGTTATACTTTTAACAATACTATTAAATATTAAATATCAAACTAAAGATGAATGATGAATGAATCAATGAATAATAATATAATTTTACAACGCAAAATCTGATTATTTATATTATTCCTAATCTTTTTTACTACATTAAAACTAATAAAAACAATGAAAAAACAATGAGAAATCTTGTAAACAAAATCATTAAGTTTAAACTAAAAAAGGTTTTTTAAATTCAACAAAACAAACAAAAACGTTATTGCGTTTTAACTTAAATATTTCTTGTTCTTCTAAGACTGTAACTCAACTAATAGTTATATACCTACCTACTTAGATACAAAATTTGTTATATTTTAATTTATGGTTTATTAGAGTTGTCATTTTTTGCGATACATCTAACTATATAACGTGGAACGAGACAATTAAAGACTGAAATTGATTTTTCTTTTAACTGCGTTCCTCAGAAACGAAGACCTAAGACCTAACCGTCGACCAGCTGACTGCTTGCAGAACGTCGTAGATAACCGGTATGGTATAACGGTTAGTCGACTTGGCAACGTCGCGTCGTCCGCGGACTCGAAACGAATCTTATGTAAATGCATAATCTAAACTTACAAAACAATTTATCGTGGTATTTTCTTATCAACGAAAACAAATTTTAATAAACATGTTGCCCAATTCATTGAACTAGGTACATTATTTCGATTTGAAATCAGACAAGTTCTCATTATAATTTTAAATTAGAATAGGTACCTAATTCTTTAAAAAAATGCATCGGTATTAACAGTAAATAAAAAAAGATTGAAAATATTTTAATTGTTTTATTTAACGTTAAAGTTGTTTGGTGGGTATCGGTTTGACCTGGATTAGTAAAAGGTGAATCTTGTTCGAAAAGTGCGGAGAGCACATAGCACATAGTTTCTTAGAGCGTAAAAAGTTCAAAACGAGTTTGCTGATCTTGATATTTCCTGTATAGTACCTACCTATATTATTTCAAAGCAAAAATAATGTAAGTAATACTTGTAACTACTATGCACTAATGGTTACATTTTTAATGATACTAAGCTAATAGCAACAAAAACTTATTTTTATCATTTTAACGTGATGATGAACTCCTCTTAAAAGATTTATTGAGGGGTTAGGTTGATGAAACATATGCACGTAGTGTTGAAAGGCGCGGTGGGCGTAAATCATGCCTTTTAGTACTTCCTGAGGAGCATTAAGTTGCAAGTACTTGTATAAAAATAACTTTAAAGCGATGCATTCTCGAATCTCGATGATTTAATATGAAATTTATAGAGTAATAAATCACTGTGATAACACAGTATTCGGAATAGGTAAGTTTTGATAACGTCTAACGGATATTTATATTTCTTCTGTAAATTCGAGATATAGTTTTACACAATCTTATACACATCCGATCTGGATGTTGGATATACAGGGCCCGCTTGAATGCACGATAAAATCTTAACCTCGCTTAAAAGAATTTAGATTAAATAAAGAATATGCATATTACAGACATTTTACTGTTTGTGCAGTAAAATATGTAATCTTATGATAGAAGGAAAGAACTTGAAGACATTTTAAACTTTGTACCTATTATATTTTAATCTCAAGTTACAAATTAATATACCTACCTCTGTTTAATAGTGGAGAAATGAATGTCTTTAACGAAATCTAAATCTTGTTTTTTTATCACAAATGTGTATTTGGATGTCATTGGTGTGTATAAGTAAGTTTGGATGTTCAAGGAGGTGGTTTCCATAATTTGACTTATCTGGTTGTTTTAATTTATATGCTCTAAGTGTTCATTGAATCTTACTTCAAAATTACTTACAAAAAAGTATCGATTATAATCTTCTTCTTCTTATTCCTCTTCTTCACTTTAGGTTTGAGGCACTTTGCCTGTTACCTGTTACGGTACAAATCCACTATCTTTTCTTTCATGGTTTTGATAAAGTCTGACTTTAGCTGGTATCCTCTTCTGCATCCGCTCTACGTGTTCCACTTAAATCGGGAAAAATCAAGCAAATTAATCTATAACTTAATTTGCCACCAAAACATTTTTTTTCAAAACTATGGAATCCTTTTTGGGTAAAGGTGTATTTTAGGTCACCCCCCTAGGCGCATGCGGCAATTTGAATTCTTAAATTAATTTTATTGGTCGACGAGAACAGTACCCGAGCGGTAAACTTTAAATTTTAAGCTACGTTGCCACATTTTTGTGAATAAATAAACTGAGTGAAAGATCTCGAAAAGATGAAAATTACATAGATATTCTTTCAAAAAATTAGACAAATTAGATGTTGACTGGAAAATTAAGTTTTTTTAAATAAATAGTGAGTCAGAACAAAAAATTTTGCATCTGAAAACATTTCTGGATTTAAACTTGAGGTACATATAAACTTATGAATCACTTACAAAAGTTTTTGCCAATAGGTATTTTCTATAATGCCTTTACATTAATAGTTTATATTTTTTAATGAATTTTAAACCATAATTAAAATAAGTCCCATAAGTAAATATGTCATTTATGGATTTTTAAAACTCCTTTAATCTTTAAATATTTACCAGTTTCTTTTTTTTAAATCAAATTTACTAAACCCAAACGAAACTATTCGGTTTAAAGGAAAAATTATTTAAGTCGACAACACCGCAACTTCAAACTCGTCTAAAAATCAATAAATTTGAAATTGTCGCGCATGCGCCTAGGGGGGTGACCTAAAATACACCTTTACCCCTTTTTGTTTTTGCGACGGACTAGAATAAGTAATAATGGTAGAAAACGAAAAATAAAAAGAATAAATTCGTAGGTTAGAATATGCTCCATTAATTCAATAAACATAAAAATAGACAAACCTAACAATAAACCTAAATAGTAGACATAAAAAAAAGAAAACAAAAAAATAAATTTTACTTCCCAAATTTATAAATTTTTTCGATCGATATGCCAATAACCATGAACATTAAGTAAAAATGTAAAGAACCTCGAATACAGATCGTAAAAATGCAAGAAAAAAGTATTCCATAAAAATTTTCGTATCTCAACGGAGAACCAAATTATTGGGAAAAAATTAATTTAAACCTTTTTTCAAGATGCAGAAATTCTCATTTTTGGTCTTCAAATGCAGCTTGTTCCAACAACTTGATCCGCGTCGACAAATAATTTAAACCAATAAACAAATAATCACTGAAACATTATATATTTTTATTTCCTCAGATTAAGTTTGTCTTTTTATTAAAAATTTCGAAACAATCCTCGTACCTACCTACTTATACCGTTACAAAACCAAGTATTAACCATTTTTTTTTATAAAATAAACTATTGCAATTTCTTTTACCTACATATAATATTTATGAAACGGCAACAGCGACTTAAGTACAGTTGACTCACATCACCGGTTCTTCCGATCCTCAAATCTCGTGCTTTACTCTATACTTTATCGACGTCTATTGCTCGACGTTTATCTTTTATTAGCACGCTAAAGCTCGTATCTATTTATCTTTGTCGTCCGGCCGCCAAGTGGGAGTTTATCTGCTACAGAGAGCACACGGTCCCTATGTTGATGTTCTGCGACCTGCAAGCGAGCAATCCACTCTCGGAGATCGCGTCTTAACTACTTGTTTCTACCCGTGTAGTGTATTGTATTGTTAGTTAACTCGACTAACTCGGGGTGCGAGTGTCATTCGATGACTTAAGTCCAAAAATAAACATCGCCGCTAATTAGTTTGGTTAGTTTAACGAATTTTTATTGAGGATTTATTTCAATTTACTGATTCTGAAAAACCGCGCGTTTTGCCACCTGTTTTGTGCGGTTAGTGAATATTTTAGTGAGCAAGTTTTTAGATATACCTATATACATTCGTTTGATTTGAAGAGCATTTTTTATTTGTTTGTATTGTTTGAATGTTTCTGTCTGGGGTGAACTGCCACTGGTGCACACAGTGACATAACAAATTTGTTGGCGTTAATAAAAAGAGAGACGGAAACAATCTTGACTCAGATGTAACAAGTGAAAAAAGTGTTTTCGCAAAACTGGATTTTAATTGGAACAGTAAGTAAGCAGCGAGTATTAAATTTATTACGTTTGTATTTAAATGCGAGAGAAATATATATAGAAAGTGGGTCGCCAGTTGATAAAGGTTTTTAACTCTCCGGTTTAATGGTAGACGAGAGAAGAAATATATTATCGATAATCGTACAGGGTCGCTCAGATAATATTTACTGCTCTCCCGGGGGCACTATCAGTAGACCGGTCATAAATTCTCAACGGTCGCTTATATTAACACTTGATACGCAAACAAACTGTCTTGCCTTTCTTCAAATTACCCATTTTTTTCGGGTAGGTACTCGAATTAAAAGTCACTCCTTAATAAAATGTTATTAATTACAGGTGCAATTTTGGGTCTGGTGTCCCTTAGCTGTATTATTTGGTCATTTCAAAATAAATAATATATGATTAACAACAAAATTCTACATTTTACATACAAAATGACTAAGCACACAACCACCTGTCTTGTGTCTGGTCTAACCGAGGGTCTAACCAAAAAACATCTTCTTTTTCTATTGTTATAGAACACTAAAATAATTAAAACTAAAGCTAAGGATAAATAACAGACATTCTTCATTAACATATCGAACTTCACACTAATGGTGGATTTATGCAGGAGTTTTAAGTCTTAGTTATAAATCATAAGTTTTATGTACCTAATAAGTCATAAGAAAGTTCAATAATTGATTTTCAATTAACATGTTTATATACTTGGTCATAAGTCTTAAGTTTTAGTCATAAGTCTTAAAAGTTGGCCAACATTTGTCTATTATGACTAAAAATTATGATAACAATTGCATTTCAAAAGAAATTCAAAACATAACATAACCTCGTATTTTGCTTTGTGCCATTTTGGTAAACTTTTTCATTTATCTCAATTTCAATATAAAATAGGTACCAAAATGGATATAGACGGCCAATTAATAGAACTTGAATTTTGAATTAGGTAATACGATTGCGTGAAATTGGCTAATGAATGGGAGTCTTCTCATGATGTGACATTTCTGCATAAATGCAATGGATTTTTCTTAAGACTTATGACTTATTACAAAAACCTTATGATTTATGACTAAGACCTAAAACTTCTGCATAAATCCACACTTAATTGATCTTAAAATTGTTCATGCCATATTCTTACATTTAATTTTAAACCTAGTAAAATTTTAAAGGGATTATAGAAATTGAAGGATGCTTCAATAAAATAAGCTGTAATTTGTAAGCAGATTACATGAAACCTTATAATATCAACCAAATCTATTGTACAAGGTAACAATTAAAAAATAATTAGAATTAGAAATAATAAATAATGTAAATTTATCGTACTAACACATCGTGGAAGTCGATCTTAGATACTAAGAATAATAAACAACTATTTTTTTAAACTTAACTTCCACGTTTTATTAAAAAATTCGCTTTTAAATTACAATGACAGCTGTTTTGCTAGAATTAACATCGTCATGTATATATAGGTCAAATACAAAGAAATTTTGAAGTAAGATTCAATGAACCCTTGGTTTTTCTATATCATTGCACAGTTATACTGATCTTAGAGGAAATTACATCCAGGATAATTCCTTAAGGCTAGTAACATCTTTGATATTGTTATGTCTTATTACTTCCATACTTGGTCTAGCCTTAAAACATGGAAGTTAAGTTTTAAAGAATAGTAATTTTCAAATAGATGAATATTCAAAATCTCTTTCAGTAAGAAAAAAAAAGGAATATAAGTAAGTACCTATAAAATTTTTGTAATTTCAGTTTATTTTGAATGGAACCTTTTAAGTAAAATTTAACATTTCTCTAATTTGTGTCTTAGTGGATCCTACCATCTGTGGTTAGAATTCTCACACAGCAACTCTAAATGCCTTATAAGTAAAATTTTAAATTAATTACTGAAGATAAGCAAAGAGTAGTTAATTCTTCATTGCCTTTGTTATACAAACATCTACATTTGTCTGAGAATACTTCTTATTTACACAGAACCTGTCCGATATATATAACTAGAGTGATATCCCAAATTAGGATGAACAACTTAAATACTTTTAAGATCATTTACCAAAATATAAAATATACCATTGACATGAATGCCACCTGTAGTTTGTGTAACCTTCAGGAAAGCAAAACTTTAATTCATTTGTGGTCAGAATGTCCAATATATAATGGATTAAGAAAAAACTGTCTGCTCATAATTCCTAAGTCAATAATTGATTTTCTGAGCACAAATGGTTTCAGCAAGTTGACCAAGGTTGTAAATTATTTTGATTATTTTCTCAGTATTTTAAAGCTGAGAGCTTTTGCTTTAGAAGAGTAAACATTTTTTTTCTTTTCTGCCACTTGTTGCCATTTTTTTTATGTTTATTAATAATACTGTTCTAATAATATAAGCTAATAATTGAATTGTAAAGATAAGTATTTATATGTTATGTTTTTGATTATTTGTACTCTGAACCTCTTATACCTAATAAGAATTGTAAATTCTTTAAATACATTAAAATATTTATCTATCTTAGTGGATCCAAACAATATTGTTGCCTTCAATGCTCCAGTTTTACATCAATTATCTTTTTTCTTTCATTTATTAAAAATATCACAGATTGTGTAAATGGAAAAATACACCATTTTACAGCCAAGCACAGCTATGTGAGATTAACAAAAATTTTGTGTCAATATAACTTTTTGCTTTACTGTGGACCAAAAACAGCTTTATCCCATAAACTCTATCCAAAAACAATGAGAAAAAATTATTTAAGGTTAAGAAATTTAGCTTTTTAGCTTATTTTCCTTGCCATTTCTTCCCCAATTTCCTCTGTCTGATCATGTATCAACTTAAAAATATCTTTTATATGTCAAAGTACTATTAGTTCTTGTCTTTCTAATACAAAACATGAAATTAATGAACTGTCTAAACTCAGTTGCAACTTTAGCAGTTTATATCAAGAAACATTTATCCTCGCATTTATCTAGACCTTATGATTAATTAAGACTTCATGATATTCCAACTAATAACTTAATCTATACAGTCTAAAAGTATTCAAATTTGTCTTTCATTGCAAGTTCTTAAGCAGCAGATACCTCACCAGGTGAAATTATCAGTTATTTAAATAGTTAGAAGAAATAGGTAATGTCCTCAGTAATATACCAAAATTATTCTGTGAGACAGTTTATAATCTTAAGAAATATATCTGTCAAATCGACACTGGTAGGCACAAGTTATTTTAAAATAGCTTAAGAATGTATTAGGCAATAAATTTTGACTGACATCCTGTCAGATCATACTTGAAACAGATGTGAACAATAAGAATTCTCTAAAAATTAATGTTAGTTTCAGTTATTTATTCCAATTTAAAAAAAGTAGATACAAAAATGTTACGTTTTATTTACTCTTTTTAATTTTTATTTGACAATAATTGATTGATAGAGTGAAGTAACATAATATTAATAACCTCAAATTAAATCCTTTATGTGCTTACTTATAAGTGTGATTTATGTATCTACATAAGGACTATAACCTTGGAATTTAATCTGTTTGATGTAATTTGTATCATTTTCTAAACAAACCGATGTCATCGCTAAATAAGGTGTCGAATTCCTGTATTAAGTCATCTTTAGTTCATTAAACTTTGAACAAAAAATGTGATATATAGGATAGTTTAATTGTTATTTACGCCTTTCCTTAATATAATATATACAATTACTCAGAGACAGGTATTATACCTATAATAATATTTGGGAAAAGTTTGTTAGTGCCCAGCGACACGAACTATCGAAAAAAACTAATATTAAACTTCAGCAAGTTATAACATGTAAAAATTATTGTATCTTATATAATAAATAAAATGTTTAAAGTCTCAAAAGAAAAATTAAATTTACAGTCCCCTTAACAAACCACACAAATTTTAGTGTAAATTTTGTTTCCTCAAAATTTGAAACGACTCACACTTGCTACTTTATGCCATAAATTAAGCAACAATAAAAGATGAATAGGGCACCACACTGATAACCATAAATTGTATTTAAAAGAAACATCTCAATAGCTTGTTTCATTCTAAAATAAGTATAACAATGGTTGACGTTTAAATTGAAATAAATTGATCTATTTTTTTAATTTATATTTACATAATCACTTCGAAGGACATAAAATACATTGAGGGAATTAAGAATCTGTATGGTAGATTCACTGAAGTTTAAAATTGCAAAACTTTACCTTCATATTGTACTTACTACTCTTTTGTGGTGTATTTTTGGATTTGTGGGGTATATTGCCTTCTCTAACTCTATCGTTTCTTGGAATTTATGTAATAAATTAAATTTTATTACTTACATAACTTTTGTATCTATTAAATAGCTTTCCATCTCTTGAAATGATCGCAATAATTTATGTCACTGTAGCCTTGATAATGAGTTATGTTTAATAGTGATAGATAAACGTATTTCCAGTTCAATATAATTAGATTTTTTAACAAAAGAATGAAAGTACATGGTCGTTAAAAAATAACAACCATCGACTAAATAATTTTTTCAATGTTTTAAAGTGATTTTGGAAGTTCAAAGTTATTTAATATGGAAAATCGTCGGTTATCTTCCAGTTTAACTTAACCATACGCTTGAAAAACTCTCTGCGCATGTACAAAATTATTTGAAGTTGACAGCGGGACAGCCACACAGTGTTGTCAGTTTAAATATTTTTTCCTGAAACCGAATAGTTTATTTATGATTTAGGAGCGTTACTGCTAAACTTCATAAGTAATAAATAGGATGCTAAGAACAGCAATTAAAAGCTCAATTAAAAGGTACTTCCCACCGGTGTGAAGTTAGCAGCCAATTTTAGCTGCAAAAATATTGGAAGCTGCTGGATTTTTACTTTCAGTGGTGCACAAGTAAAATGTAATAATTTTAAAAAATAAACGACTTTACAAATTATGAACATAATTAAGATAGAGTTTACTTTTTTCTCAAGGTAAAAATGGAGTCTTGTAGATTATTTAATACACATTTGATGATAAAATTAATATTAAGTAATTATGAATTTAAAAAATCTGTGGTTTGCATAAAAATGCAATATTTCAATCAATTAATCGATTAAAATATTTCTAAATTTATTAAAGAACAGTAGGTATTATAGCTTGCTAACAGGTAAAAATAGGGGTTGAAATACTACCCTTGAATATTTAAAAATTTGTAACTGACAAAGAAAATGAAAATCCCCAAAATACTGTCAAACGGAAATTTGCTTCTTTACACATTTTAAATAAATTGGCTTAGAGTTCGATTTTTACCTTGAGAAAAATTTAAACACTATCTTGATTATGGTCGTCATTTGCAAAGTCTATAATAAGTAAGTCTATAATTTTTGTATTTCCAATGTCTATTCACTCACTTTATTTATTCACACATATGTGGCAACGCAGCTCGAGATTTAAACTTTGCCACTCCTTATCGACCAATAAAATTATTCTTGAAAATTCAAATTTCGTACATGCGCAGAGAATTTTTCAAACGGATGGTTAAACCAAATCGTCTTCTAATTTTGTATTTGATACTTCTGAAAGTGTTGAAGTGTGAAAATTGTTTTAAAAATATGACACCTTTATCGTTAGTCATTGTATTTTACCCAGAATTTACCACTTTAAAAAACAAATCAACCTAGTTGACTGAACCTCAAACTTAAATATTGAAATATTATTTAAACATGCGTTTGTCTTAATGGATTTATCTTGCTTGAGTTTGGTCAGTTAAATCAACATTAGACTGTATATTTAATTTTATTTTTTTTTATATCTATTCATCGTTAAATCATATGAATATTCGGTATTAAGAAAAAATTATTCTAAGCAATAAATCACAATTTTTGTTTTGTAATTAAAGATAATTGGAAATATAAAAAATCGTTTAATAATTCTTTGTAAATGATAACCCACTAAAAAGTCTTATCAGAGTAATAACATTTAATCAGATATTGGTTAAATATCTAGTCCGGCGCCAATATAAAACCTGATCAGGTGATACTATAACTGGCGATGACTACGATTATCTTGATGACTGTAATACTGAATTTTTTTTTGTATTAAACTTCATCTAATCACAGCGTCTCATGCTCGAGATTAAAAACATTCCCAGAAGTATAAAATTAGTATTGAAATAAGTGCCATAATTGGATGTTTTTTTTTGCTTTGAAAATTTTTACTCTCCTCGATGATTAGCGAATTCTTGCAAACAGGAATCTTTTAATAGGTTGAAAATTTTATATTTATTAGCCGTAATTCATAGAATTGAATACATTCTACACAGATTGCAAGAAATAAGGAATTCTTGTTGGTTGAACAAAGGAACTTCGCTGTAAAATAATTTTAAAAAATAGTTTAAAATTGTTTAAGTTGGTATACACAGGGTGTACCAACCTCACAAAAAAGTTCGGTATATGGGTTGTTTTAGAAGATATCAAAAAATGTTATTAACAAAAATAGTAGATGTCTTTAAGGTCCATATTTTGAAATTACCTTAAACTATAAAGAGTATTGTATAACTGCGTTACAAACCAAACATAAGAATTTTTAAATGGGAATTCCTGTATATTATAAGGGTTATAGCACAATAAATTTAAACACTTATTTCATGCTATCAGTAAATTCTGTTTATAGCAAATTGTTTATTGATTAATTTGAATTGTTTATATGGGACTGTGTCTAAGAATAAATCATAGTTTTTTAAACTTCTCTTTTTACTCAATTATTCCACACACTAATTCACTCGTATTTGTCACTTTTCTTTATTAATATCTTGCACACCTAAGTCCAAAAAATAAACAACAAAAACACGCAGACAACAATGAAATAATTGTTAACTCTAATTTTGGCAGTTATTAAACAAATTCCCCGCTCTGCAGCGCTATTTATTCTAAAGATTAGCTTTGAAGCTTGAGTTTTAAGTATTTTTTTTTAAGTGTTAAAGATAAAGGTTTAAACTTTAGAAAGGTATTTGATGTATCGGCAAAATACTAAACATTCACAGAACACAAATAATCATTATCCTTTTGCGAGAATTCTTAAAAATCTACCTGTTCAAGATGCCTCTTGTGAACGTTAACAATAACGTAACAATGGCCCACCTTTTACTGCGTCTGTTCAAAGAAAACTGTGTTTAGTCAAAGTATTTGTAGAAATTTTATGGTTTGTAAGTCGAATTGTTGGGATATTATAATCTCAGTGTTAACTAACAAGTGGCATCTTGTTGAACCGTCATGGTATATTTATGGTATATTGGTAAAGTACGTTTCACAATAATTCGTTGACTCGGTACCTGACCTAAGTAATTAGTAATGAAAGGTTATAAATTTCTCACTGTACAGTAAACATTAACAGATCCGTAATCCGGTTTTCAAAATAGATTTAAATAAAACTCAGTAACATTTACTAAAACTTAAATTTATTTTGTAAAAAAAATCAAGAAATTTTTTAAAAACAAACAAACAAATTTTAAGTTTATTTATTAATTGAAATTAAACAAAACTGTTGAAACTTACGTATACGTATACGCTTTGGTCTATTTCATCTAATTGGCAGATGTTGTCAAAAAATGTTTCAAATAAAAAAGATGTAGTTTAATCATGGCCACATTTTAAAAAAATTTTGTACTACAGGGTATCCCAAAAAATTGATTTAAATAAAACTAAGTTAACATTTACTAAAACTTAAATTTATTTTGTAAAAAAAATCACGAAATTTTTTAAAAACAAATTTTTATTTTATTTATTAATTGCGATTAAACAAATGAACTAATTCTACATTATTTACAACTTTTTAATCTAAATGTAGTTCAGTATCACTATCGTCTTCATTTAAATTAATAACTAAGGGTGCTACAGTTACATTAACATTTCGATATGTACCTTCAACCTTAATAACATGCTGAATCGAATTTTTCTAGCTATCAATGGGAATATTACTTGTCACATTTCTGATTAACTCTATAACACATGAGTTTAATGTGGGTGAAACGTTTTCCGATCTAACTTTGGATTTTAGCTGATGCCACATGTGTTCTATAGGATTGAACATGCAATAATATGGGGGAAGCCGTAACACTGTGTGGCCCATATTTTTAGCAATAGTATCGCAAACGTATTCTTTTTCAATACCGAACGCTGCTACAACTTGTAAGAAATCACGTTTTGTGTACGATTTTTCAAAATAAAGGTCATTTTTTAACAAATACTCTTCCCATTTCCCATTTATTGTTGTTGCTATTTGGTACTTTATTTAATTGACGGCTATGATAAGTTGCATTGTCCATTACAATTATACTTTTTTCCGGTATATTCGGCAATAAAATAATTCTCAAACCAATCTTCAAAAAGTTCTGCTATCGTATCTTCGTGATAATCTAAACTGATAACAATAAAGCGTTTGGAACCCAACCTGTTTCTGATCCGGCATGTATTATTGTAATTCTTTGTCCTATAATTGATGGAGCCTTTGTTTTGCAAATTCCCGATGAATCAACAATACCCTTCGTTGGAGTATCATGGGTGTCATACCATGTCTCGTCGAGGTAGATAATTGAAAGGTTTTCACTTCTATATTTTTGAATAGCTTGTAAGTAATGACAACGCCACATTCGTAAACGATATGACTCCATTATCACTTGTCTTTTATTAATGGTACAATATTTAAATCCCATTTGAGAAATAATTCTCCACAAACTTGTACGGCTACAAATAATTCCCGTGTCGTCTTTAAATAACCGTTTTTTTATACAATCTAGGGTTGGTATCATTTGTTCTTGGTATAGGACATATATCGTTCGTCGGATTATATCTTTTTGTATTTCATCAACAAATTTGATATTATTAACGTCACTTCGTTTTTTTTCGTTTACTTATTGGCTTATTGGTAATATCTTTTACTGTGGATATTGGGGTTTTGTTTAACTTACATGTTTCTTCTGCTGCATCGGTTACACTATAACCTCGATTATTCAATGTTTCAAACACATTTTTCACAATTTGTTTCGCATCCGGCGATAAATGCACTTTTTTTGCCCAAGGACGCCACATACTTAGTTATAAACACAAGATTACTTTCAGAGTATAATGTTTAGTACAAACTAAAATTCTAGGAGAGAATTTTAAAAACAAAATACCCCGAAACTCCCACTTTCTCTTCCAAGATGATTAGAAAATCAAAAATCATTTAGGTACTAATGATTTACTATTGATGGTCAGTAATAATAATTTAAAATTTTACCTGAAAAATAAAAAATCCAAAATATATCTTCCTGGACAAAAATAAATAATACCTTTCTGTAAATGTTCGAAGAAATATTAACCACCTTTTATTAGTAATCCCTTAAGAGCAGGTACCAAGTCAACGAATTATTGTGAAACGTACCATATATAATATGTATATGGTGTATTTTGTATAACGTATCGGTATGGAAGGAGGATCTCTCAGCAGCATCCATGTGTGGATTGTTTAGTGATGGAACTTTCATTTTTTAAAAGAACAAGTATGTAATTAGTGGCGTACACGAAATGATGAATTTTAATATAATGACTTATAATAACACACATTTTTTAAGAGTTAAGTTTTAATTAAGTTTACCAAGTTGTTTTCTTAGATATTTTGAACAAAAATTTATTAGTTTTTGATTATAATATTTAAACAAATAGCCAATTATTTAAAAATGGCAGCAAATACAAACCACATGAACCGCAAGTTGTCAAATTTATTCTTAGGAAAAAGTTCCGTTAGATTGTCCCCATTAAAGCAAAGGAATCAAGCCAGATATTTTATTTATACAAACTATACTATATTTGTTTAGAATTGGCGGTATTGAGAAATACAGAGTCGTTCTGATTTTTAACTACTTTATATGGAAGGTAATCTGCGATTAAATCGTTCCAAAATACCATTTCAAGCCCAATTTCATATTTCTTTTAAAACATTATCTCTTCTCTATTAAATAAAACTTTTGGAAACTGTTTAAACAATTTCCCTAACACCCTTGAAAGAAGACATTTGATAAGAGATTTCGTACACGCCTATAAAATAGCTCCTTATAGATTTACCGAACACCTCTACTATGAATGAAGAAGCGTACATTCCTTTCTTCCTCTTCTTGTAACAATTGTTATATAAAAAAAACAACAGTAAGTTAGAAATGCAAATGAACACAATCAATATACCAGCATCTTTATCTGTTGTAGATAACAATCATAAACTACCGCAAACTACAGCTATAACCTCTTACTAAGTGTGTCTCTTTTTAATTGATTTAATTAATTCCGATTCTGTATGTGTGGTCGTTTATCATCCTTTAATTTCCTTTCTTTAATTAGAAAAATAAATAAATAAATAAATTTATACAGCAATTGCATTAACCATTAAGGTCATCTGTATTATAGCGCAGTTGATTTTCTACACAAGTAGTACCTATCGTAATTGAAAAACGCATAATTTAAAATTACAAACTTGAAAAATTATAATTTACAAATTCAATATTATAATCATATACCTTCTGTCCATTATAATGTTAATAATATATTGAATTTTTATATAATGACATTACTGTTATTTATAATAAAGAATTAATAACACTATTACATTCTTTTTGTTCTACAAATATGTTCACAAAAAGTCCTTTCATAACCTCAAAACCTCAACTATTGACTCATATCAAATACGTTATATATTTCCAATGAACTGTGGGCACTTATTGTTGGTCCAGCTGTCTAATTATTAACTTTCCTATTTACACAAAAAAAAAACCGGATTTCATTAAAAATGAAAATAACATGTACCTGTTGTTTAATTCATAACTAAATATATGCTAGTTGGTTTTTTTGCAAAATCAAGTACCGTAAAATTACTATCGATGTAGGAAATATACGTAACGAAACCCATACCGTATTGTTTGTATACGTTATATAAATAGATCTTATGTGATTGTAAATACATTTCAAGGAAAAAATTCTATTGGTTTATGTATATACAAGCCAGACATCTACAAATATCAATAAATAAAACTAACAGATGACACAATACATTTTATAGGGTAGAAATCGGGTTTACGATCGTTTTATAGAAATTCTGAATGTGTAGACAGCATCCATTTTGGTACATTAGTGGTACATAGTGCAGAGATGTCAGGAAAAAATAACTAGTATCTTAGATACCAAAAACTACTTTTTTTCATACTGTACTGTAAAGTGCCATTTCCCGGACTAGTTTGAGTCCAAAAAACTTAACTTTAACTATAACAACTGAATAAAACAATACGTACTACGACTAGAATAAAAATTAAATGTTTAACTGTAAAAACAACAACTGAATAAAATATTCCTAATAACTAGAATACTTAAAAAAATATAATTTAAAATAAATTTTTTAATTGTTTGAGTCTGGAAAATGGCACTTTTAAATAATAAGTGAATCAGCATAAAATCAGCTTTTATTCTAGTTGTTGAAGATTAAAATAATTTCAAAATATGGACCCTAACGACATCTACTATTTTTGTTAATAACATTTTTTGATATCTTCTAAAACAACCCATATACCGAATTTTGTCGTAAGGTTGGTCCACCTTGTATATACAAATCAGGTACTTTATGAATATAAAGAATGTTTTAACTATTATTATTGTTAATTGTTTTATTTGTTAAACGAATTTTAAAAAATGACATTTTTTTTGTAGTTCTAAATTATTTTTATACAAATATTGAATGTCAAATGATTTCTTCCGGCTGTTTTGTTAAACAAAGAACTTTCGGTCAGATAAAAATTCTAATTGCTTAGGTAATCCATACAATGAATGGCATGTGCGTGACAGATTCAGACGGCTACGGATCAACCAAATTGTGTACTTTCAACCGCTAATCATATAGAAAGGAAGTAGTTACGTTAACAAAAAAAGAACACAAAAGAAGTTTGAGGATGTGTCAGAAATATCTGGCGTAGGTGCTCGGCTCGTCCCACTTATTATGATGTTAAATTCCATGAAATAAATTCAACTTAATGTGAATGCATTAATATTCGTCTGTTTATTAGGTATATTGACGATTTATTTAAGTAATTTGTTATATTGTGTGCCAAATTACGTTTCCAGAATGGAAATGATTATTTTTAAAAAATAACTTTATTTATTACAACTGCTTCGTTCCAACAAGAGTCCGAAACTATCAGGGATTGTTGTGAGCATGCGTATGTGCATTTTAGCGTTCCAACAACAATCTGTGACAGTTTGGTGACTGATAGTAAGCTGTTCCAACGTTACTTGCAAACTGTTTGAAAACTATCATAATAGTTTGTGAATTCGGTGTTTTCCATTTTCAAAATCATGCAGGAAGACAGAGCAGCAATCACTTACCCCATAAACCAAAAAAAAACTTAAGTTAAAAAATTTTGTAGCATAGTTATTCCATCCTCAAATTCAAATTCAAAAATTTGCCGCGTAGACGACTAGATCCAACATGGCGGGTGGCCTACGTCACTACTCATATGTGTCATTAGCGTTGCCAACCCAGTTCGCTGAAAATTCCCAATTATTATGTGAAAAAATCCCTAGAATTCCCTATATAAAAATTAATTACAAAAATAATGTACGAAAATACTTTATTATTTTTTATTTATTATTTTTAAATAAAAAAAAAATTCTTAAAACTAATCTTTTTTTATAAAGGTTTTCCTTTTTCATTAGTGTTAAATGCTTTTCATTTATTGAATAATTCTGGCAGCAGTTTTCACCAGAAAGGCGAATTAAACATACGGCATTTAATGCCTCACTTGATATTCTATTGCGCTTTTTATTTTTAACGTTGGTAACGACTGAAAATACTCTCTCAGTCTCGGCATTACTATGGGGCAACGCCATGCAAAGAGATGCTAAGTAGCAGAGATTTTCAAACTCATAATTATCTTCAAAATTTCTAATCTGCTTCAACGACCACCAAAAATCTTCAATTGTTTTTTCCAAGAAACCTTCAACTCCATTGAATTTATCATAAACATCGCTAAGTAATTTGAAATGTTCAGGTCTATTTAAAAATGCAACATTTGGCTTTAAGAAACGTAAACTGTCGAAAAAAAGATTATCAAGAGGAAAACGATTTCGCAACTCTGAAGAAGCTGTTATTAAAAATTGAAGACATGACTTCGAAATGTGGCTCTTTATTTCTGGAGGTAGATCTGAGTGTCATTGAAAGCGCCAGTTACAGTGGCTCGGATAAAAATATTGGCAACAGCGATTTATTAGACATGTTCTCGAGTAAATAATTGAGGAAATTGGTGTTCGCCTGAAAAATTTGGAATGGGAAAATATTTTCTACTTGTTGCACTGTCATGTGTTAAATGTCAAACTAATACTACAGTGTTCCAACAGAACAGTTATGGACTAGTGTCAAATTTCATCAAAACAACAAACAAATTTGAAAACAATCCGAAACTCATCCCTGATTGTCTGTTGGAACGAACCTATAATAATTCTTCCTATAATTCCAACAATTCATTATTTATACATAATTCTATAACATTCTTCTTTTTATTTGAGTACAATATTAAGCTAGGGTAGTTATACTGATGAAAAGGTTATTTGTGATGATATCCCAAGAAAAACTTATTCTAAATGTGATTTTGTTTAATAAAAGAGTTTTATTTTGATGTTAATACCTGATAAACCATATATCTGCTCAAGTTTTCCTTCACTTACCATTTTTTGACACTTTTTCCTTCGTAAATTAGCTACTTTAACGTATTAATTATCATAAAACATAATATAAAAATGTTTCCATTGTCTATTATTTATAAATAGTTGAAATAATAATGTAACAAAAAAAAAAATTAATAATTTAAAACATTTCAATTAAAAATTACGTGATAACAGCTGCCTTAGCATTTTTCAAATATCGATCAGAAATCTATGATCAATTTTCACACGCTTCCAACTTTATGTATGCAAAAACCATTAAAATTTTATGAATATTCAATAGTAATGGGAAGCGGTTATATCAAAATTATACAAATTTTTAAAATTATTAAAACAGTTTAATAGAAATTCGTATTGTATAAATTTTATGTATTCAGATTAAAATGTTAATAATAATTTACTAAAAAAGCATGGGAACTACAAATTTATATCTTAAATTTACTAAAAAAAGTGATCACATTTTTTTATTTTCTAAAATATTCTTTATTTTTTGTTGGAAATAAAATGTAATATTTTGCGGCTTTGCTGCTTCTACTTTCATTTTGTATACTTACAGTCTTTGTTCTTGGAGAATCAACATGCTTAAACCACAATGTTAAATTATCTACATTCAAGGTTTCTTTTAACTTGGTTCAATTCTCTCAATATTTGAAGTCAAATTACTAACCTCAACATCTGACGATGATGATTTATCTAAACAGCTGTCTTTGATTAAAAAGTTAAGTTTAAATAAAATACTGGAAGTTTTGTTAATTAGTTATTTCTTTGGTGTTCTTAATATATTGGACTTCCACAAAGTAAGGTTTAGTAAAAAAATTTCATAATTTTTTTTAAATAATACAAAATTTATGCCGTGTTTTTAACCGATTGTACTGTATATTATGGTTTATTTGTTTGGAGTTGGCAGTTATTAGTTATTAAACAGGACTCTAAAAGAAATTGAAATAATATGAAATTGATTGTGGTAACCTCTACTTTGTGGAAGTTCATCTTACTAATAACAATAAATAACTGAACGGTTAAACTAAACTTCCACTATTTATTCGAAAAATCGATTTAAAATGCAAAGTACCCTGCAACAAACAAACAAAATGTAACTTCAATATGTCAATCTGACGATGCTAGTTTTTAGCGAAACAGCTGTAATTCCATTTATAACGATTTTTATTTATTTTTCTTAATTATAACTATGTTTTAGTTATTTTTCATGAACCACCCTTGCTTGGACTTTGAAGGATTTGCATTTATAATGAATTTACTGTCCTGCCAACTCCAAACAAATATAGTATAACATAGATTTAAATCAAAATATAACACAATTTCTATATTAAAATAAAAAAATGCAAAAAAGGATCCGCGTTTTTTGCATTTATATAAAAAAATTACCATAAAGTTCGACTTTTTTTCTCTCATGACCATTTAAAACTGCTTTAAAATTTAAATGAACAGCCCAACATAGTCCGTAAATCAATAATCAACCGTTAAAACCAGGAGAAAGTGATTTTTAAAAAAAACTTACTGAATATTCAATAGATCCACTAGTTTTGTTTTGATTCGGAGATCGCTGAACCGCTGGCTGTTGTTGATGTGTGTAAATTAAATAACAATTCATCTCTAATGGTTTATTATTCGCGTGAAAGTTTGTTTTTTGATTTTATTTGTAACAGGAATTAAAATATTAATATTAAACAGAAAGATTTGGATAATAGATTCTCTCGCAGTATAAAATAATGTAAAATGAGGTCGAATAATAGAATTTATGTAGGACAAATTTGATTGAATATTTTAAATCTCTTTTTTCGTATAAATTTTGCATCCTATAATGGATAGTTTTATGGATAATTAAATAGTTATTTATTGTACAAGACAATAAAAATGACGCTAATTATGCTCGTGTGCAATACAACATTTTTTCTATAGCAAGACCTCAAGTTCAGGTGAAAAATAAAATTAAAAAAAAATTGTAATTTTAGGCACTACTCAACCGGTGGGGATTAACACTAAATATAATATCCCCAAGAAGATTGCAGATTTTTTGAAACTTGCAAATTTAGAAACGTACACGGGGCATTGTTTTCGTCGTTCTTCAGCTACCATGTTTTCGCAAATTCTGGAGCTGATCTAGTAAAACTTAAACTTTTGCAGAATATTACTTTGAAGAGTCTATAAGCAATAAGATTGCTGTATACAAGTGTATACTTGGCGGACCTGAAAATCAATCCAGTACCTCGAATCAAGTGTTTAAGCAAACGAGTACAAGTTGTGATTCTCCAAAAAAAGATATTTCTAATATGTGATACTTTATCTACTCAAAGCAGTTGTTATAGCTACGCAAAAAAAATATGAAATCTACCCACAAGTATCTACCTTATCTATTACACTATACAGATTATTAATTATCTTAATGATGTATGTGAAAAAAAATAATAGCCTATAGTATTTTTTCTTTAATGTTTTGGAAACTATCAACTTTAGTTGAAAATATTCAACTTAACCTAACCTAACCAAAATTTATAATTATTGAGTTATGCAGCTGATTTGTAAAATGCGATTATCTCGAAAACTGTTCAGTTTTGAAGTTATTAATTAACAAGTACACCTTTTTTTTTGTTGAAATATCGTATCTTTCATATTTTATCAGAAAAATATTGTTAAGTCGAAGAGCAAAAAAGTTAAGCGCAAATTTATGTCAAATATGTGGCATATGTGGCGTCCTCTATGAGATACATCAAAATTATGCATCAAATTATAATTCCTCATACTCAAAATCTCTACTTATAAATTTTTGTAAATAAATCTCCATAAACATGAAAGTTATGGCGAAAAATTAAATTTTAAATTTCAACTTTACCACCCTGTATCTTTCTTAATATCAACATTTTATTAAAGTAAGTTGAGTTAAATCGTAATATTTTAGAGTGTAGAATCTACTGTTTCTTTTTGTACAATTACTTAAGGACCACCCTGTATGTATAAATAAAATTTTACCAAAAACATAAATATGACTAATTGAGGTCGTATTAGAAATATTTCCAATTGCTTTTAGTTTTTTGCGAACTTTTAAACAAAAATTGAAAAATGTTGCTGATAAAAAAATTATCTATGGATAATCTGATAAAAACTGTTTCTATTCATTGTTTGTATAATGAACAGTGTTTAAAACGAAAACACAAGGTATATAAACATACAAACGTGAGTAAAATATGCATCACGATATTTGCTTTACTTTTGTAAGCAAAAAATATATAATATTTATTACAATTAAAATTGTTATCTACTTTCCGCGATTCCATGTTATGTAAATAATAGAATTTGATGTGGTTTATTTGATAAATATCAAGAAGGAAATTTAGCAAAATCATAAAGTATTCAACAGTAATACAGGGCAATACAAGTCCCGTTTGTTTAAAAGTCAACGTTGTCACATTTTAGCTACGTTCGTTTCAAGTATTCTCAAAGAACTGGCGGCACAAAACACCGTATTCTGTGACTAACTGATTGTACCAGTTGACAAGGTATATGACAGGAGAGAAAATCGTGTTAATCTGTAATAAACAAACAAGACCCCTATTCTTGACGGTGATAGAATAGAACAGCCAATAGAAAGTTGGCGTGGTTCTATTGAAAATGCCAAAACCGTATTCTTGAAATTCGTTCTCTTACTGTACCGATAGAAAGGTTGCTCCCCTAGAGAACAATTACTTCTATTGGTTATTTTTGAAGGAACCGCTATAACACCAAGAGAAGGTGTTAGGGATTTTTATTTTCGAACCAAAAATAGTATAGAAGTAATTTCTTTCATAAACCAAACACAACCAAACAACAAATTAAACTAACGAAATTGACAGAATATTTTGTTTAGTGTTTTACTCCTTATTTGATAAAGTGTCAATCAGAGAACAAAAATATCGATATGTTTATCTCTTTTTAATGACAACAAATAAGAGAGAGAGACAACATCGCAAATTTTCTACCAATCTTATTGAAACACGTCACTTACCACTTATGACGTATGTAACCATTAAATTTAAATTTCAAAAGCCGATTATGGCTAGAGGATTAATTTTATAAAAATTTTATTTGCATAATTGAACCACTAAAAACCTATTTTATAAGATGCAAATATAAAAAAAAATCACTAAATTAGTCCATTCAATTTCTAGAGAATTAAGAAAAATGTCATATGTCTGAACTAAATTCAAGTATTTCAACTGCATAACCAATCAAATATTCGTATATTGTATTATAATTTCTTTTATTAAGTTGGCAGAATTGACATTTTGGACATTTTTATAGTTCGTGAATATAACCTATACCTTTTTTTAGTGTTTTGCTGTTTTGTTTATTGTATTGCTCAATATGGTCCATTAGATCGTCAAACGCTTCTTTAGATAGACGAAAATATTTCCTAAACAACTCATCACTTAACGTTTCATAAGTATTTCGGTTCGTCAATCCTCTCTGTCTAATATTAGCGTTTTCCATTTCAACCTGTTCTAAATTATTTAAGACAACAGCTTGAAGAACAAAATTTCGATTATAAACAAACTAATACAAAATGCAAAACAGGCACTATTGACAGATGACAATTCAAATTCTCAGGAGAATTTCAATTTTCTCCACCAAATGATTGAGGAATCAATTCTCGGTATTTGTGGTGAATCGATTTCTATGAAATATTTCAAGAATAGACCGATTGCAAAATAGAGAGAAAATGACGTCAATTTCTCCTGAGAATCGATTCCTACGATTTTAAGAATAGGGCCCCTGGAGAGAGTCTCTTAGCCGGGATCTCTTTTGGATAGTTTGTAGTTACAAATTGGCCCCCAGTCTTTTTGGGACTAATAAGGTTACACCCTGGCCTAAGACGAGCCTGCCAACTGATGGTAATTAAAGTAGATATGCCTGGTGATTTTTCAGAATCGTGGGAAAAAATTTCATTATTACCACCACAATAACGTAAAAGAGTGATGAGAGTAAAAGCTATGAAATGGCAGACAATGGCATTGTTCCTTTCGAGGTAGTAAACGTTTTCTTCTATTACTTCTAATTAAAATTCTCGAAACGTTTTAATTAAAAAAAGTTCGAATGTAATTGACTATTACTGTCGTTAATTTAGCGTTACAAAGTTTGAATTTTTTTTGTTTCTTCTAGACTGCGCAGAGCATCTACCCACCAACACATGTTAATATACGTACTTCATTTAAATAACGTGTACGTTTATATTTATGTAACAGTATTTTTTGTACCTTATTTATATGCGAATTTAGCAGAAAATAATGTTTTATGAATTAGTAGTTTTCGTAACAAGACATGATTCATAGTAAATGTCGTCATTTTTATTAATTACACTTAATTGTGGAAATTGTCGAGTTGTGCAACAGTTACTCAACACAGAAACTTGTCACGATCTAATGCACAAAAGTTAATTTTGACAGTGAAATATTTTCACAGAGACATCGTAAAAAATATCCACCAACATAAACCAGTGCATTTCCTTTCTCTGATATCAAGTTCCTATAATCCGTTGATCAATTTTTATAATAGGAGAAATATTTTCGTAAGATTTTTCCTGAAAACTTTCAATATTTTTCAATGACTTTCCATGTTATATTAAGCAAAATATCGCTACTATCGTCCATAGAATATATTGTTATTTATAAAAATAAAAGAAAGAAAGAAAGAAAAGACAATAGAAAGAAAAGAGAGAGAGAGAGGATAAAAATTAGAAATAAAATGCTTTTTTTTTGACAATTTAACTTTATTCAAAACTCAGGGGTGAGTTCGGAGGTGGTTATTTGGGACTACAAATGATTAGCTGTTCCAATAGTCTTTAAGTTATTCTACTCAGAAGAGCGGTAGGCTAACTGAGGGTACGACCTACTGCCTTATCTGGATGGAGGCCAGCTGTCAACCGTCCACAGTCCGCGCTATAATTATTATTTTAGGTTATAAAATAAATGTTTTTAAAAGAATAATTAAACAATGGAAGTACCTGTTATTCTAATGTTAAGAACTCTTTTTCGTATTAGTTCATATACCGCAGAGTATACTTTGCGTTTACAATCCACAGGTAATACTATATGAATTGATTATATTTAGTTAACCAAAATTGATATATCTATATGTAATGATCTTATATACAGACAATTATTTTGCTTTAGATAGTCTGCAAGTGATGAAATTACGTTGAAACAGTGATATACATGAATTAATGATGTTAGTGATAGATAGGTGAGCGGTAGAGCACCCAAGTAAAGGGGTATCTCTTGTTACAAAGCAACTGATAAAATATTAACTTAAAAGTATGCTTAGCTGTTGTGTGCTGAGGCAACTCCTTGTCTGATTGTGCCAGGAGAGTATCCAATAAAGCAGCTTGGTGGCTAGGATTTCAATGATGGCTAGTGATCCAACACGAAGAACTGGAACCATGTACCACTAAGATATGAGCTGGCAGCTTTTCACCATCAAATGTGGATAGTAAATAGAAATAAAGAGGTCTAAAAGAATTAATAATGTCATTATCCATACTTAAACTGTAAGTGTTAATATAAATATACTTCTAAAAGTACATTTATTTAAGCATGTCTCTATAAGTCTACTTAGTTTTATGTATATAGTATTTAAAGATGATTAGTTAATGCAGTGTCTGGCATAGCAAATTATAATTAATTTATCAAGTACATACCTTTGGTGTTGGGTGACCTCAAAGTTTTGTTAGAAATTTTTCCTTTATTTTTGAGTTTCCTGAATATTTTAAATAGTTATCCCCTTCAGGGAATATTAGTGAGCCTATCACTAAAAGACTTTAAAATATATTTGGAAAATCTCCTTATAAATCCGTAAAATACGAAATTCTCTTCATTCCATTCACATGGAAAAATCCAAAAAAAACCTTTCTTTTGTTAAAAAAATTTCTATGTATAATTTGTTATCAGTTGGTCTGGCTAGTGTTAATTTAGCAATCAGTTATGATTATTGTTTTATACTTTTGAAAGTATACCTAATTAAGTGACACTGACAATGTAGACAATTGATAGATTGACTTGTAATTAGATTTTTGTAAACAAAATATTTTATTTATTTTTAGGATGGAAGTTTTACTTTTATGGGAATACATTTTTAAGTTAATTCTTTATTTGTTTATTTGGTTCTACTTTTATTAATGATATTTAGAGTTATTTTTATATTATTTTCTTTAGTTTAAAAAAATATTAGTGATAAGTGAATTTAATCCTTAAATGTTTCTGGATCAAGGCATACTCCTTATTTTTATTATTAAAGACTACGTAAGTAACTAAAATAGAATAAACAAAATTGGGATAAATTGTAAAGTTTATAGATGAAATATCCTTTAATTACAACTGAATAAGTAGGTATAAAGTAAATTGCCAAAATAAACCTGTAACAATATCTTAGAATATCTTCTAAGATATGTTTTTACTAGTGGAGTTTTACTGGAGTCCTTTACTAGATTTTTGGATTAATAAGTAAAAAAAAAACATAAAAAGGTCGAATATTAGTTCTTAGTGAATCTATTAATCGTGTAATTTTTTTAATCCATTTAAAAGGTAAAACTTAAAAACATTTTAAAAAATTAAAAGGAACTGGTAGTTACTGCTGCTACACATTTATTTTAAGTTTATGCATCATTTTCTTAAATTTCTTTACTAAAAAACTTGTTAATCGAATTTTTGACCATTTTAGTTTTTCCAGTTCGTTACTTTTGGAACCTATTTCAGTTTTTTTATGAATATGTATAGGTAATGGTAACCGAATATATTTAAACACTTAAGATTTTTAAAATAATCCGCTCAAACTGCTTTTTGGTAAATTTTTATTTTTGTTTTCTTCTTTTTTCCCTTTTAAAGAGCTTTTCAAAATATTGCCATATATGAATATGTATATCGTGAGTTTTTAATGACCATCCGGTATATGTAGTATAAATATTTTCCTTCGCTGTTCGGTCCTTACCTACTCGTTATTGCTTAGTTAAGATAAACAAATGATAACATTTTACACTTGAAAAAACTTGAATGATTGCCTTTTTAAAAATAATACCCCAATAAATATTCTATTTATAATTTTGATTTGAGAAAAAAAACATATATAAATAAAAATATTGTGTAAAATCTATAAATTAATATCGTTTAATGTAAATACAAATAGCCAATTCATATTTAACAAAATCAAACATGTTTATTTTAAAATTAATCCAGCCCTGAAATTTTTAAAAGAAACTGATATAGGTACTCCAAGAATGAATATAATATTATTTCGTTTATCGCGGAAGGTCATTGCAAGAGGCAGCACCTCTCGGGTACACTTATTCGCTCTCTTTTTGGGGACGTTTTCTCACTCCCAATGCCCAGCCTTAAATGTCTGACGATGCTAATTTTAGTGAAACGGCCGTCATTGTAATTTAAAAAATAATTTTTTCAAATAAACTTGGAAGTTACGTTACGATAAATTAAAAAATATGAAATGTAATGCTTGTACGTTCCACGGTACGTGGACCAATTAAAAATTATTTTACGACCGAAATCATGTAGTTAAACGAAACCTGTGCGTGCACTGAAATTCGAGTTCTCTGTTACCATTTGACATTGTTTGTCGTCTACCACTAAAATTGCCCATCTAAGCCATACATTAAATGTCGTTTTCATAAACTAGCTAGGACCCATTACAACTATGGCCCGCAGATGTTGTCTACGTGTGGGAACACAGAACAATTTCTAGAGAAGTAATGACAGGAAATGAAATTTCGTTACAAAAATTTAAAATAATCTAACCGTAACGTGGACATGAATTTTGCGATGCTTATTAAAACAACAACAAAAAAACGGTCGTTGTTTTATTCTTTTGATACATTTATTTATTAGAATCGTAATAAAAAGAAGTAATGTATCTACAAACTATAAAAGTAAAATCGTAGAAATTAATAGAAAAGAAGAAATAAATAATTTACGGTCCTACATGTTCTGGAAGCAGGTTTTTTAAATATTTTTGAACTCCCTGACAACGTCTTTGCAAACTTTGGACCAGATTGTTTAAGTAATCCTGATCAATTTCTCTCCAAAGTTGCGGTAAAAACAGTCTGAGTTCTTGGAGTGTCTATGGCGGTAATTAATAAGAGTTTAAAGATCTTTTTAGCTGGTCCCAAGCAAATGACCTTAATGGGTGTGAAAGCTTCGAAAATAAAGTGTCTACTGCAAACTTACATTCGAGGAGATCCCAGAGTGACCGTTCGCTGCAGCACTCATGGCGATTACGTCGGTGTTCTGGAGTTAAAAGGAGGACCCAGTGTGGTCCCAAAACGTCTTATTAGTCGGTAAACACTTCGCATGCCAATAGATCTTCCGTGTTCTGCAAACCATTCATTTGCAATGGACCTGGTAGTGGAGAAACGGTTCTCTAAGGCCAATAATCTTAGGTGACGATCTTCACGGTCTGTTGTTATACGGGGGCGTCCGAAGCTCCTTACTCTTTGCGTACGGCTTTCTCGAAGCTATGCCTGACAACACCTAACCACGGTGTCTACACTTCTTTGCTCTCTAACTATAGTGTATTTGAAAATCAAGAGAAAGTAAATTCCAAGAAATGTTTTGCAGTTATCAGTGTAAAAGGCAGTAAACCATAGACGTGCGTTTTCAAAATTAAATTAATATGGAAATAGAAATATTTAATTTGTTTTAGTTATTTATACCTAGATTACCAATTTTAGATAGATAAACATAATTCGTAAGTAGTAATTTAATTTGGGTAAAATGAAGAAAAAGTCAATATTATTTTAGGCATTTTGTTTTAGGCATATGTTTATTTACAAAATATGTATATAATATGTACAGATAATTACAATTACTTATAAATTAATATGAGGAGCTAAAAAAACAATTAAGTAGGTATATGAGAAAAAAAAACCAACCGCAAGGATAAAATTTGACAAACAACATGCAAAAAATACGACAATATTAAATCTTAAAAAATAAAAATCTAAAAATAAAATTAAAGTACATAAATTAATAATTTTAAAGTTATGGTTCCTCGCATTCTGTGTCAGAAGATTCACCATCTGATTCTAGAGAAATTACAATGGGCTCTATAGTAATATCAATTATGTTATCTAGCTCCCACATTTTTTTTTTATTTCTGTAACGTGTCTAATACATTTTTGCCAATTTTCACTTGTTACTTCAGATATTGCCTTATTGAAGAGATTTTTAACATCTGATAATTTAAAAGTAGTTTTATTTCTGGCAACATAACCTTTAACTTGAGCCCATATCAATTCTATCGGATTCAGCTCACAATGGTAGGGTGGTAAACGAAGGATTTCAATTTCTCCTTTTTGGTTATCTACTCAATATTATATTTTTTATAATTTTGCTTATGTTTTTTAGCAATAGTTAACAATTCTGCCCTCAGCATTGTATTGTCAAAGGCTAAATTTTTAGAAGATAACCATTTTGCAATTTCATCCTTTTTCCATTTAGTGGTTGGTAAAGGTTCAAGTAATCTGGAGTGGTTACTTGCATTGTCCATTACAAAAACCGATCCTTTTGGTATGAATTGAATCATCTGTTCAAAATATTCCTCAAACACGCCTCCATTCATTTCTTCGTGATAATCAACGGTTTTTTTTTATTCAAATAAGAGTAAACCATTCTCAGGAAAACCGTTTGTACTGCCTATATGACAAATAATTAATCTTTTACCTTTTCCTATAGGTTCCTTAAAACCAGTAGTATATCCTTCTAGAAAAGCTTGATGGGATGATTTTATATTTTTGTCTTTCCAAACTCTTCCTACACAATGTCCTTCATTAACCCATGTTTCATCTAAATAATAAATGTTTTTATTTTGAGCTTTAACTTGTTGTATTCTTCTGAGGTACTGTCTTCTCCAACAAACAATTTTTTCAGAATCAATTAGCATTGAGTGTCTGCCCATTTTTTCAAATTTAAAGTTTAACTCATGTAACGTTTTCCATAGTTTATCCCGGCTTATTGTGGGTAAATCAACATCATTCGTAATGGCTTGCAAAACTTTATCTAAAGTTGGTATTTGCTTGTTTATAAAAAATGAGTGAACAAGCTTACGAATAGCATTTTTAAAAAACTCGTCCACGTTGACTTTTAATAGTTTTTGTCTACCTGGTTTCGGTTTTGGTGAGGTTACTCCACCTGATTTTTCCTCCTTTAGAACTCTATATATTGTAGATTTTCCATATCCCATTGCCTTAGATGTTGTTTTAACTACACTGTCAATAGTGTTTGAGGGATTTTGATGTTTAAAATAGTGGTACACTCTTTTCATTGAGCGATAAATGGTCTAGTTTTAATTTTTTCACTGGCGTATACTTACAAACTGCTTCCATTTTTAGTCACTACTATTTGTAACTAAAATGTTGAATCTGGAACCGTTGGCGAAAATGATACCGAAAACCGTTTACACTACCACTACACCAACACACACTTTTATATGCCTGACGCGCGTTTCGATAACCAAGTTATCTTCTTCAGAGACCGAAGGTAAACAGTTTACCTTCGGTCTCTGAAGAAGATAACTTGGTTATCGAAACGCGCGTCAGGCATATAAAAGTGTGTGTTGGTGTAGTGGTAGTGTAAACGGTTTTCGGTACTATTTGTAACGTTTATCAAAAATCAAATAACTGCATTTCTAGAAACTTAAGCACTATTTAAGTCAAAATATCTGTCATTAGAAGCTGTTGCCATTCGGAGGTCGTTAAATAACAATTATCCCTTTCTAATCTGGTTACGCCTATGACGCACGTCAATCCTCTTAGGCCTACTGTAGTAACAATGAAAGATCATAAAATTATGTGATAGTCCAAGAAATTTAATAAATTTTGTATTGAAATTAACAAAAACAATTTAGAATGCATTACAAATATTGAAGTTTTACCGCACGTACTGTACTATAGTTTTGCATACCGAATTAGTTTTTATTCTGGGAATTTACTCTCTCTTGATTTTCAAATACAGTATAGTACTTATATGTGAACAAATACAAAAACTGTTTTATTAAAACTAAACATCACATAGAAATGAATCTTGGGCTGTTTCTAAAGATTTTTTTTGTCTTCTAAATACATTCTGGTTGAGTAATTTTACGCAACCAATTGTCCAGCATTTTCAAAACAGTATGTTCTAATTTCTTTCCGATTTTTTTTAAAAGTCTAATATTTCCTGGCCAAATTAAAAAACTTTCTTTCATTCATTTATTCTGACAAGGATAAATATTTTATTAGTGTAGCTATTTTCCTCAACAATAAAATCGCATTGTCTTGTAGAATAAATAACTATAAAGTATTCATTGAAAAGTGACATTTCCAACACGTTTTAACTTTAGAATTTAACGATAAAATGAATGGAATAAATTGACTTTAATTTTTGATCTTCAGCACTAAAAGACACAAACACACACCCCTTTTTGTTCATGGGTAACGATCCTTTTTGCGACTTTTTCAACTGGGGCCCATTTATCACGGTCATCCCTCCAAAACTGACCGCCACTTTTTTCTGCTTGCAGTTCTAGGTAAAAGGAGAAATCCCACGGCGGCCGTTCGGCATTTCTGTCTTAACTTTTCTGAAGTTATGTACCTACAAAAGAAAGGAAACATCATCCATTTAAATTGAAAAGAGGAAATTAACTATAAGTGCCATAAAGTAGGTAGAATCATATATCAGATGCGGTATGTGGTAGATAAGTTCACTGGCCTGAAGGTTCTTCCTAAGGAGTGCAACAACATTAACATGTAACGAGAGACGGAAGATTTTTATCTAGGAGAATATGGCTACCTCGCGACGACCTCTCGCTAGCGGAATTAGTCTGTCGGATTTAGGTAAGTATTTTATGAAAAATGAACTGCCAAACATTAAAAAAAAAAAAACAAGTTAATTCGCTTTAGATGATAATAAATTTATTTATCGTAGAGTAGCATTCATGATTTATTGTTGCTGTTATGGGACAACAAAAGTAGTAGAGTGAGTTAAGAGTTTAAACAATACTTTAATTCTAACAGTTCTCCATGCAGAAACAATTTTACTTATAATTTACTGGGATTGTACGTTGATGTAGGTACAATTTTCAAAATAAATTCTAAATTTGTCTTTTTTCCGTAAATTCTTAATAATATATCTTCGTTTTTCTGCCAGTAATCCCTACGGTATGTTAAAATGTGCAGACGCAATATTTTAAAGACTTGAAGCAATAAAATAAAACTAAGCATTCGTTAGCCAAAACAGTAATCGCGAAGGGCGCATAAAACTCGTTCGCTTTGTATATATATATATATATATTCGTTTTATAAATCATTTCTACGGATTGCAGTTTAACGGCAATCCTTTATATATATTACAAGAGTGGTTATTTCTTACAGAAAGGCACTAAGAGCCAACAGTGCGGACATGTTTAAAACCAATAAGAATACTGTATCAGTTTCAAGAGTATTCAACTCAAAAATATATACCCATGAGCGTGCCGATTAAAATATCAAAGGATTAACAAAATTATAACAGTTTGATCATTAAATAGTAAGTAGCAGATAGCGAAATGGTTTCATAAAGTTTGGTGATGTATTTTGGTGAATTAATTTGATATACATCTTCGATATGCATTTTTAATACCGACCAACACTGGAAATTCCTTCCATCATCACAGATGCATTATGTTAACTCTGTCGTTCTTAAATTGTACAGTCGACCTCATGGTTAAGTCTTCAACATCAGGAGATCCTTATTATTACATCTCTGTATTGCCCAATTCTCATGAAATGGTGCAAATTCAAGCAGTATTTGACAATGTTGTCATTAAATTTTGGTTTTCAACTGCTGTAGTTCTACGATTCCTTAAGTATTCAAGAAATAAAGCAGTCATTCGTTTTCCGTTTTATGCTAGAACCAACACTCTAAAAAAGTTTGTTCGTAATATTGATTAACAGTGAAGATTGAGTAATTTGTTGTGATAATGATTTAGTACCTATATGTATGGAAAAAAGTCGATTTTACGAAGGTCAAATTTCGGTTTGGATAAAATTGGTATAAACTACTATAAAAAATTGAAATTTTCAGGGTTTGTAGGAAATTTTCTTGGCTTTTTAACTGTGTCAACTAGAAGTGGCTTTGATTTTTTGTTTTTGAGTTATGCGTCAAAATCTGAGACCATGTCTGAACGATCGATTCACTGGTCGCTACAAGGCAAGATAAATTTGTTAGATGATATTGTGTACAAACACATTCTATTTTTTTTTTTCTTTTTCCACCCTATGTCATAACTACTTTCTACCATATTGGATCCCGTCAAGAATGAACCTGTTTTTTAAAATATCAAAATAGACCACAGTAATTTTCAAGCTACTAACAAATAACTGACAATTAAGAAAAAAATTTCATGATACAAAGTTCAAGGTTAACCATTATTGTATACATATTCTCCAGTCCAACGGATGAGAGCACTTATTTGTTTGTTTAAACGGCTACAACAATGTTTCATGTAACACTTATTTAATAGAAACAATAAAAACAACGCGACTAGTTATATTTACATTTTTGTTTTGATATTGACTTATCGCGGGTTGGCGTCGAATGCGTTAGAATAAAAATAAACCACGAGGGATAATGATCGTATTTATCACAATATTAATTAGGTATTGCTAAAACGAAAACAAAGTAGGCTTTTAAAACAAACTATCGATTATTTTGTTATTGGTAAATGTGACATGATTAAATATGGAATACTACGAAGGGTAATTTTTTCTTTTATACAATCGATACCCTCTACTAATAACGATGCTAGGTCAAAATGTATGTCAAACAATCGACGACAATCATATTTTATGAAGAAGTCGTAGGCTCGACATTGCAAAACAAATTGAAGGTTTAAAAAATGATAAACGATATAGATAATACGATGGAATGATGAATGCGTTTTATCCTATACTGTATTTGAAAATCAAGAGAGAGTAAATTCCCAGAATAAAAACTAATTCGGTATGCAAAACTATAGTACGTGCGGTAAAACTTCAATATTTGTAATGCATTCTAAATTGTTTTTGTTAATTTCAATACAAAATTTATTAAATTTCTTGGACTATCACATTATTTTATGATCTTTCATTGTTACTACAGTAGGCCTAAGAGGATTAACGTGCGTCATAGGCGTAACCAGATTAGAAAGGGATAATTGTTATTTAACGACCTCCGAATGGCAACAGCTTCTAATGACAGATATTTTGACTTAAATAGTGCTTAAGTTTCTAGAAATGCAGTTATTTGATTTTCGATAAACATGACAAATAGTAGTGACTAAAAATGGAAGCAGTTTGTGATTATACGCCAGTGAAAAAATTAAAACTAGACCATTTATCGCTCAATGAAAAGAGTGCTGTAGTGAATGTGTACCACTATTTTAAACATCAAAATCCCTCAAACACTATTGACAGTGTAGTTGAAACAACATCTAAGGCAATGGGATATGGAAAATCTACAATATATAGAGTTCTAAAGGAGGAAAAATCAGGTGGAGTAACCTCACCAAAGCCGAAACCAGGTAGACAAAAACTATTAAAAGTCAACGTGGACGAGTTTTTTAAAAATGCTATTCGTAAGCTTGTTCACTCATTTTTTATAAACAAGCAAATACCAACTTTAGATAAAGTTTTGCAAGCCATTACGAATGATGTTGATTTACCCACAATAAGCCGGGATAAACTATGGAAAACGTTACATGAGTTAAACTTTAAATTTGAAAAAATGGGCAGACACTCAATGCTAATTGATTCTGAAAAAATTGTATGTTGGAGAAGACAGTACCTCAGAAGAATACAACAAGTTAAAGCTTAAAATAAAAACATTTATTATTTAGATGAAACATGGGTTAATGAAGGACATTGTGTAGGAAGAGTTTGGAAAGACAAAAATATAAAATCATCCCATCAAGCTTTTCTAGAAGGATTTACTACTGGTTTTAAGGAACCTATAGGAAAAGGTAATAGATTAATTATTTGTCATATAGGCAGTACAAACGGTTTTCTTGAGAATGGTTTACTCTTATTTGAATAAAAAAACCGTTGATTATCACGAAGAAATGAATGGAGACGTGTTTGAGGAATATTTTGAACAGATGATTCAATTCATACCAAAAGGATCGGTTATTGTAATGGACAATGCAAGTTACCACTCCAGATTACTTGAACCTTTACCAATCACTAAATGAAAAAAGGATGAAATTGCAAAATGGTTATCTTCTAAAAATTTAGCCTTTGACAATACAATCCTGAGGGCAGAATTTTTAACTATTGCTAAAAAACATAAGCAAAATTATAAAAAATATAATATTGAGGAGATAGCCAAAAAACGAGAAATTGAAATCCTTCGTTTACCACCCTACCATTGTGAGCTGAATCCGATAGAATTGATATGGGCCCAAGTTAAAGGTTAGGTCTTCAATAAGGCAATATCCGAAGTAACAAGTGAAAATTGGCAAAAATGTATTAGACACGTTACAGAAATAGAAAAAAAAATATGGGAGCTAGATAACATAATTGATATTACTATAGAGCCCATTGTAATTTCTCTAGAATCAGATGGTGAATCTTCTGACACAGAGTGCGAGGAACCATAACTTTAAAATTATTAATTTATGTACTTTAAATTTATTTTTAGATTTTTATTTTTTAAGATTTAATATTGTCGTATTTTTTGCATGTTGCTCGTCAAATTTTATCCTTGCGGTTGGTTTTTTTTTCATATACCTACTTAATTGTTTTTTTAGCTCCTCATATTAATTTATAAGTAATTGTAATTATCTGTACATATTTTGTAAATAAACATATGCCTAAAACAAAATGCCTAAAATAATATTGACTTTTTCTTCATTTTACCCAAATTAAATTACTACTTACGAATTATGTTTATCTATCTAAAATTGGTAATCAAGGTATAAATAACTAAAACAAATTAAATATTTCTATATCCATATTAATTTAATTTTGAAAACGCACGTCTATGGTTTACTGCCTTTAACACTGATAACTGCAAAACATTTCTGGGAATTTACTCTCTCTTGATTTTCAAATACATTATATAAAGGGTATCTCTGCATTACAAGTATACAGAACAAAGTATGTATTTTAATAAATAAGGATTCGTTGCAAACACGTCCATTTTAATTTCTATGTACCATAATGCAAAACAATAATGCACGATATATAATTTGATGACGCCATTTTTTAATGATAACAACACAATATTTAAAAAGTAAAAATATCTCTTATTAAAAATTTAGTTATTTTAGAGCCGTTCATTTCTCGTTCATCATTACGTAATTAATAGTACCATCGTGTTTGTGAACTTTTACAATGAAAATGTTAATAGAATCATCCAAATGACCGAGAAAATTCTGTTCTAACGTTGCCTTGTGCAGTCGTAATAGAATAAAGATAGTAAAATCGTTCGTGTTAGACATCTAGTCGCCTTTTAGACTCTCACGGTTGACTGCGATAGTTTCCATTCCCGTTTAAAGACAACTTATTCTCAGTAGCGGAGTGTAGGTATATAATAATATGCATATCAAAAGCTAGCTTTCTACCTTTGTCACTAAAAGTTAGGTATGCTAACTATTTATTTAAACCATCGTGGTTTTTAGTTTTTGCTTTGGTATATTTATTTTGTTTATTAATGAGCAAGTTCAAATTTATATCTTCTTTGTTTCTAGATGAAACCCAATAGGGACCTACAATACATTAAAATTAGTTAAGAGAGTTAAGAGTTATTTTCTAAAAGGGATATTAGGTGGATTAATAGAATCTGGATGGCACAGAAGAATCAATGCCAGGGGGCTTATCACTCTGGGTATTAGGTGTACACTTTTTGGGTATATTGTGGATCGGTAATGAATCTAGTTATATTCGTGAATCAACACTTGTTTTAATTATAAGCTGTCCAGTATTGTAAATTATAAAAATATAACTATAAATGAACATAATTTTAACAAAAATTAGCCTTGATAAAATAAATTGTAGGAAATAACAATTTTAAAACCATTTTATTTGTACCAATTACACACAAGCATTTTTTTAAAACTAGAGTGTGGGGTTAAATATCTAGATTTCCATTTCTTATTATTTTGGAAGTTTGTTCATCGTTACCAGCCGCCGCCTCCGCCTCTGGTTATTCCATTCTTCAATCACAGCAGGTGTGGTTATAGATTGCTTTGCCTTTGACTTATGAGTTACACAACCACCTTACAGCATGTCTCTTTACAATAGAAGAACATGAATAATTATTACGTAATAATTATCGGAACGATTTGAAAATTGTCCTTGAACTGATTCGTTTCAAAATTGACAGTTACAGAAGCGGAAAGAAACAATATTTATGTAATTAATTTGAAATAAAAAAAAATTTATGGATACCTACATAAAAATGTAAATCTACTTTTGGGCGGGTACCTACTCGTTATGTTAATTGAGAAACAAAAATATTTGGTTTTTTTTTTAAATTGTTTTGACTGTAAACATCTTTTAGTAGATATTATTCAGGCATATGCAATATGCGTATAAGCAAGATTCAATCTTGCTAGCCTAAGGATTTTGTGCTAGTAGGCAAGAATTGCTGTAATTTACAGGGTGTTTCAAAAAAAGGTAACACCGTCTCTAGGATAGGTAAAAAACTGAAAAATAATTGGGGTTTGCTTAGTAAAATTTGTTTCTAACGCCATCCGTTTTCAAGATAAATTTTACATGGCAAACTTAGAGAAAAGCGAACTTTATCATTAGTTTATACCAGGAGCGATTATTACTTCATAATATTCAAATCAAAATATTCCGAAAACGGTACATAATATCGAGTTTTACCAAGAGTACCTTTTTGGTGTAGAATTAAACGATGTTTATGTTCACTTGGAGTTTTGACTAATAATTCTACCCTAAAAAAAGTTATGTTGAATAATACGTTGTATAAATCGTGTAACTAGCGCCCTCTATGAGAGTTAGTTATAAAAACAAATTCATGGGATATATCAGCTTCCAAAACATATTCGTATAAAATTTCATTGCAATGGTGCCAGTAGTTTCGGCAAAATCGTAAGAAATGTGTAATTTTTATTTTCTTCAACGCCCTTTATCTTGAAAACGGATGGCGTTAGAAAAAAATTTTACTAAGCAAACCCCAATTATTTTTCAGTTTTTTACCTATCCTAGAGACGGTGTTACCTTTTTTTGAAACACCTTGTATATTATGCAAAGTAGATTGATATGAGTAAACAAGGTGGAATCTTGTGAAGGAGTTAAGTAGGAAAAGTTCTCTATTTCGATATTTTTTAGTACTACGAGGTCTGGCTATTAAATAAGTAAACATTATTTTGCTACAACTCTAACCAAGTATTATTTTTATTTAAAAACGCTTTAAAATAAATATCAACAAGAGTTTTTAAGAAACCATAGGCGTAGATATATTATTTCTAAATATTCCAAACTTTTGGACATATACATTGACTAAACTTGTTCCTTTAAATTAAAATCTTTACCGTTGATTCATCCTAATGTTTTTATGTTTAATTTTTAAATAATGGGTTCATTATTTGATGATTGATTAAATACATCTTTGAATACATTTAATTGTATCTCACAAGAAAGTTGTTAGACAGTCTAAACAAACATAGGTATGAATTTATTTTATTTAAACAATCAGTATAAATAAAATGAATGGACAAACAAACAACTTTATATTATCGGTTCTCGGTTCCCGTGTTGAATTGAGGTCATTTGAGAGAACGAGAGATCCTGGCTCTACGTACAGTACTTTTATTCCCTTCTATACTAACGTTCGCTTGAAATCTTACAGCGAGTTTGTTCGATTTTTACTTCTTTGGCATTGGTGTAGTAAAATTACAATCGTTGTCGGCTTAGTAAGATTTATTTACAACGAAACATAAGCTTATGGCTAACTTAGAACCTATAATCCATGATTTAGAGAAACAAAGTGAATATTTACATATCAATGTTGTTTCATATAGGGGTACTGCTCAAAAATTTCAAAAAATTGCGTACAAAAATAATGTTTTAAATATACATTTCATGCTATCAGTAAACTCTGTTTATACAGGGTGAGTCATAACTATTGAGACATAGACTAAAGACAGGTTATTTGGACCAAAATATGGCTATTGGGCCAAATATGCCTTAATATAATGTTGCTGAGAAAAAAGATACAGGGTATTAAAGTTAATTTTTGTTTTTCGTTTTTTGCTAATAAATTGATATCAAAATTGGCACAGAGGCATAATCTTAGAGAAGAAATAGTATTTTATTTACAATTCCACTATCAAATACCAAACTAATAAACAAAGTTGCAACTAACGTTTCCGTTTTGACGATAAATCAAAATTAAACACACTTTAACTTAAAAGAACTCACAAAAACTCAAACTAAATGTTCTACATGGTCTCCTCCGATTTCTATGCCTTTTATAATTCTTTTTATAAAGGATTTTCGGACGTTAAAAAAATGTTATTCTGTCCCCTTATAAGATTAGCTGCATTTTGAATGTATCTCCAAAGTTCGTCTCGTGTATTAATTTCATTGGCATAAACTAAGGACTTCATATATCCCCAAAAATAAAAATCTAGCGGATACTTCTTGGTGGCCATTGAAAATCACTGCCTCTGCCAATCCATCGTTGAGGAAATACGTCATTAAGATGATTTCTAACAGCTAATGAAAAATTAGGTGGCGCTCCATCCTGCATAAACCACATTTTTCTTCTTACATCCAGTGACAGATCATCTAAAATATCACTAAGAGTATTTTCCAAAAAGAATAAATAAGAATCTCCATTTAAATTCGGAGGAAGAACATAAGGCTCTAGTAGTTGGTCGCCTATAATGCCACACCAAATATTCAATTTAAACTCATGCTGAAAATGTCTAGCTTTAATAGCATGCGGGTTTTCTTCTTCCCAATAATGACTATTTCGCCAATTAAAAACCCCTCGTCTGGTAAAAGTTGCTTCGTCTGTGAACACAATATTCTTAATAAAGTGTCTGTCATTGCGATGTTTATTCAGAATACGTTGTCAAAACTGTAACCGTCGTGGAAGATCTGTTGGAAGTAAATTTTGAACAGGAGTGAAGTGATAAGGATGGAGGTTCTCTTTTTTTAGAACTCTAATTATAGACGACTGACTTACTCCTGTTGCTGCTGATAGATGTCGTGAACTTATTTCAGGATTTTCATCTATTCGAACCAAAAGTTCATCTTCTTGATTAGGTGTGATTTGTTTCGGTCGACCACCCCGATTTTTAGTGTGAAATGATCCTGTTTCACCTAAACTACGATATAATCTTGCAAAAGTTTTGTGATTTGGTTGCCTTCTGTTTGCGTATAACCTTCCACACCTTCTGACTGCCGAGCGACCGCAAAAATTTTCTTGTGCGTAAACGCAAATCATATTTCGCATTTCTTCATTAGTAAAATGATTGTGACGAGGCATTTCAATCAAAGAAAGTAATGATAACTTTTAAAAAATGCAACATTACACTACACTGTCACATCAAAAATAATTTACTCTGAACAAATGACATTTACCAACAACAATTATCTGACAGTCCAAAGCATACTTTTCATAAATGAATTAATATTTGAAATCCTTTTTTAAGACTCTAAGCAGTTCGACTGCGTTTTTATCGAAAACGGTTGAAATTATCATGTTTAAACAAGGAGTACCAATTTTACGTAACAATGATGTTTACGTCATATTTTCTAATAAAATTTACTAAAAAATTTCATCAGAAAAAGTTTAGACTCAATTTGATCATTAGGAATGATCCACGTGGCGCCCTCTATGACAAAACATAAAATTGCAAATAAAATACTATTTCTTGTCTAAGATTATGCCTTTGTGCCAATTTTGATATCAATTTATAAATATACAGGGAAACTATTAGCAAAAAACGAAAAACAAAAATTAACTTTAACACCCTGTATCTTTTTTCTCAGCAACATTATATTAAGGCATATTTGGCCCAATAGCCATATTTTGGTCCAAATAACCTGTCCTTAGTCTATGTCCCAATAGTTATGACTCACCCTGTATAGCAAATTGTTCTCACAGCAACAAAAACTGCAAAATCATGGGTACGACGATTATTATTTGAACAATTAGAGGTCTTTTGATAGAATTTTAAAACACCATGTGTTATTTATTTGCAGAAATAATGTTTTATTATATCTATCCACAAAGAAAACCAAGATGGGGTTGGTAATTACAGTCTTCCCATTTAAAAATATTCAATAATGTCTTTTGTCACTGAAAGATGCATCCTATTGAAAGTTATTAAATTGTCAATATTACACTGGCATTTACGTTTTCTTTATTATTTAAATTAAGCATTTTATAGTCCATTTTAACGGCTTACTATTTCGATTCTTATTATTCTCTGTCAACCTGTTCTTCTTTGCAAAAAAGTGGTATATTGATATTGATGAAGTATAGTATAACATAATGGACGGGTGAGAAGTGTAGGCTCCTAGCTCCAATACGGTAAAATTGATTTGGCAACTCCGCTCCGCTGTATATTCCGTCCAACAGTTACGAGTTAATATTAAAAATATATTATAACTTTATACTAATAAGTCTTAGTAGACGAAGATGTCCATAAATGAAATTTTGCATAGAGGTAGAAAAAACAATTCTCTTTCATCTGGCATATTCAAAAATTACTTACAAACGTTCCGAGTGGCCAAAAAATGGATTTTAAGGGAAATTTTCACGCAAATTCAGATATATCCTTTGGAGCTGGGGGGTAGATGAAGATGTCCATGAATGAAATTTTGCACAGAGGTAGAAAAAAAAATTATCTTTCATCTGGCATATTCAAAAATTACTTACAAACGTTCCGAGTGGCCAAAAAATGGATTTTAAGGAAATTTTTCACGCAAATTCGGATATATCCTTTGGAGCTGGGGGGTAGATGAAGATGTCCATGAATGAAATTTTGTAGAGAGGTAGAAAAAACAATTCTATTTCATCTGGCATATTCAAAAATTACTTACAAACGTTCCGAGTGGCCAAAAAATGGATTTTAAGGGAAATTTTCACGCAAATTCAGATATATCCTTTGGAGCTGGGGGGTAGATGAAGATGTCCATGAATGAAATTTTGCACAGAGGTAGAAAAAACAATTTTCTTTAATCTGGGATATTCAAAAATTACTTACAAACGTTCCGAGTGACCAAAAAATGGATTTTAAGGGAAATTTTCACGCAAATTCGGATATATCCTTTGGAGCTGGGGGGTAGATGAAGATGTCCATGAATGAAATTTTGTACAGAGGTAGAAAAAATAATTCTCTTTCATCTGGCATATTCAAAAATTACTTACAAACGTTCCGAGTGGCCAAAAAATGGATTTTAAGGGAATTTTTCACGCAAATTCGGGTATATCCTTTGGAGCTGGGGGGTAGATGAAGATGTACATGAATGAAATTTTGTACAGAGGTAGAAAAAAAAATTCTCTTTCATCTGGCATATTCAAAAATTACTTACAAACGTTCCGAGTGGCCAAAAAATGGATTTTAAGGGAAATTTTCACGCAAATTCGGATATATCCTTTGGAGCTGGGGGGTAGATGAAGATGTCCATGAATGAAATTTTGCACAAAGGTAGAAAAAATAATTTTCTTTCATCTGGCATATTCAAAAATTACTTACAAACGTTCCGAGTGGCCAAAAAATGGATTTTAAGGAAATTTTTCACGCAAATTCGGATATATCCTTTGGAGCTGGGGGGTAGATGAAGATGTCCATGAATGAAATTTTGTACAGAGGTAGAAAAAACAATTCTATTTCATCTGGCATATTCAAAAATTACTTACAAACGTTCCGAGTGGCCAAAAAATGGATTTTAAGGGAAATTTTCACGCAAATTCAGATATATCCTTTGGAGCTGGGGGGTAGATGAAGATGTCAATGAATGAAATTTTGCACAGAGGTAGAAAAAACAATTCTCTTTCATCTGGCATATTCAAAAATTACTTACAAACGTTCCGAGTGACCAAAAAATGGATTTTAAGGGAAATTTTCACGCAAATTCGGATATATCCTTTGGAGCTGGGGGGTAGATGAAGATGTCCATGAATGAAATTTTGCAACTTGGTAGAAAAAAAAATTATATATCAACTCGCAAAATCAAAAATAACTTACAAACGTTCCGAGTGGCCAAAAAATGGATTTTAAGGTAATTTTTCACGCAAATTCGGATATATCCTTTGGAGCTGGGGGGTAGATGAAGACGTCCATGAATGAAATTTTGTACAGAGGTAGAAAAAAAAATTCTCTTTCATCTGGCATATTCAAAAATTACTTACAAACATTCCGAGTGGCCAAAAAATGGATTTTAAGGGAAATTTTCACGCAAATTCGGATATATCCTTTGGAGCTGGGGGGTAGATGAAGATGTCCATGAATGAAATTTTGCACAGAGGTAGAAAAAATAATTCTCTTTCATCTGGCATATTCAAAAATTACTTACAAACGTTCCGAGTGGCCAAAAAATGGATTTTAAGGAAATTTTTCACGCAAATTCGGATATATCCTTTGGAGCTGGGGGGTAGATGAAGATGTCCATGAATGAAATTTTGTACAGAGGTAGAAAAAAAAATTCTCTTTCATCTGGCATATTCAAAAATTACTTACAAACGTTCCGAGTGGCCAAAAAATGGATTTTAAGGGAAATTTTCACGCAAATTCGGATATATCCTTTGGAGCTGGGGGGTAGATGAAGATGTCCATGAATGAAATTTTGCACAAAGGTAGAAAAAATAATTCTCTTTCATCTGGCATATTCAAAAATTACTTACAAACGTTCCGAGTGGCCAAAAAATGGATTTTAAGGAAATTTTTCACGCAAATTCGGATATATCCTTTGGAGCTGGGGGGTAGATGAAGAAATAGAATGAAAGAGAATAGAGTAGGAACGATAGACAAAGTGCTTCTTTGTACGAAAGTAGCAAATCTAAAATAGAAGTTATTAATAAAATACAATAAAGTTTTAATTGCACACATTTCTTTACTCAACCATTGTCACTGATGTGTACCTATTACATTATCTACAGTTTTATTTAATTCAGAAATACAATTCGTTGCCTAGAGATCATTCGATGTCCTTACAATAAATAAATAAATAAAGTAAAATTAATGTTTTTAGAAGGGTAGTAGGCACACTATTAGGCACGTGTTTAATTCCCCTATATTTTAATGTTGTTCTACTATCGATTTAGAAGATGTCGGGTTGATTTATCTTTTAGCCAAGATATAAACAATTGATATTAAAAAACTCTTTCAATTTTATCCATATATAAAAATAGACCTATTTACAATTATTTAATTAAAAGGACCAAAATTTAAGAGTTATTTTATATACCTATACTATATATAAAGATGTAAAATGTTTTTTGCGGGAAATAATTGAATAAAAAAAGATATTGGGGTATGAAGTTGTGGCTAAACAGCTGTTATTGGTTTTAGAAATCTATTTTTTTAATATAACGTGACAGTTTTGTTAAAAACTTTCAATTTTTATGTTCTAGACATACAGCTTCAATTTATTTTGTAAATATCCGTATTGGCGTCAAAATTTCCCTTAAAATCCATTTTTTGGCCACTCGGAACGTTTGTAAGTAATTTTTGAATATGCCAAATGAAAGAGAATTATTTTTTCTACCTCTGTGCAAAATTTCATTAATGGACATCCTCATCTACCCCCCAGCTCCAAAGAATATATCCGAATTTGCGTGAAAAATTCCCTAAAAATCCATTTTTTGGCCACTCGGAACGTTTGTAAGTAATTTTTGAATATGCCAGGTGAAAGAGAATTATTTTTTCTACCTTTGTGCAAAATTTCATTCATGGACATCTTCATCTACCCCCCAGCTCCAAAGGATATATCCGAATTTGCGTCAAAATTTCCCTTAAAATCCATTTTTTGGCCACTCGGAACGTTTGTAAGTAACTTTTGAATATGCCAGATGAAAGAGAATTATTTTTTCTACCTCTGTGCAAAATTTCATTCATGGACATCTTCATCTACCCCCCAGCTCCAAAGGATATATCCGAATTTGCGTGAAGAATTCCCTAAAAATCCATTTTTTGGCCACTCGAAACGTTTGTAAGTAATTTTTGAATATGTTAGATGAAAGAGAATTATTTTTTCTACCTCTGTGCAAAATTTCATTCATGGACATCTTCATCTACCCCCCAGCTCCAAAGGATATATCCGAATTTGCGTGAAAATTTCCCTTAAAATCCATTTTTTGGCCACTCGGAACGTTTGTAAGTAATTTTTGAATATGCCAGATGAAAGAGAATTATTTTTTCTACCTCTTTGCAAAATTTTATTCATGGACATCTTCATCTACCCCCCAGCTCCAAGGGATATATCCGAATTTGCGTGAAAATTTCCCTTAAAATCCATTTTTTGGCCCCTCGGAACGTTTGTAAGTAATTTTTGAATATGCCAGATGAAATAGAATTATTTTTTCTACCTCTGTACAAAATTTCATTCATAGACATCTTCTCCTACCCCCCAGCTACAAAGGATAACTCCGAATTTGCGTGAAAAATTCACTGATATGTCAATTTTAACACACTGAACATTTATTAAGTATATATTAGTATTTAAATAATATTTTATATCATTTTATATTTTTGTTTTTATTAAATTAACTATAAAATGTTTTTTATCAACCACTAATTATCATGGTTCCTCCGTATTTAATTTGTAGTATTATCATGTGCGAGCGTTCTGCACAGTAGATTTTGATGCGCTGTTGCCAAATGAGCTGCTTGTCGTATTTCTACGGTAGGAGCTAGGAGCTAGCTTCTCGCCGATACATAATGGTATAATATATTATCGGATAAGGTCATAAAAGTGTGTAATAACATTAACTTGAATGTATTCTGAAAGGAAGAGAGACACTTAGAGTTTGAAAGCATATTGTAATGAAAGGTATTTTTAGAAAGATATTTTTATTCTTTCGTTTATTAAATTTGTATTTATAGTCTAGTACACGATAGCTATTCTACTAGAATTTGGATCTTCAACTCGAAGTTTTTTGAAAAAAAAAATTTAGGGAATAAGGCAACATGAGATTGAAAATTCTTAACGAATGAAAAAATGGCTTTGTAGAGTAGGAAATTTTCTATATCGGTTTACGGATTTCATTTTTGTTTTATAAAAAGTATTGCATTGATTAGGTGACAAACTACGCCTGGTTAAAACCTTATATTATGTTTCTGTTGATGTTAAAATTCATGAAATTAGCATTACCTGTCAAACCTCAAAGGAGTAGTGGGTCAGAGATTATTAATCACATTAGAAAGAAACAAAAACAATTATATTATAAGGAACATAAATAAATAAAATAAGGAGACAAAAGTAAAATTCACTACAAGCACTAATTATTATTATTAAAAGTCAAGATTAAGAAATGTATAACGGTCTTTTATCTTCTGTACTATTTCTAGTGGTAATTTTTCTAATTTGAAATTTGATTTTATTGTGGTTATTTTATAACTTTGATATTGTAAATCAAGTAACGTTACATCGTTTTTCTTTTTATTATACAGTGATGCCATAATACAAAGTATAATGAAAAATGTTAATAATTTGTTTATTTTCAATTTTTCTTCAGAATTTTCAATCAAACTACATATTTTTTACTTCTTTTCTTCAAAACAGACAAAAGAAATGAGCCGTCAGAGAACCTTTTTTGATAAAAAAAAATGTTTCAAATTTCAAGTTTTTTTAAAAGTGGAATTTTATTATAACGGCTGAATATTTGTCAATGAAAAAAAAATACAGTATTTTTAGAATAGCACAAAGTATATTTGATCAAGCTTTCAGCTCAATCAAACCATTTTTGTAAAATAAAAAAATTAAAAATCAAAAAAAACGGTTATTTTGGATTTTTTTCGGAAATTTTTGGGGTTAGGGCAAAAATGATTACTTCATAAGTTGTAGATTTTTTTATTTCCAACAACTTTTTTGTTTGACTTTTTTCAATAGTTACAAATTTAGTCACAAATCGCAAAAAACCATTTCCACCTCTAAAAACCACCCCTCCTATACCCCCTAATAGACGATTTTGACTAAATTGTGCTATTAATTTGCTGTAAGAAAACATTTATTTTTTCAATAAGATAACATGACTGGACTATACTTCAACAAAAGTCAATAAAGTATGCCAATCAAGCTAGCACCCTCACATTGACTAAATTAAAAAAAAAGTGGCCCATAATTAAGAGCTAATTAAAGGCTAATTTGTACCACAAAAAGTTAATCTATATTATTATTTATAATGTCAAAAAATAAAATAGAATACTGCAAATATCGCTGCTCTATAATTTTGGCACCCCCACTTTCGTCTATTCAAAAAGTGAACACACAATATTATAAAACTAATTAAAGGCAAATTTGTACCACACAAGAAATTTTTATACTTAGTTTAGTTCAGAAGCTTTTATGAAATTTCTTTTTTGTCCCAGTCTAGAATATGGTGGCATATAAGAAGTGTAAAATAAACACCTGTCGATCATATTGGGCCAAAGTTAATAAGGATAATCCGTATAGCCTATAGAAAAACGCGGTCATTAATAAGTAATATAAATTAACTTTTATGTTGTCAAAAGAGTGTATGTACAATTAACCGTGAGCACTCAAGTTTAAATAAATGTTGTTTTTTTCTTCTTGAAAACTGTTGTTCCATTCTTAACAAATTATTTATTTGTAAACGTCGGCCAATCCCACAAAGACATTAACATAAATAATTCAGTTTAAAATTGCCTCTTTTTTAATAACATATTTTTTTGTTTGTTTACAAGTCAGTTTTAAATGAATTTTTTTCTTCATTTTCATGACCGCGTGTCTCTCAATTTAACCGACTTAAAATTATTATACGGTCAATTCTTTTGTCCCTGCCTACCTGCATAATTTATAATATCACGGAGATTTCTTCACACCGATTGCACACATATACATACACGTATACACGTTATAGAGAATATTATTATTAATACAATCATATATAATTAGCGTTAATCAAATATACCTAGCGATATTAATTAACATTCTCACCTGCATCAACATTAGCTACAGAATTTTTCAGGTTTTTTTTCCTTCAATTTGTTTTATTCAATATTTGTAACCTTGTAACTCGTACTTTCTATATATCGTGTCAATTTTATTTATTTTGTTATTATTTTATTTACAGTTTTTGGTGAAAATAATTATCCTTTATCAAAATTTGTTTATGAACCAGTCATGACAAACATATAGGTACAGTGCGGTCCATATGTATGGAATAAATTCATTTTTAGCGTTATTATGTACTATATGAAAAAAACCTGAAACAGGTCGATTTTTATTCTTAAATTGACAATTTACAGTATGAAAATATTATCCCCCTCCAGCACTCCTTCGGAATTATAAGCACCCCCTCGAAAATTTTAAATTACAAAGGGGGTCGTGTGGCACCTCGTTGGAAAGGGATTTTAGTCCTCTGTTCAGCAATATAAAGTTTTTTAAGTTTGGTGCAATCATAACTGAGAAAATTGATTTTTAAGATGTAAAATTTTGATAATGTCTCTAACACAAAACTTTACGTAGAATGAAGATAATAATGTCACATAATGATTAGAATGTGTTTTTCAATGTATTTGACACTTAAATTAAATGTTCAAAATGACCACCATTCACTTCTTGACAATAACCGAGGCGATAGATATTGTTTGGTCTATTAAAATAACTTTAGAAATAATCAGGTATTTTCGTATCTGTTCTGCTAAATATTAGGAAAAAACTTTGAAGATATTAAAATAATAGTCAAAAAACTAAATAAACAATTGATATAAATCTAGTAGTAAAGAAAAATACCACCCTTACAAAGTTCAGTTGGTTCAGGAGTTAAATGAAGATGATCCTGATAGAAGGGAAGAATTCTGTGAATTGATGATGGATAGAATGAACGCATATTTGCAGTTCATAAACAAAATAGTTTTTTCTGATGAAGCGACGTTTCATTTAAACGGAACGGTTAACAAACAGAACTGTAGATATTGGAGCAGAGAAAATCCTCACTGGATGTGTGAGGCTCACACTCAATATCCTAAAAAAGTTAACGTTTAGGCTGGTAGGTATCATTAACAATAAAATTATTGGCCCTTATTTTTTTGAGGGCACAGTTACTGGTGAGGTTTATCTAGATTTTTTTATTAACTTTTTAGTGCCTACATTACAAAGAGTTTTTCCTGATGTTAATCATCCAAATGAGATAGATCGATCTATTTACTACCAACAAGACGGAGCTCCACCGCATTTTGCACGTACTGTTAGAAATTATTTAAACGAGGTTTTTCCCAATAGGTGGATTGGAAGACGTGGGGCGATCGAATGGCCGGCTAGATCCCCCGATTTGACTCTTCTCGATTACTTCTTAAGGGGTTATTTAAAATCTAAAGTATATTTTAATAGACCAAACAATATTGCTGATTTAAAAGTTAGGATAACGGAATAAATTAACAAAATAACCTCCGAGGTCATACAAAATGTTGTACGAGAATTCCAATATCGCCTCGGTTATTGTCAAGAAGTGAATGGTGGTCATTTTGAACATTTAATTTAAGTGTCAAATACATTGAAAGACACATTCTAATCATTATGTGACATTATTATCTTCATTCTACGTTAAGTTTTGTGTTAGAGACATTATCAAAATTTTACATCTTAAAAATCAATTTTCTCAGTTATGATTGCACCAAAGTTAAAAAACTTTATATTGCTGAACACAGAACTAAAATCCCTTTCCAACGAGGTGCCACACGACCCCCTTTGTAATTTAAAATTTTCGAGGGGGTGCTTATAATTCCGAAGGAGTGCTGGAGGGGGATAATATTTTCATACTGTAAATTGTCAATTTAAGAATAAAAATCGACCTGTTTCAGGTTTTTTTCATATAGTACATAATAACGCTAAAAATGAATTTATTCCATACATATGGACTGCACTGTATACGCAATCATTTGAAAAAGGGCTTGACCTTCTGAGTATATTTTCCAGAAATACATTAGACTGTGGATGTATTTTGTAAGGTACAGCAATCCCCAGGTTCTTAGTTCCGCTGACATTGCCTTCTAAATCCCATCCAACCAACTAATTTTTGGTCTTCCACTTTTGGGACTGGAAATTCATTATAAAGTTTGTTTCGGAATACGATATTCAAGCATTCTTTGGAACATGGTTGTACTTTCTTATCCTTAGTATCTTCCTTTATTTGCTATATTGTTTTGGTTTAAACCTGCATCTCTTATTAGATCCTTTCAAGAAATTCCTGCTGACTTTATCGGCGTATCTCCGCGCACAACTTCATTTATTTTGGTCACTGTTTGCAGAGTTGAAACAGACACAGGTCGATTTGGACGTTGGTCATCTTCTGTGCTCTCTCGACCTTCAGAAAACCTTTTATACCATTTGAAAACAAACGTACGAGATAGAGAATTCTCACCATAGGCCTCTTTCAACAACTTATAGCACTCAATCGGAGTTTTTTTTTAATTAAAGGAGGAATTTCTCATTGATACGTTGCTCGTGTTTTTCGTCACACATTGTTATCGGCACGAGAAAAAAAACACTCTACAGAAAAAATACTATAGCGTGGTCAAAATACACATATAGCTTCACTAAAAAGACAAAAATCTTGAAATTTCACATTTGAGTATTTAAAAGGGTTGTACTTAATATGAAAAATTCTTTACAAAAATAGGTATGCAATGTTCCGGAAAATTCTCGGGAGAAAAATTTTATTTTTGTTTTTTCACTTTATTTGTTTAAATAATAAATATATGGAAAGAAGTTTTAATCAAAATATGTAGCTGATGCAATTATCTACAAAATTTGTCTGAAAAGTTTTTCTATAAATTGAAAAGTGTACGAGATATAATTATTTCAGCGGAAGTCGATTCGTGGGTGCGCGCGAACGACCCGTGAGCCGAATTTATTGAAGGCTCGATTTAAAAGTTAATAATTTAAAGGTTGTGATGCACTGAAAAAACAGACAAAGTAATATAAAATGTAGAGAAATATCTCAACTTTCAAAAAAAATTACTTTCAAGTTTAAAAAAGTAAATTTTCTAACTGTAAAATCCATTTATTTATAAAAAAACGAGCAGAAATACGTCAATAAACAATTATATTTCCTATTTAATTAATTATTGTCGCAGCGAAAATTCCTTTTAATTTTAACATTTCAAATGATCATTGAACATTATTATCACAAAAACAAAGCGAAAAATGTTTAAATTTTTAAACAAATGCTTTTTAAAAATCTCTGTTTTTTACATGCTTAATTTCAATCGTTTTTTTCAAACTTTATTTAATTATATCTTTTTTCCAAATTAATATACTTCAATGAAACTTTATCTGTAAATACTTTGAAGTATATACTTTCAAAACTATCATACAGTTTTTCTTTTAATATCAATTTTTTTAAATAATAGACATTTATTTATAATAAGTGCTAAAATCAGACGTCTTTTAGAAAATCTAGCATAACCGTTTTCAGTGCTTACAAGATTATTTAGATTTTTGTCAGCTTGATAATAATTGTATAGAGAAGCGATCGCGATACATATTAACACACCTATGCGTCAGGTACGAAAGAGAAGGGAGTACGAATGAAGGTGAAAAAGCAGGTGAGAAAGCCGCTGGCAGCTGCTTCTCCGCACCGTCGCGCTTTGAGCCAGCGCGCATGCTCTTACTCTGTAGTAGCAGACGAGTTGACGTGTAGTAGTGTCATGGTCCTTAATTCTTATCTAATGGAATAATTTTATTTTTAATTTTTATAATTTTTTGATTCAAAAAATTGCAAAAATATATAATAGTCAAAGAAGGTTTACGTGGAAAATCGCTAAAATTTTCATGAAAAACCAATTTAATGATAAAAAAAGCACGGGATATTCTGAACATATTGATCAACAACAATACCTTATAAATGAAATATATTCGTCGTCATAAATACTAATTAAAATTATAAATGAAACTTCGAAAATTCGCTTATTTCAACGGTAGCATTTGGAAAATCGTACGTATCTTTTCGGAAAATCTAGTTACAACAACAAATTTCAAATAAATTTTTTAGATTAAACCATCATCTTTTAAGTACACAATGTTTAATAATTAAATTGTTTAATTTCTCAGTGTTTAGTAGAAAGAATTAGTAAAAAAAAACGACTTTTTAGGAGAGTTTTATGTGGAAAATCGGTGATAATTCATTAAAAAACTATTACAAAAAAAATTTTTTTTTATATAATTTTAGATACCTTCATTTATAGCAAATTTTATATGAAACAATTTTTTCTACGGGTCATTGTATATTTACTATCTTAAAATTAAAAACTTGAAAACTGATGATGCTTAAAAGTAGTATTAGAAAAATTTGGTGTATTTCAAAAATTAATCAGAAAACTTTTCAAACAAATTTTGTAGGTAAATGCATTAGCTACAATTTTTGATTTAAACATTTTTCTGCATTTTCATTATTTAAACAATTAGAGTGAAAAAACAAATAAAAAAATTTTCGACTAATGTTTTTCCGGAAAATTGCCTACCTAAATTCGTAAACATTTTCTCATATTAAGCACATTCCTTTTAAATACCTAAATTTGAATTTCCAAATTTTTTGTACTTTTTGCAGCATTTTACGAATATTTTGTGTACTTTGACCACGCTACTACTAGAGCGACAAAAACGTGTTTTCGTACTGGAATAGTAGACACTTCCAGCTATCTAACGCTGCATTCGTTTCCCACCCTACCCCTCTAATTCTTGATTGACACAAATATTTTACATTAAAGTCACCTTACACCAACGGTAAGTCCCATCGAAGACCTATTATTTCCTCAAGCACAACTCAAACACATTTTATAAGACTTTTATTTATTTTCCGTAAGTAATATATTTTAATATATTTTAAGTAAGTAATATATGAATGGTAAAAGGAATACGACCTAAATTAACAATATATGAGTGCGCACAGGTCTTCATCACTCAAAAATGCATCATCTTTACCGGACTATAATCGATTTGTTAGTGGGAAAATTATAACCGAATTAACATCCTCATTGACACTAATTAGTCCTGGTGAATAATAAACGGCAGACATACAATCAGCGGGAAGTCCGCTACGTTGCGCAAAATCATCCGGAACGATAAAGATTTTTTTTTCAACTCAAAAGTAATTTTTTGGTAGAAGTGAAAATTATAATTTTAGATGAAAAAAAAACAACAACACAATACATCAAACTTTCACTACATTTATCATTAAACATTTTGTACGGTTTATTAAAAAGTTTATTGCTTTTTTTATTACGGCAGCCGACGACGTGTACCTATGTTGTGTTCAAAATAAAAACCTTTTTTTAAGATTTCAATCTCGACAAATAGCGCTCAGCGTTTAAACGTTTATGTAAAAACCGCAACTAAATTTTAAAATAAATTTTTTTAAAGAATCATATTTACGTAAACACCCGGAGGTGTATCTCTTGTGAGAACAATCGATTCTTAATATCACGTGGGCTGTAAAAAATGTTTGGACAATTATGTTTGGTTAGGTTCTATGAGAATGGTCGTTCAACTGCGACTTGAAAGATCTATTGTGCCCCTAGGTTATAGTTTAACATGGAAATCGAGAAGCATAGAATCAGGCCACGAAGATCTACGGGTGACCTGCTATATTACGTCTCTCAAGTCTAGACCAATACAATCTGGACATTTCCAAAGTATTCGATCAAGTCTGGCATGAGGGACTTCTTATTGATTTCCTACAAAGCTGTGTCGGTGGATAGCAAATTTCCTGGAAGACCGCACAATTCAGGTTGTGGTGTGGTAGATGGAGGTTCTTTCAAAACAGATCCAGTCAATGCTAAAGTGCCAGTGTATGAACCTTCTCCAAAAGTTTGGAATATTTAGAAATAATATATCTACGCCTATGGTTTCTTAAAAACTATTTTTGATATTTATTTTAAAGCATGTTTAAATCAAAATAATTCTAAATTTGATTCGTTTTTGTATTAATTTGGTCATATTTAATTGATTTGGGGGCTTTCACATTATTCCAATTCTTGTTTAAATTTCATTTAGGCTGTTTAAAAATGCCCAGAGACATGATATCATATATTTAATAGGTCTAGAGTAAATGCTTTGTTACAACAGGGCTTCAGTCAAAGTGATATCGCGAATATTGTTGGTGTTACTCAGGGTGCTGTATCAAAAATTAAAAAAAAATCCAAGACACAAATGATGTGAAGGATCGTCCCAGAAGTGGCAGAAGTCGATGTACAATAGCAGCATAAGACCGGCAGATAATATTTGATAGCTCAAAGAAATCGACAGGAGTCTACAGTGGCATAACAAGAGAAATTGCTAGACTTAAAAGACTGAATATCTCAAGGCAAACAATTACACGAAGATTAAATGCGATAAATTTGTATCGCAATAAGACCTCTACCTGTTCCCAAACTAACCTATCAACAAAAAATTCTAAGGTTGCAATGTGCTCAAGAAATGTTACACCATGGTCCTAACTGGAAATACGTGATGTTCTCTGATGAATCAAGAATTGGCTTGGTTTCTGATATGCGAAGAACGCTAGTTTGGAGGGCGCAGGACCACAAGCCCGATTTTAAACAGCCCAACCACGTGTTCCATTTGAAGGTGGTAGTATTATGGTTTGGAGTGGTATTATGAGGGGTACACGGACGCCTCTCCTGGTTTTGGAGAGAAGAATCAATGGTGCTGTGTACATCGAGAAAGTTTTAAATCCTGTTGTGCGTCTATTCCGGGGGGGCGGTAGGTGATGGATTTGTGTTTATGCATGACAATGCACCTCCACATCGAACAGCTGCAGTACAACATTTTTTGGAAGAAGAAGGAATATCCACATTAAGATGGCCATCAAATTCCCCTGACATGAACGTCATTGAACATGCCTGGGACATTCTTAAAACACGCATTAGGGAGCGAAACCCTCCCCCAATTTTTCAATATGATTCGATATGATGATTAAAAGAAATTTCTTAATACCGATATAAATAAGTACGTGCACTACTGATTTAGGGTCTTGTTTACAACATTTTACTATCTAATCACTTTTCTTAGCTGCCACCTCCAAACAAATGAACTATAGTCTTCCATTTTTGCTTCAAAGAAAGTTGTCTATTAAAACATAAAAGTTTTAATTTTAATTTCTGTTCTCAAGTTTCACCTAATAACTATAACTTCAAAATTGATATTGTGTATATTTATTTCAATTTCAAACTAATGCGTGTAATTTTTGTGGTAGGTATTCATTCTTCTCGTTTTCCGTTCCCACGTTTTTCTTTCTTTTATTTTGTTCTAATATTCGGTACGAAACGAACTCCCGAATGTCTGTAGATTAAGAAAAGCTTTTTGTTGGAATGACTCAAGTCTTTTTTAGTTCATTACTATCGGAATGTCTAGACAGTGGGTTAATTATATACCAGTAGAATTTTGAAATGGAATCTGTGGTTAAAGTCATCGGTATCTCTTTCTACCTGAGAAATCGGCTTCCCTTTCGATGTATATAGGTGGAATTTTATGTAGGTAGTAGTACCTTTAAATTTTTCGGTTTCTTCTAATTTTTGCCGTTTTTTTGTCGGCTATTGGCCTCACGATGGTACCGTTTGCTTTTCTTATTATTAATATTTATTTGTCTACCTGTTTTTATTGCTCCGTTGTAGTGGTGCAACTACATTAGTCATTTTCTTCTTGAGAATTTCTATTAATAGTTTTAAAGTATCGATGTCAAATTTATTCATGTAGATCTGTTAAAAATAGAACCATTATGATGCCCCTCCATTTAAAATTAATTCATTTGTAGTTGTTAAAATAATGGATAATTGTTCGGTTAAAATGGATTCAGGAAGTTTTTATTATACGCAGAGAATATTTACTATCAGATCGAGCTTTTAGAAATTAGAAAAAACAATAAATTGGGATTGAACACGCAGTAGTAGGGAGGTAGTCGTATGTCCCAATTCTTCTGCAATTGTATCACAAACATGCGTTTTTTTTAAGAAAATAACTGCAGTACTTGTAAAAGTTCCTTTCTTGTATAATTTTCCTCAAAATATATATCATTTGCAGCCATGAAGTTTTTAAACTCCAAATTCGTATTCTTTGAGCCAGGAATTTTTTGCAATTGTCGACTATGATAGCTTGCGTTGTCCTGAATCAGGTCCTTTTACATTTATGATGTGCATCTCGGATTTTACAACTTAAGGATCTAATTGGTTTTATGATAATCTTTCAGTCAATACCATTTATTGTGAAAATTAATATACCTAGATTTATGAAATGTTAATATAAGGGGCTTAATGACAATTCTGAGCAACAATAGCATACATATTCTGTAATGTCATGGGGTCTATTGATACACGAGCGAACATATTGTAGGATACAAAATCTAAATTTACAGTTATCAAATACATGATTACATCAAATTCTTAATTAATATTCTTGTTACAAAAAATTATTACAAATTCGAGAAAAGTACTTTCAACTCGCCATTTTGTATTTTCAATAAAAAAATTATCACGATAAATCACTACTAAATTTATATTGCAAATTAATTTATTATATACGTTGGAATTCATATCTGATATGAAATATTACTATCGATATTTATAGATATTACTAGTTAAATTGTTACTAAAAAGAATTTTGAAATTACTTTTGTTCCACAACTGCGCTAGGACAAAAATGACCATATTCTACAGCAAGATGGTGCTAGTGATATTAATGTAATTAGTTTAAATAATAATTCTAATAGTTAACATGGAATGCTGCTGTTTCAGGACTTAAATACCTTAAATGGTTTCTGAACTTTGCCAAAACTGCTGTGGATTTAGTTTTAGTTCAACTATGAACTTGAACAACTTTTAAGCAAGTGAATTTATCGAAAAAATTACTAAGACTTTTTTGTAGAGCATGTGTTTTTCAATGTATTTGACACTTAAATTAAATGTTCAAAATGACCACCATTCACTTCTTGACAATAACCGAGGCGATATTGTTTGGTCTATTAAAATAACTTTAGAAATAATCAGGTATTTTCGTATCTGTTCTGCTAAATATTAGGAAAAAACTTTGAAGATATTAAAATAATAGTCAAAAAACTAAATAAACAATTGATATAAATCTAGTAGGTTGCTGTCATTTAGGTATTTAAAGTTACTAAAAGACGTCAGTATAATATTTGTGCGCGTATTAAATTTAATTATGGCTCATTTGTCCGAGACTCAAAGAATAGACATTTTAATTATGATTGGTTGTGGTAATAAAACCAGAACTCAAAAGGAGGTTTGTGAAATTTTTAATAATAAATACCCTGGTCAACACGTTTCGCAGTCTACAGTTAGCAAAATTGAAAAAAGTTTCGTGAAACTGGACATGTAAAAAATATTGAAAAACCAGGTAGAAATGTTCAATTTATTGATGAAAAAAAGTTAGATGTACTTCTAGAGATTGAGGAAAATCCGCATAAGACAACTCGAGAACTTGCCGCCGACAATGCGATGTAAGTAAATCATCTATTTTGAGAGTTCTGCATAAAGAAAAATACCACCCTTACAAAGTTCAGTTGGTTCAGGAGTTAAATGAAGATGATCCTGATAGAAGGCAAGAATTCTGTGAATTGATGATGGATAGAATGAACGCAGATTTGCAGTTCATAAACAAAATGGTTTTTTCTGATGAAGCGACGTTTCATTTAAACGGAACGGTTAACAAACAGAACTGTAGATATTGGAGCAGAGAAAATCCTCACTGGATGTGTGAGGCTCACACTCAATATCCTAAAAAAGTTAACGTTTGGGCTGGTATCATTAACAATAAAATTATTGGCCCTTATTTTTTTGAGGGCACAGTTACTGGTGAGGTTTACCTAGATTTTTTGATTAACTTTTTAGTGCCTACATTACAAAGAGTTTTTCCTGATGTTAATCATCCAAATGAGATAGATCGATCTATTTACTACCAACAAGACGGAGCTCCACCGCATTTTGCACGTACTGTTAGAAATTATTTAAACGAGGTTTTTCCCAATAGGTGGATTGGAAGACGTGGGGCGATCGAATGGCCGGCTAGATCCCCCGATTTGACTTCTCTCGATTACTTCTTATGGGGTTATTTAAAATCTAAAGTATATTTTAATAGACCAAACAATATTGCTGATTTAAAAGTTAGGATAACAAAAGAAATTAACAAAATAACCCCCGAGGTCATACAAAATGTTGTACGAGAATTCCAATATCGCCTCGGTTATTGTCAAGAAGTGAATGGTGGTCATTTTGAACATTTAATGTAAGTGTCAAATACATTGAAAAACACATTCTAATCATTATGTGACATTATTATCTTCATTCTACGTAAATTTTTGTGTTAGAGACAGTATCAAAATTTTACATTTTAAAAATCAATTTTCTCAGTTATGATTGCACCAAACTTAAAAAACTTTATATTGCTGAACAAAGGACTAAAATCCCTTTCCAACGAGGTGCCATACGACCCCCTTTGTAATTTAAAATTTTCGAGGGGGTGCTTATAATTCCGAAGGGGTGCTGGAGGGGGATAATATTTTCATACTGTAAATTGTCAATTTAAGAATAAAAATCGACCTGTTTCAGGTTTTTTTCATATAGTACATAATAACGCTACAAATGAATTTATTCCATACATATGGACCGCACTGTATAAAGGACACCCTAATGTACACGTTTTTAATACCTCTGTCTTGATAATTTTCACTCGATTTAATTGAAATTGATGACGGAAAACGATTGTTTCAGATTTGGCGGCCATCAGACGGCTCCTAGATGCTGAACATTCCTCGTCTGGCACGTGCCCAAGTTGCGAGATGCCATTCGACAAAGGCAAAAAGAGAAGACTGATAGACAATTGCGGCCATGAAAGATGCTATTCCTGTATGTTCACCAATGAGTCATGTCCACTATGCTGCTTAGCTAATGGAAATACGAGTGAAATCGGTAAGGTTTTAAAATTAAATCATCGGTTGTTAATACTGCTAGTAGGTACGGTTTATGAATTTATAAAAGGTGTTAAATTATTGTTTTAAACAAAAATCATTGCACGTTTAATAGTAAATATTTGCATTTTGTTATAGTGTGATTCGCGTAGAATTACAATTACCATATTGAATATTTAACTCAAAGACAGCTGAATTGTTATAAAATTTCCTTGTCTCCTTTCTCTGTATATACTTTATATTGATTTTAATAATTATTTTATGTGTATTAATTTAATTAACCAATTGAATTGTGTTTAAATCATGTAAGTTAACCATTCTCTAATGTTGATAGAATCCAAAAGGTTCAAAGAAAAACTCAAAGTCGATCCCACAATGTTTAATTTACGATTGAAAAGTTGCAACTATACTAAGTGACATAAAAGTCCGAAATAATTTTATTTTAATAAAATTTGGTGTATTTATTTATTTTACTGAAATAAACAATTTATTTATTTATTTATTTACGGGCAAGCCCAATTCAGAAATATAATTACAAAAAAAAATTATTACAAAGACAAAAGCAAAACCATAAACAGTGTCAACACAAGGAACAAACATTATAAAACAAAGTTTAAGCTTAAAAATAGCTGATAGAAATTATATCACTAACATTGTATGTTCAACAGATGGTTTTTAAATCTACCTTTTAAATCAACCTTCAAATGATTCGTGTAAAAATTTGACAGCTGTCGGACTATTAGTTTGTGAGATATTGCATTTTTAGTGAAGCAACTTTAGTTATTTTCAAAAAGATGGAAAAAAAAGAATTTCGTGTGCTTATTAAATATTGTTATTTGAAAGGAAAAAATACAGTTGAAGCAAAAGCTTGGCTTGATAATGAGTTTCCGGACTCTTCGCCAGGAAAATCAACAATCATTGACTGGTACGCAAAATTCAAGCGTGGTGAAATGAGCACCGAAGACGGTGAACGCAGTGGACGCCCAAAAGAAGTGGTTACCGACGAAACTATCAAAAAAATCCACAAAATGATTTTGAGTGACCGTAAAGTGAATATGATCGAGGTAGCTGACACTCTATAAGGATATCTAAGGAAAGTGTTGGACATATCGTTCACGAATATTTGGGTATGCGGAAGTTCTGTGCGAAATGAGTGCCGCGCGTGCTCACAATCGACCAAAAACAGCAACGAATTGATGATTCTGAGCAGTGTTTGCAACTGAGTGGACTGCGGCCTGTGAACCGCCACCAAAGCGTGGAAAGACTCAACAGTCAGCTGGCAAAGTTATGGCCTCAGTTTTTTGGGATACACACGGTATATTGTTCATCGACTATTTGGAAAAGGGAAAAACAATCAACAGCGACTATTACTGTGCATTATTGGAGCGATTGAAGACTAGATCTGGAGAATACGGTGGGTGAGGAAGCAATTCGAAGCCCAATTCATGCAATTTTGCCATCGTTTTCATTGATTTGTGACACGGTGCATTGTCTTGATGAAGCAACACTTTTTTCTTCTTCATATGGGGCCGTTTTTTCGCGATTTCTGTCATAACTTTGCTAGCTGACTCTTGAGCCTTTCCACGCTTTGGTGGCGGTTCACCGGCCGCAGTCCACTCAGCTGACTGTCGATTGGACTCAGGCGTGTAGTGATGGAGCCAAGTTTCATCCATAGTCACATATCGACGCAAAAAATCGGGTTTATTGCGACTTAACAGCTGCAAACACTGCTCAGAATCATCAATTCGTTGCTGTTTTTGGTTTTACGGTCACTCAAAATCATTTTGTGGATTTTTTTGATATTTTCGTCGGTAACCACCTCTTTTGGGCGTCCACTGCGTTCACCGTCTTCGGTGTTCATTTCACCAAGCTTGAATTTTGCGTACCAGTCAATGATTGTCGATTTTCCTGGCGTAGAGTACGGAAACTCATTATCAAGCCAAGCTTTTGCTTCAACTGTATTTTTTCCTTTCAATTAACAATATTTAATAAGCACACGAAATTCTTTTTTTTTTCATCTTTTTGAAAATAACAAAAGTTGCTTCACTAAAAATGCAATATCTCACAAACTAATAGTCCGACAGTTGTCAAATTTTTACACGAATCTTTTGAAGGTTGATACTATCTAAAAATGAAATGGATTTAATTCTACTGTCGTCATCTATAGGTCAGACCGAGGACTTTTCAGCCCACCTGTTATTTCCGCCAAATGTGCTATTTGGACCATTTTTTAAGAAAATGAAAAAAAAACCACCGAAAAAGGAATTTTTTTTTCTATTTTTCTCAGTTATTTTGAGGTTATGTATACAACGTATTCTACAAAAGTTATACATTTCAACGTTTTCTACAACTTTGCCATTCAAGATTTTAATTTAGGTTTGGTCGAAAAATGGTACCATTTTCTCACATTCCAAAACTACCTTGTAGATACCCACATCGAATCTTTAAAGAGCCATAATTTGAGAAAAGGTAACATTTCATTTTCTTTTTTTTTAATTTCAGATGGAACTCTTAGACCTAATCTGGGATGTGCCCAATTCAAAGGATCTGTCATTAGTCTCCAAGGAGACATGCCAATAGAAAAAGTTGAAAAAGTTCAACCGAGGACCAAAGTCAAAACCAACGGCTATTTTAACCTACTTTCACAAGTGAGTACAAAAAAAGTTATATAAATTGAGGTTATTATTTGAAGATTTCAGTTAGGTTACATACCTCAGAACAATTCATAATAATTATGCTTTTGGGTTTAATAAATAAATAAAATATATTAAAAAATTATTCAGAAGCACTCCGCAATAAATTGATTTATTTAATTCATTCCATTTATTTAAGATTAAAAGCGTTCAAAATATTTGGTAAGATACTTAAAATAATTTTATTATGTTGTTCAACTTTATTTATTTGTTATAGTTCTTGTCTTAATCCTTACCTTACTGTATATCTTTTTATTTTTAGCCTGAGGATGGTTTAAGACCGAAACTAGTCGCATTTTTTTATAGTTTTAACATTAAATTTATTGTGGTTTTATTGATATATAAAATATTTATACAGGGTGTTTCTTAAGTAATCTAAAATATTATATGGGGCGCTTCGTTACTCAATTTTAAGACGAAAAGTTGATATAAACATGTGTGATAGGTGTTGTCGTTTATGAGATACAGGGTGTTGTACGTGAAATTAATTTTCCTTGGTGACGCTACTGATTTATATTTTTTTATTATTTTATTACAAGCAACATGTGTTAAACATAAAGAAAAAATAATACATTTCAGAGCAAATGTCCAAAATGTCCACCTCCAGCTAAAATGCAAGAATCCGCTCGATGTCTAATGGATTGTCGAATACGTTCGAAGATACCAGGATTGTTACGAATGACATTACAGCCGTCTATGATACGATTTTGAAGATCTTGTACGTTTAATAACAGTGTTGTGTAAACAAGCGATTTCAAATATCCCCACACACAAAAATCCAGAGGATTGTGTCCAGGTGATCTAGGGGGCCACGGGTGTGGAGATCCTCGTCCGATCCAATGGCCTGGAAAAACATTATTTAAAAACTCGCGTACAATCACTGAAAAATGTGGAGGAGCTCCGTCATGCATGAACCACATGCGCCTTCTAATAATAATAGGTACATCTTCCAAAAGAAGTGGAAGTTCATTTTCTAGAAAATGTTGGTATGTCTCACCGGTTAACCGTACAGGAAGGAAAAATGGTCCAATTAAATAATCATCGATGATGCCAAGCCAAACATTGACCGAAAATGTTTGTTGAAATCGTTTTACACTTATGGTATGTGGATTTACATCTGCCCATATGTGGTCATTATGAAAATTCATAATCCCATGTCTAGAAAAGTTGGCTTCATCCGTAAATAGAATATTGGCCACAAAATTCGGATTGTTCGCGATTTCACGTAAAATCCATTGACAATACTGTATGCGTACCTAATGGATAGTCAGTAGGTAACAAATGTTGAACACGTTGAACGTGATATGGATACAATAAATTATCTTTTAGAATATTCCAAACAGTTTTGTTACTAACATTTACTTCATCTGCAACTTTTCTTGTACTCGTTTCTGGATGTTGGTCAATAATTTGAAGAATCTGGTTTTCCAATTGGGGATTTCTCACAGTTCTGGGTCGTCCAATAATATTCTTCGATTTAGCAAAAGTTCCAGTTTCTTGTAAACGAATATGTAACTTAGTAAACGTATCTGAACATGGTAAACGATTATTTGGATAACGCTGGGCATACGTACGTCTATAGCTTCTAAGGCATTACCATTCGCTAATCCGTACAAAAAATGCATATTAGCCATTTCAACATTAGTAAACACTGGCATAGTTATTAACTAAACACAGAGTCAATCAAATAAAAATGTACGATTTTTGCGTTGGTTTTCAAATTTGACACTTGTCAACATTATTTCAAAGGCCACTTAGAATAAGCATGTTTTTGCGTTTTACTTCTAAAAACCAGTAGCGTCACCGGGAAAAATTAATTTCACGTACAATCAGAACTGACTTATTACAATAAATTCAACACCCTGTATCTCATAAACGACAACACCTATCACACATGTTTATATGAACTTTTCGTCTTAAAATTGAGTAACGAAGCGCCCCATATAATATTTTAGATTACTTAAGAAACACCCTGTTTATTATTTTAATTCTTATCGCACGCCAATGGTTTTCTGATTCTAAAAGGTTTTATTACTTTGCGTCGACTGTGAATGTATATACAACATAAATTTTTTTATTGTGTTTAGAGTCGCCAAGATTTGTTGACGTCCAGCGTTGAAGTAGGCCATCCCGAGAAGTTGCCAAAGACCCGCCCTTCCAATTTATTGCGACACCGGCCGCCCGATCAAAGTATTATGACCCAAAGTTGTCCGACACCTCCACAGGCTAGAAAAAAGTTTTATCTAGGAGCTAAAGGATTGAAAAGTCCGCTTTTGAGTAGGAGCGGTCGGCAACAAGAACCAGCGTTGTCAGGTAAATTTTATTAGGGGGTTATTTTTGGTTACGTGGGAATTTAAAATATTTTTGCAAATTTTCCAAGAAAATTAAGGTGTCATTTTATTTAGTAGGTGTTTTTATGTACCTGTATACAATAACCCGGATGTAATTTTAAATTTTAAACCTTTCTTGTATACTCATTGATGATTTCTATAGCTCGAATGACATCATCTACTACGTCAACAGAGGGAAAGCATTGGCCCAGCGTGATTTTGGGAAAAATACGTTCGCTATGGAATGCCGGTTCGAAAAGTGCCAATACGGGCCTGAATCAACTATTAAGAGGCAGGAATTGACTTGCTTGTGTTTTCTTTTTTAATGATTGCAGCATGTTTTTTTTTGCCAAACGTATTATCATTTAGCACAATTTTTTAATGTTTTGTTTACACGTTGATATACAAGTACTTATAATTAGATTCAACATTTCTATATAGTCTAGTTATTATTAAGAGTTTAGGCGCAAAATTTTAACAGCCAGAGTTTTAAACGCCCTACGGCGTATTGGACACCACAAATATTGGCGGGTAAAGTACGTTTCACAATAATTCGTTGACTTGGTACCTGACCTTAAGGGATTAGTAATGAAAGGTTATAAATTTCTCACTGTACAGTAAACATTAACAGATCCGTAATCCGGTTTTCAAAATAGATTTAAATAAAACTCGGTAACATTAACTAAAACTTAAATTTATTTTGTAAAAAAAATCACGAAATTTTTTAAAAACAAACAAACAAATTTTAAGTTTATTTATTAATTGAAATTAAACAAAACTGTTGAAACTTACGTATACGTATACGCTTTGGTCTATTTCATCTAATTGGCAGATGTTGTCAAAAAATGTTTCAAATAAAAAAGATGTAGTTTAATCATGGCCACATTTTAAAAATATTTTGTACTACAGAGTATCCCAAAAAATTGATTTAAATAAAACTAAGTTAACATTTACTAAAACTTAAATTTATTGTGTAAAAAAAATCACGAATTTTTTTAAAAACAAATTTTAACTTTATTTATTAATTGCGATTAAACAAATGAACTAATTCTACATTATTTACAACTATTTAATCTAAATGTAGTTCAGTATCACTATCGTCTTCATTTAAATTAATAACTAAGGGTGCTACAGTTACATTAACATTTCGATATGTACCTTCAACCTTAATAACATGCTGAATCGAATTTTTCCAGCTATCAATGGGAATATTACTTGTCACATTTCTGATTAACTCTATAACACTTGAGTTTAATGTGGGTGAAACGTTTTCCGATCTAACTTTGGATTTTAGCCACATGTGTTCTATAGGATTGTGGCCCATATTTTTAGCAATAGTATCACAAACGTATTCTTTTTCAATACCGAACGCTGCTACAACTTGTAAGAGATCATGTTTTGTGTACGATTCTTCAAAATAAAGGTCATTTTTTAACAAATACTCTTGAATTTCCCATTTATTTTTGTTGCTGTTTGGTACTTTATTTAATTGACGGCTATGATAGGTTGTATTGTCCATTACAATTATACTTTTTTCCGGTATATTCGGCAATAAATAATTCTCAAACCAATCTTCAAAAAGTTCTGCTGTCGTATCTTCGTGATAATCTATAATTGAACCTTTAATATTCTTTGCTGATAACAATAAAGCGTTTGGAACCCAACCTGTTTCTGATCCGGCATGTATTATTGTAATTCTTTGTCCTCTATTTGATGAAGCAATTTCCCGATGAATCAACAAAACCCTTCGTTGGAGTATCATGGGTGTCATACCATGTCTCGTCGAGGTAGATAATTGAAAGGTTTTCACTTCTATATTTTTGAATAGCTTATAAGTAATGACAACGCCACATTCGTAAACGATATGACTCCATTATCACTTGTCTTTTATTAATGGTACAATATTTAAATCCCATTTGAGAATTAATTCTCCACAAACTTGTACGGCTACAATTAATGTCCGTGTCGTCTTTAAGTAGCCACAGCAGCCTTAAAACTAAATTCGCGAGTGTCGATTTGGTGGAGTTTACAATCTCGTTATTTAATAGCCAGACCTCGTATATCACCGTTAAAAAATGAAAGAAAGATTATTTTAACAATTTAAATTTTCTATAGACCTTTTAGTATTATATTCAAAAAAATACTATATTTTTGCAAATACCATACACCCTATACTTCACTAGGTAATACTTTTTATTACGTGTATTGGTTTTGTATACATACAATTAAATATTGTAATATTTTTAATGTACTCCTAAAAAATAATAAACTACATATTGCATAATCTTCCGTATAAAATAACCCAACATTTCTCTGTATAAGACATTAAAAACTTTAAATCCAAATTATATACAATTGCACTGTATATTTTTATATAACCAGTTTTTAAGTAAATGAATATAAAAAAAAGCAAATCAAACTTACAACTTTATTTCGTTTAAAATTTGTGAAATATCCTGTGAATAATTTTGATAATTGGAAATTTTTTTAAAGAATTTCAAAAATTTAATGTTAAAATTTACAACCCTAACAAGATTTAATTGTACTAGATTTAAAAAATTAATATATCTGTATTTCGATTACCAGCTACAAAGATAAAAGATTTTTTAGTTATAAAATTTTGCAATGGACAAGGTGTTTATTTTTTCTTTTCCTGTGGTTCCTGTTTGAATGTTTATTTTAGAATCTCTTTATAAATATATTAATAAGGGCAGAAAGTCCTTCAGATTAAAAATAAATTTTAATCGAAAAGTTATTATGCCTTTATTCTGCGTTTAATTTTTTTTAATAATATGTGGTCTTTTCAGCATTCGAAAAAAAATAAAGCATTTAAAAAGCATTGGCTTAAAATTTTGCGTCTACAATTGTAAATATTTAAACGGAATTTTGACAACATTCAAAGTAAGTTTGGCCCAGCATTCTTTTATAAAAACATGATGGTGATATTTACTAAAATCTTCAACAACTATTACTAATAGCAACAATTACAATTATTTGAATAATTATAAGTACTTTGATCTAAATACTAATTACAACGTTCTTATACAGGGTGTTTCAAAAAAAGGTAACACCGTCTCTAGGATAGGTAAAAAACTGAAAAATAATTGGGGTTTGCTTAGTAAAATTTTTTTCTAACGCCATCCGTTTTCAAGATAAAGGGCGTTGAAGAAAATGAAAAATTACACATTTCTTACGATTTTGCCGAAACTACTGGCACCATTGCAATGAAATTTTATACGAATATGTTTTGGAAGCTGATATATCCCATGAATTTGTTGACTTATTGTCATAACAATCAATAAATGTCAATTTTACATGGCAAACTTAGAGAAAAGCGAACTTTATCATTAGTTTATACCAGGAGCGATTATTACTTCATAATTTTCAAATCAAAATATTCCGAAAACGGTACATAATAACGAGTTTTACCAAGAGTACCTTTTTGGTGTAGAATTTAACGATGTTTATGTTCACTTGGAGTTTTGACTAATAATTCTACCCTAAAAAAGTTATGTTGAATAATACGTTGTATGAATCGTGTAACTAGCGTCCTCTATGAGAGTTAGTTATAAAAACAAATTCATGGGATATACCAGCTTCCAAAACATATTTCATTGCAATGGTGCCAGTAGTTTCGGCAAAATCGTAAGAAATGTGTAATTTTTTATTTTCTTCAACGCCCTTTATCTTGAAAACGGATGGCATTAGAAAAAAATTTCACTAAGCCATTCCCAATTATTTTTCAGTTTTTTACCTATCCTAGAGACGGTGTTACCTTTTTTTGAAACACCCTGTATAATAGCACTAGGTTAACTGTTTGCTCTCATCGCAGAATGATGCTGTATGTTTGTGTTTAATTAGAGTTATATAATATTAAAAAAGCAGAAGTCAGTAACAGATGTCTGAAAAACTACTCTGCTCATTAATTAAAGAAGAAGATATTTGAAGAATAAATAAATTGTATGTGAATGTCTGAAAGAAATAGAAGTTAAATATGTTAAAAAACTTTATTCATTAGCGTAATTTGACAGCTAAAGGAAGTAAAAGAAATTTCGTTTTCAATAAAAAATAAAAAGAAATGATGATTTATAAGGAATAAAAAATAAAAAATTAAAAACAAAAAAATCTGTTGTGCTATTTTTCAGTGACGTCCAAAATCTGTATTTCACCATAAAATGTAGTTAGGTAGTAAATGTGATAGACAAAGATGGATAATAATTTATCTACGATCATAGCATAATACAAACTTAATTGGTTTTAAGGTAGTTTTTTGTGACTGTGACTGAAGAAAATGTCGACAGAAGGGAACGAGATGTACACCACCTGACGTTCGCAATATTGCAACTATTGCAATAGAAAATCTTCTACCACAAAAATTACGGCACAAGTACGAATGTGTTTATGAAAAGTTTTTATATACTTGATCGTAGATAAAGTATAGTATTATACTCGCAAGCAAAGGTTTTTATGCACTCAAATGATTACATTTTCGTGGATAAAAACCTTCTTTACTTGCTTATGTAATAATATACTATAATACAACCAACGAGACTTGTAACTTAATGTTCATTTTTAGTTTATATTTACAACTTAACTGACTTTCTGTGTGGGAAGGCAACGTAGATGTCGCTAGTATCGTCTTCTTCTAATACTAAGTGGTCTTGTTATGTCTAATAAAACAGTTAGGATTTTGGTACCAAATTTAAATTTACATTTGAGCGGGAAATTTCAAATGTACCATATTTAAAACATTCCCAGCATCTGAATTTTTAAACATTTACTAATAATGTTAAATATTTAAAGAAATAAATAAAATCTTTACTCTGTATGTTAAAAGAATATTTTGACTTATACATCTACTTCTATAAACATTTATTAGAAATGAAAAAAATGAAAAATTTACAAATCAGACATTTATTTTGCTGCTGCTTTTTTAATAGTAATAAAAACAGTGTTTTTCAACTGAAACAGTAATTCAACAATTGTTGCTAATATCCAAAATGCAAACATCTTCAACTCTTTAGAAACTATCAACCAAAATGGAAAGATACTGTTTATTTGAGAACCATTGGTATATATAAACAACAATAAATTTGATTCGATAATAACAGCATGTTTTCATTATTAATTTTAGATGACGAAACTTCCAATTCAAAGCCCGCTACAAAGAAAACGTCCGAGAATGACATGTACATGCGCCTCGGACTCCTCCTCGGCGATTCGGCCAGAAGATCGAAGAAAACCCCGGAAATCAACCACGAATCTTGTTCATCTCTAGCCAGTTATGAAGCTTCGACGATGCTATCAGCCAATACCAGTCCAGTTTCTACTTTAACCGGTAGCAGCGAAGACCAACATAGAACAAATCCCAGTTCGGACAGTGTCACTTCTTTGATGTCACTTTCTTTATCTGGACAAAGTACCAGTTCGAGTCCTCTCAGCAGACGGCATAGCGTAACCCGTAAGTCGTTTAGACTGTAGATTCTGTTAGAAACAATAAAACTATTTTAATTTTAATATAGCTTCTCAAACCCACCATAACGAAAGTGTCAGATATCGAAAACCGGGAGCAAGAATAACTAAAGCGGAAATATCGAAGATATCAGCAGATCCCAGGATACGAATGAGGCAGTACGGCCCTCCTCAACTGACATTCAAACCCTTGTTCTTCGAAGTTCCTCTTCAAGAACCCGATCCTCTGTTTATCGGCCGCCACTGGCTGATAAAAGACGTTGAAGATGTCATAAGTAAGTTATACATTTATCTATACTATAATATATCTCTAATTCCCTTACTATTAGTGTGGAGTGGGAATTAATGTAATAATCCAAAAGGAACCCCCCTTCCCCGCCTAGGGTTGATATGAGGGAAAAAGATAAAGTTAAATAACATATCGGAGCTCCCCCGTATCATTAATTCAAAAGAAACAAAGTAACCTTTGCGTAATAGCGTCAGGACATTGGTCAACGAAAAGTTATTTTACAAGAATGTATTTGAAAAAATGTAGAACACGAAACTAAAGAATTTACAAAAATTGCGGTTCTGCAAAACAAAAAAAAAAAGTCACGTAGGAGCTAGCAACAATGTGTAAGCCAAATTTTGCTGGCTCAGCTCCTGAAGCGTACCCAAGCAGTGCCGGTAGCAGGGCTGCTAGCCAATAGTAAAGAGACAAGTGAGCAGAATGAGGGACGTAGATAATATTCGATTATATTCGCTAATACAGAATTTATAATGTAATGAAGTCTTGCATGAACGACAACATTTTTTTAGTGAAAGTGTAATTATAATGTAATGTTAATGGAATTATAATGTTCGTTGTATGAACCGGCCTTTATTTCTGATTTGATTGTGAATTATTGGTTTTATTTGTGTTATGCAATCACAAAATGTCGTCAGTAGGGTTTGTGAAAGCATTGTCAAACAATTTACCATCCTTAGACATTTTCATGGTTAGGTTAGGTTGGGTTAGGGTAGGTTTCAATGCAGCTGAATTTCGAAATGTAAAAGCAACAGCTTAAATACTTATTTAGTGCTTTTTGCATTAAAAAATGTCTAACCGACTTATTTTTATGAAAATCAACAAAAAATAAAGAAAAGAGATGAATAAATATAAATAAAAAACTTCGCACAATCTCGCAGATACACTGTTTACAATAAAATGATGGCGCTTTCAATGACACATATGAGTAGTGACGTCAACAGTCGTTTACGCGGCAAATTTTTGAATTTGAATTTGAAGATGGAATAACTATGCTACAATTTTTTTTTTAATTTAAGTTTTTTTGGTTTTTGAGGTAATTGATTGCCGCTCTGTCTTCCTGCTTGATTTTGAAAAAAATGGAAAACACCGAATTGCTTAAGAAACTGCTTTTCTGTTTTCAGATTCTTCCAGTCCGGGCGTTCTCCTTACAGGCAACCCAGGTAGCGGTAAAACAGCCCTGATCCTCCAATTAGTCGAATATAGTTGCTTCGGTCGAAGAAAAGAATCGCATTACCATTCTGAGCGTTCGCGCAGCCCTCAAAGTATCTATTACCAAATCGATTTGATCTCCGAAAAGATAAAACAGCTTTCTAACAGCATAGTAGCCTACCATTTCTGTCAAGCCGACAACAACAACACTTGTTCCGTACCTGATTTCATTCACTCTCTAGCAGCTCAACTTTGCCAAGCTCCTAAGCTAGCCTCGTATCGTGATTATTTGGTGAACGAATCCGACCTTCAGAATATTTTGGCTCTCAAAGAATGTATAGCGAATCCAGATATAGCTTTTACCAGAGGCATCCTGGAACCTTTGGCATGTTTAAGAAGACTAGGAAAGATAGACAACCAAAATTTTGTGATACTTATAGATGCTCTGTGCGAAGCTGAGTATCATCGACCGGATCACGGTGATACGATCACGACATTCCTGTTGAAGCACATCTCTAGTTTTCCTTCTTGGTTGAAAGTCATCACTACCGTTAGAAGTCAGCTGGAAGAAGTAACTAAACAACTACCTTTTACCAGGATCTCTCTGGATAACATCCAAAGTAACGACAACATACAAAAGGACATCGTCAGCTACATAAATTTCCGAGTACAGAACAACCAAGCTATACAAAGTAACTTAACCGCGACTAATAATGGGAAAACTGAAAACGCTACGGTTTGTCAGAGTAAATTTGCTCAACATCTTCTCAACACCAGTCAAGGATCGTTCTTGTTCGTTAAACTTACCTTGGATCTGTTGGAAAGAGGACAACTTGTGGTTAAATCGTCGGGATACAAGGTCCTGCCGGTAAACTTGGCCGAAATATATTTGCTGCATTTCAACTTGAGGTTTCCCACTATTAGATCGTTCGAAAAGATTACGCAGATTCTTAGCGTTTGTTTGGCTGCTCTTTACCCTTTGACCATTCTGGAAATTTACTATTCCGTCAACGCTTTGTCGATCGACAACTTTTTACCTTGGAACGAATTCTTGCAGCGGTTCAAACTGCTATCGGGATTTTTGGTGAAGAGGTTGGACAACACGTACATGTTCTTCCATTCTTCGTTCAGAGAATGGTTGATACGAAGAGACGAAAACGACGCCATGAAATTTTTGTGCGACCTAAGGACCGGCCACGCTGGGATCTCTTTTAGGTAAGTTTAAATATTACAGGGGCATTCCATGCCAACTCATCCTACCGATTGGATTTGCATCTCCGATTTCGCTGGAATTTGGGCATCTTTTTGTACCCTTCGGAAAAGGTTTCTATGATTTTTTTTCAATTTTTTTTATTCGGCCAATCGAGATATGAATTTTCGAAAATTTCGGATATTTTTTTTTTAAATAGCCATAATTAGCGTGGTCAAAGTACACATATAGCTTCACTAAAAAGACAAAAATCTTGAAATTTCACATTTGAGTATTTAAAAGGGTTGTACTTAATATGAAAAATTCTTTACGAAAATAGGTATGCAATTTTCCGGAAAATTCTCGGGAGAAAAATTTTGTTTTTGTTTTTTCACTCTAATTGTTTAAATAATAAATATATGGAAAAAAGTTTTAATTAAAATTTGTAGCTGATGCAATTATCTACAAAATTTGTCTGAAAAGTTTTTCTGTAAATTGAAAAGTGTACGAGATATAATTATTTCAGCGGAAGTCGATTCGTGGGTGCGCGCGAACGTCCCGTGAGCCGAATTTATTGAAGGCTCGATTTAAAAGTTAATAATTTAAAGGTTGTGATACACTGAAAAAAAAAAAGACAAAGTAATATAAAATGTAGAGAAAGACCTCAACTTTCAAAAAAAATTACTTTCAAGTTTAAAAAAGTAAATTTTCTAACTGTAAAATCCATTTATTTATAAAAAAACGAGCAGAAAAACGTCAATAAACAATTATATTTCCTATTTAATTAATTATTGTTGCAGCGAAAATTCCTTTTAAATTTAACATTTCAAATGATCATTGAACATTATTATCACAAAAACAAAGCGGAAAATGTTTAAATTTTTAAACAAATGCTTTTTAATTTAAAAATCTCTGTTTTTTACATGCTTAATTTCAATCGTTTTTTTCAAACTTTATTTAATTATATCTTTTTTCCAAATTAATATACTTCAATGAACCTTTATCTGTAAATACTTTGAAGTATATACTTTCAAAACTATTATACAGTTTTTCTTTTAATATCAATTTTTTTAAATAATAGACATTTATTTATAATAAGTGCTAAAATCAGACGTCTTTTAGAAAATCTAGCATAACTGTTTTCAGTGCTTACAAGATTATTCAGATTTTTGCCAGCTTGATAATAATTGTATAGAGAAGCGATCGCGATCCATATTAACACACCTATGCGTCAGGTACGAAAGAGAAGGGAGTACGAATGAAGGTGAAAAAGCAGATGAGAAAGCCGCTGGCAGCTGCTTCTCCGCGCCGTCGCGCTTTGAGCCAGCGCGCATGCTCTTACTCTGTAGAAGCAGACGAGTTGACGTGTTGTAGTATCATGGTCCTTAATTCTTATCTAATGGAATAATTTTATTTTTAATTTTTATAATTTTTTGATTCAAAAAATTGCAAAAATATATAATAGTCAAAGAAGGTTTACGTGGAAAATCGCTAGAATTTTCATGAAAAACCAATTTAATGATAAAAAAAGCACGGGACATTCTGAATATATTGATCAACAACAATACCTTATAAATGAAATATATTCGTCGTCATAAATACTAATTAAAATTATAAATGAAACTTCGAAAATTCGCTTATTTCAACGGTAGCATTTGGAAAATCGTATGTAGGTATCTTTTCGGAAAATCTAGTTACAAAAAAAAGTTTCAAATAAATTTTTTAGATTAAACCATCATCTTTTAAGTACACAATGTTTAATAATTAAATTGTTTAATTTCTCAATGTTTAGTAGAAAGAATTAGTAAAAAAAAAACGACTTTTTAGGAGAGTTTAATGTGGAAAATCGGTGATAATTCATTAAAAAATTATTACAAACAAATTTTTTTTTATATAATTTTAGATACCTTCATTTATAGCAAATTTTATATGAAACAATTTTTTCTACGGTTCATTGTATATTTACTATCTTAAAATTAAAAACTTGAAAATTGATGATGTTTAAAAGTAGTATTAGAAAAATTTGGTGTATTTCAAAAACTAATGAAAATATCAGAAAACTTTTCAAACAAATTTTGTAGGTAAATGCATTAGCTAGAATTTTTGATTTAAACATTTTTCTGTATTTTCATTATTTAAACAATTACGAGTGAAAAAACAAATAAAAAAATTTTCGACCAATGTTTTTCCGGAAAATTGCTCACCTAAATTCGTAAACATTTTCTCATATTAAGCACAATCCTCTTAAATATCTAAATTTGAATTTCCAAATTTTTTGTACATTTTGCAGCATTTTACCAATATTTTGTGTACTTTGACCACGCTATATAGCGTTTTTTCCTGGAAAAAGACATTTTCTTCAAACAAAATTTTCCTTAGAAGAATTCTCTAGAAGGAATTTGAAGTTTTGTTAAACTATTTATTTTTTTTTCCCAAACCTCCTTATCATACACCTGCATCATCTATTTGTATTGCTGCTAGATATCTACTAATTTATTTTTGTAGGTTATCTCGAGTCCAAGCACCACTGGACCCGGAAAAAACTTTAGAATTGGGTCACCACATTTTGAAAGCTCACGTTTATCGGAATATGTCGATCAACAATTTGACTTCCAGAGACCTGCAGGCAAAATGGGTATCGGATAGTTCCGAAAATGTTTCAGAAGCAGTCTGCCATTTGCGGAACATGTACTGCCCCAACGTGAAAGTGTCTAGGTTGATGCTTTTAGCCGGAGCTTCACCAAACCACATTACCGATCTCTTGGGCAATGCACCAGTCCTCTGTGTATATGCAAATGAAGGTAACCTAACATTTTTTAATCCACCTTGTAAAATCAAGATCATTGAAATAATTAAATATAGTTGGTGTGCAAAACAAAATTTGATTCACGTCACTAATTTCGTCTTAATTGCCAAGCATCGTTCCCAACTTTCAAATTAAATGTTCCATTCGATAAATCAATGTAAAATAGTTAAATTTGTTTACATAAAGTTGGTAGTCGTGATTGACAAGTCGCGTCGTTGCCGTTGTCACCAGGGCTGTTCTAGTCATAGATAAGAGATATATATATATACTGAGATAGATCGGAAACTGCCATTAGAACCTCGACACCAAAACGATATTCGCGGCACCTCGCGTCTGGAACCAAGAACTATAAGATAAAGCGGGAAACTTAAATGTATTTAAATATTAATAGGTTTTGATTAATATTTTGATGGGAAAAATCTCCAGGTCTCTTCAATAATACACAAATATACATCTTTATGAAATATTTATTACATTCAATAAATTATTTACATGTGCATGACAAACTATATGTAATTCATGAATTCTAGACAATGGTTTTTCTTTTAAATCTAACCATCTAATTATTGACAACCATAGATTGCATAGCTGAAATTAAATGTCCAATTAATATTTATAAGATGTTTCTCTCTTAAAATTATTAATTAATCCCAAAGTTCTCACAGTTAAAGTATTTTAGACACAACACAAACATTAAATAAAGAACTGTTTAATAAAACTTTCAAGATTTATTTAAAAAATTAAATTTCACGGTTAATTTGAATTAAAAATTGAATAACCGTGAAATATTAAAAAGTTATTATTTTAAGGCTTTTATTATTTTATATATTTTAATTCAACTTACTTGTTCATCTTTAGGAATTCGATGCATTTGATATCCTGTTTTATCGGAGTTATTGCATCCAGGAACACAACATTGAAAACCCATTTTTATCTCTAATTAATCACGAGTTGTAACAAATACTTCTTATACACTATAAATTACTGTAACAAGTAACCGAACTTGACATACTATAAACACAAAATGGCAATAAAATTCACAAAACACGAAAATTCTTTGACAGATGCGACATATGAAAGCACACCAGCGTTTTTTGCGGTTGGAACTTCAACTAATAACAATGAACTTTTATTTACATATAAGCAGAGACAACCAAGAGACGCCCAAGTACATGTTAAATTTTTGTTCTACAGTAATGAATTGGTCCACCAGAACCGGAAAGTGAGTTAAGATGGCGCTCGCGCTTCTCAGGAAATTTAAAAAAGCGCGGGCAAACCCTTTTTCGTTTATTTTCTTATTTCTTTCATTAAAAATTAAATACAAAACTAAAAAACATACTTTATTGAAAAATACAAAAAGTAGTTTAATATGAAACATAAATGATGTAAACAATATATTATAATTATCATTAGTTAACATGATTGTGGTCCTCGAAATAATATATGGCCTATTGGACAAATTACAGGAGCAATGAAAATATACCGAACGTGAAATATGGAAGTGGTTCTTAACTTTTCAAAGAAATGACAAGATATAGACTAAAAGGATGCATAAAACAACACATCGTTTTTTAACTATCGTTACACACAAACTAATCACTAAACAAAAGTCTAAAATAATTGTTCTACAACCCACTGTTACACAGTTTATAAATAAGAACTCTAATTATTGAATTTATTCTAAAAACGCCAAAAAAAAACACAGTTAATACAACTCGTCAAAACAATAATGGCGACTGAATACTTTGGCAGTTGACACGTCACACTTCACATTTACCACAGAATATGAAATAAACTTTATGTTCTAAAGGTTTGCCGTTTTGTCAAAAATTCCATGCTCCTAGTGCCATCTGCGCTAACTTTCCAAAAATAAGACAGAGATGTGACATTTTATACACTTGTGAACTAAACAAGGATAGAGCTAGCAGGACTATTTTATTGGACAGTCGAACAAAAATGCTCATGTACTTGACCGTCTCTTTGGTTGTCTCTGATATAAGATTCCTAGCCATGTTCTAGTCAGTAATTTAGTAGGTACTATTTCAGTTTTGAGATTGGGTTCAATATTTCCGTCACAAAATCTCCATATCAGAGAAAGGGAGACATGAAAATCAAGTCTACTGAAAAGAGATAAAAAACAAGAAAAATGCATGGTTGACAGTCATTTATATAAAAGAAGAGCTTAGGTTACATCACAGAACACTCAAATCATGGTTTGTAATTCTGTGGTTATATGTCAGTGGTCGATTTCCGATATTATGTGGTTGTTATCTGTGGTTTGTAAAGTCCGGCAACACTGTCTATACTATGGCTAGGAATCTTATATGTAAATAAAAGTTCATTGTTATTAGTTGAGGTTCCAACCGCAAAAAACGCTGGTGTGCTTTCATATGTCGCATCTGTCAAAGAATTTTCGTGTTTTGTGAATTTCATTGCCATTTTGTGTTTATAGTATGTCAATTTCGGTTACTCTTTATCTTTACAGTAATTTATAGTGTATAATAAGTATTTGTTACAATTTGTGATTAATTAGAGATAAAAATGGGTTTTCAATGTTGTGTTCCTGGATGAAATAACTCCGATAAAACAGGATATCAAATGCATCGAATTCCTAAAGATGAACAAGTAAGTTGAATTAAAATATATAAAATAATAAAAGCCTTAAAATAATAACTTTTAAATATTTCACGGTTATTCAATTTTTAATTTAAATTAACCGTGAAATTTATTTTTTTAAATAAACCTTGAAAGTTTTATTAAACAGTTCTTTATTTAATGTTTGTGTTGTGTCTAAAATACCTTAACTGTGAGAACTTTGGGATTCATTAATAATTTTAAGAGAGAAATGTCTTATAAATATTAATTGAACATTTAATTTCAGCTATGCAATCTATGGTTGTCATTAATTGGATGGTTAGATTTAAAAGAAAAACCATTGCCTAGAATTCATGAATTACACATAGTTTGTCATGCACATGTAAATAATTTATTGAATGTAATAAATATTTCATAAAGATGTATATTTGTGTATTATTGAAGAGACCTGGAAATTTTTCCCATCAAAATATTAATCAAAACCTATTAATATTTAAATGCATTTAAGATTCCCGCTTTATCTTATAGTTCTTGGTTCCAGACGCGAGGTGCCGCGAATATCGTTTTAGTGTCGAGGTTCTAATGGCAGTTTCCGATCTATCTCAGTATATATTTATCTCTTATATTTATCTCTTATCTATGGTCTATACCTATCGACGTAAAATTATGATGACGTGTATCAAATTTTGTTTTGCACAGACTATACAGCGAAACAATAAATACATTTACAGGTATTCTTCCAATGGTGTCATTGCTTCTCGAATTTGGCGCAGATGTTGAGCTCACCAACAGCCAAGGTTGTACGGCTTTATCTCTTGCTTCCGCTAGAGGCCACTGCGACGTAGTACGTCAATTAATAGCAGCTGGAGCTTCACCAGGACACGCCGATACAGGAGGATACTGTCCTCTAGTGCATGCTGCAAGAAATGGTTTTCTGAACGTAGTAGGTTATTTGCTAGCTTGCGACTGGGTGACCCGAAACGACGAAGACGTGCAAATAGCCGTGGCTGCCCAACAGGCACTAATAGCCGCTGCCGGACAAGGTCACAGTGAAGTAGTTGAATACCTATTGGATATGGCTGAAGTTAATATTGACATTCCAGATAATATAACAGGTAAATACAATACTGTTTTAACCAAGATGAAATGATTTTAATTGTTTAATTTTCTATTTCTACATTTTTGGTTTTCTTTTAGGGGAAACTGCTTTAACCGTAGCTGCAATAAATGGATGTCATGGTGTTTGCTCTGTTTTGATAAACAGGGGTGCCAACGTCTGCATAACCAACAGAAAAGAGTTGGCACCACTACTGCTAGCTGTTAAAGAAGGACATTGGGCTGTAGCTGAAAGACTGATACAGAACCACGCTGCCATAGAACAGTGCGATTTGAATGGAAAATCTCCATTGATGATTGCATCTTCTGAAGGTCATTTAGGGATCATTGAACTGTTGATCGATAGAGGTAAGTTTTTAACAACAATCAGCATTCCAGTTTTTGTAAAATGTGTCTTAACATTTAAGGAGCTGATATAAATAAAGAAGATAAAGAAGGTATGACGTCTCTGGGATGGGCCTGCTTGAAGGGTAAGCTCCAAGTGGCCCAATGTCTTCTAGAAAGAGGTGCTTTCATTAACCACACAGATAAATCTGGTAGGATTCCCTTAGATTTGGCTGCTTTCCATGGAAACCAAGCTTTAGTTCAGTATTTGATAGATAGAGGAGCTACAATAGAGCACGTGGATATTAACGGTATGAGGCCGTTGGATAGAGCAATAGGATGTAGGAATGTTCAAGTGATTCATTGTTTTTTGAAGAAAGGAGCTAAATTGGGACCGGCTACTTGGAGTATGGCTCATGGAAAACCTGATATTTTGTAAATAGAATAATAAATCGACAAAAATATTATTTTATTAACTGTTAAAATTTTTTAGGTTAATCTTACTTAATAAATTATTGGAAGATGGGAATATACTTTATAGAAAGAGTCGTCTAAAGGAAGCTGCTCACCGTTACCAATACGCCCTGAAGAAATTTCCAGTAGAAGATCAAGAAGAGCACAACAAAGCCTTCAAGCAGCTGAAGATCAACTTCTTGTTGAACTTTTCTAGATGCAAAAGAAAATTGGGAGTAAGTTTAACTTTTTTTTATTTTCTAATAAACAGCAAATAAATAGATATGGTATTTTGCCACAACAATTTTTGAGAAATGGTAATATTATTAAAAACACAAAGTTACAGGATTTTATTCTTTATGTTGATGAAAAAACAATAATAGCAACTAGGAGTTTCGGCCTAACATTGAGGCCATCATCAAGCTATAAAAAAGGTTATTTTAGTGGTGTAAATTATAAAGAAAAGTAAAATCATACCTTAGTGTGTGGTATTCCAAACAATGAATACTACTTCTTCCTTTAAAATACTTTATTTTCATAAATTGTAACCATTATAATTTTACATAAAAATTCGTTGGCCATGATGACACCATAAAACTTAAAAAACTAGCGACGCTCGACAGCTGTCAAGAGACAAGTGACGTCTGTCAAACTGAAATAGTATGAAGTTGGGTATTCTATACCCTATACATGAAATGAAATAAATGTTGGGTTGCGTTCATAAACTTTACTCTTTAACTCAGAGATAACTCTATATCGTTCAGAAATCTGAGTATGATCGGAAGTCATTCGGAGTACGGCGTTCATAAATTTAACATAGTTAACTCTATTAACTCATATCAAAGAGGTGAGTAGAAATTAACTCGACATACGCAGTGATGAGTATCTACTTATTTTAACGAAAACAGGAGGTAATTTGTGTTCTGTGAGGTATGAGATAACCTATAGATAGAAAGTTTCATTATGATATTAAGCACATATATTAAAGCATTATATAATACTTACCTCAATATTCAGCAATAAGCTTTTGGCAAAAGAAAAAATAGAAAAATAAATTACTTTCTTCACGTTTTCTAAAATTACGTATTTATAATTTCAACTTTTTAGGTTATAATTTTAAATAATAGTGGTCAATTCAACTGTTTACCACTGTTTACTCCGATCGTTCATAAAGACACCCAAAGTAGTATACTCATAGAGTTAACTCTTACTTAATCCGACTCTCCTTAACTCTACTCGGATTAAAACTTTATGAACGCAGCCTTGGAGATCAATAAAGCATCAAAAGGTATTTGCAGATATATGTTTGAATGAACAGTTGAGACCAAAGGACCCTTACATATTTCTTAGTCTTCCCTTTTAATGGTATGTGTTTGTAATAAATTTTACTTTGTCTTCCATATTTCCTTTATTTGTGTTCTGTTGTCCACTTTCTTCAATAATTGGTTTTGCTTTCTTTCTGGTGTGACTAATTACCTTCGTACATTTTACTAGGTTGTTTATCTTCATTTTAAATTAATCTTAATTGTTATTGTCAACATAACCTCAAAAACCTTTTGTTCCTCTTCTTGTGACTTATTCTTCTTGTCCTCTGTTATGTCGGACTACAGTTACACTGGAAAGTTTTTAAATCTATATAAAATATATTATGTCTATGTTGAACTCGCTCCTCCTATTTTTCTTTCTTTTTAAAACATATAAAAAGTTAATTTTATACCACAAATTTTATACATGTTCTTATATTTATTTTTTTATTTTTTAACTGTTGGTTCGTTTGAAAATGTTTGTAATTTTATAGTTTATGGTTTAATTGAGGGGTCTAGATCTAAAAAGGTTCAAGTACATCTTTTTTTAAAATAAATATGATAAATGCGGAACACGATACCTAAAGGATACTGGTAAAATTATCTTACTTCATGTACGTTCTATAGTGCCGTCTCTGTTAGTGTTGAAGAACATCAAAATATTCAGCAATACATTCTATTGCCATTTATCTCACAACTACTAAAATGTCACTTAAACCCTTTTACTTCTAGGCCCCTCAATTGTATTAAATTTTACACTTGTAGTAAATATGTTATGTGAATGGGCCTTTAGTAAGAATACCTAACTTCATACTATTTCAGTTTGACAGACGTCACTTGTCTCTTGACAGCTGTCGAGCGTCGCTAGTTTTTAAGTTTTATGGTGTCATCATGGCCAACGAATTTTTATGTAAAACTATAACGGTTACAATTTATGAAAACAAAGTATTTTAAAGGAAGAAGTAGTATTAATTGTTTGGAATACTACACACCAAGGTATGATTTTTCTTTTCTTTTTAATTTGCACCGCTACTATAACCTTTTTTATAGCCTGATGTTGGCCTCAAGAATAAAATTCTGTGACATAGACTTTGGGTTTTTCATTTGGTTTCCAATTAGTCACATTTGAGATATGGATGGTTTAGTTCGTTTGGTAATATTGTTATTTATTTTAAGGAATCTCAAGAAGCTATCGAATTAGCAAATTTGGTGATAGAAATGAAGCCAGAGTCTTATGAAGCATTCTATGCTCGAGCCAAAGCAAAATTGGATCAGAATAAGTGCGACGGTGCTTTACACGATGTCAAAGAAGCGCTAAAGAGAGCGCCGCAACAAGGAAACGAAATGAAAATTTTGAATTATTTATTAGAAGATATAACGGCAAGAATGGCGTCCGGTAGAAGTTTATCAAGTAAAAGGAATGTTGCAATATCCGTAGATACTTTACACGAATGAGAAGTCGATTATATTTATTAATCGTTAGATAAATTCAGATTATATATTTTGGGGTTCAAACTATTACGAACATTATTAGTACGAAATATCTTTTTGTATATTTTAATATTTACTCGAAAAAAAAAGGTTTTAGACTGTGTGAAAAAGAAAGACTTGAAAATGATTATTTAAATTATTGTTAATATTTAGCGGTAAGTAAGTTTTTGTATATATAATTTTAATGATAATTTATTTTTTATGTTCATTGTGACAAAATTCGATAGTCATCTCATTTTTAGTGTTTTATCATTTTGTTCCATTCCATGATTAATTTATTAATTTTTTTCCCAATTATCTGCTGTATAGGAATAATTATTTCGGTTGTTTCACAAAGAATAGAATAGCGATAAGTTAAATGGAATTTCGACTATTTTTTAGAAAACATTATACTCTTTCTACCTTAACAACCAAAGAGTCACTTACTTATCGGGAAACTAAAAAATCAAATTTCTTTAAATCTAAACTCTTTCATATTTCTCTTCAATTTACATTCCTTACATGTTCATTAAATTAAAATTGAATAGGGCCCCCTTCTTTGTTTAACATTGTATATTTTCATTATTGATACCTATACCAACGCATTTTATGCAAAACTGAAACTTTTTCCCAGTTTTTTCTCTTTATTTCTTGTTACTTCAGACCAGCATTTCTTTTTATTTTCTCTTCTTTTTTGATCCAGGATAAAGTTCTTGTATAATCCTCCATTTTATCTAATTACTTCTTGTTTGCTCTTGCAGAATTTATTTATAATTATTTTAACTCCTCAATTTAGCTATTAAACAAATAACATTTCTCTTTTATTTTCTTTCTAGTGGTTTTGTTAATTTATTACAGAAGGAAATTCAAAACCGGTAAGTGATTCTTTGGTTAAATTTCCTTATCCAATTTTTTACAGTTCAGAAAGTGCCTTTTTATAGAAATTTAAATGGGGTAAACTAAGTATATTTTAAAATGTACTGACTAGATTATCTTTACAACTTATTAAAGTGCCTGTCATCCAATAATCGATGCTCCTCTTCTGGATTAAAATGTTTGTGAATGTGATTTATATTTTAGTTTTTTATAAATAAGAATTTTAAACATCAGTTACTTTAATGTAAAAGCTAATCGTCTATTTAAATATTTGGTCTCTAAATAAAAAGAAATTGTAAAACTCACTAGATAAAATATTTTTAGGTAATTTCATTGTATCTAACAAGTTCAAACTGTGATTATTTCCTTAGTATAATCATTTGCAGAAAAGTAACTGATGTGTTGGGGATATTACCTGCTACTATATCGTTGAAACATACTTCAAAGTAGTTTAAGTCCTACCCCTACTCTGAAATATTTTTGGTGATCAAGATATTCTTATATTACTGCTCTTCGTATTTATAGAAACCGCAGTTTCGTCCAGATTTTATTTTAGTTGCAATTTTATTTATTTAAACATTTCAAATAACGTGGATTGATTTTATAGCACCAACTCCTCTATTAAAATATTGGGTTAATTGACAGCAATTTTTAATAAAACTGCAACTAAACCTGACAGATCTTAAGTACAAGGTTGTTCTCAATAAATATAATTATTTAAGGCGGATTTAGCGAATAATATTTTTATTAATGCATAATCATAACTATAACAACTTCTCTAACGCATTGTGCTTAACAGTTGGGTCATTTATTCCTTCCTCAATGCATAATCATAAGTGTTAGTGACAAGTGACAGTTGTATATATCACGGAACATATAAAATTAGTGTGTTCTGTAACATCTGTCATTCAACAACATTAACAAATTTTCAAATTTATAACCTTATTCCCTCATTCATTGATATTTCTGTATTTTTTTATTCTAAATAAGTATTTTGGCATTGACCCTGTTTTAACTGTTCATTTGAATTTCTGTTTTAGTCATATTTTTTTTATTAACCCTTAGAATACAGAATAAACAATTTCTATAACTGGTTTGATTAAATTTTTAAAGTAAATGACTGAAATAAATTGTTTATTGTGTATTCTTAGCTTATATTTATTCCGAGTACTTAAGACATGTCCAATGGTAAGCTGGACTATATGCCACGTATTCCTACATTTACTATACATATTTTACATATTTTGTTATGTTTATTTAGTATTTTTTGTTGAATTTGTACGTCTTATTTGTTTCTTGCCAAGAATGTTTTATATACATACTATATATATAATAAATAGACAATTTATTTTCAGTATTTTCGAGAGTTTTTAACAGTGTAACTGTGTGAAAAATTTGTCATTCGTATATATTTATTTATGAATATAAAGGTGCTATATCAAGAAAATGTTTAAACTTGCAATGCAAATAAAGTGTAACTATATTAATTATGTGTTTTTTTTCTCTAAATAAATAGTGTATAAATGAGGTGTTAAACTGCTATCCGCTTTCTGGTATTTTATTAACGTATATTAGCACTACTTTGCAAAAATATATTAAAAAAATTTTTGGATCAAATATTTTGGGAGAAAACTGGAAATTGAGATTTCCTAAGTTCCAGTTTCACCAACAGTTTTAATCCCGATTTAGCACTTAAATGGAGCTTCTAATCATGATTAACCAATTGGTAAGTATCATCATGTCCAAAAGTGGGATCGTGATTTTATATAAATCACCTATTTTAGTGGATTTATCTGGTATAGTCCGATTAAATTAGATTTTGATATTTTAATATTATACCTATATATAAGGAATACATATTTTTTACTTTTTATATATTTTTAATAAACACGACCCAAGAAAGATTTTGAGATTGAGAGAAACAAGATTTTGACTTTAAATACTGCAATCTATTGAAGACCATATAGAATTTGCAAACGACAAGTACTGTATAACTTTTTATTATCATTATGATTGATAGTTCATATATTTTTTCAGGAATGATTCTGTTTCACAAATGAACCAGTTAATATGTACTTACTTTGAAACATTCATTTTTTGACATCATTGATTCATTATCTGTCTTTTTATCTTCAACTTTCTTTTTTCGGTTTTTGCATATCAGTCATCTTTTATTTACTATTGTTTATTATTTTTCAATGTAAACACAAAATAAAAATATTAATTAGGGATATGATCGCAATGATTGACACAGAACAATCGAATTTTTGTGCCTTCTACAACGTTGCCAAATTGGTTTGCTGCTCTAATCTTAGACAAGGAAAGCTTTCCTAATCTAAGGATCTAATCATGATTAAATAAATCGCGATCATATTGGACGCGTTGATGCATGATAAAACGGAAAATACTGTTAAGTCGACTTGACTATTAAGTAGAACTGATCCGAGATCAGTTATCGTTTGGTGAAATTGGGCCTAAATGTTTGCAACTTTCACTACAGATACGTCACTAAGTCATATATGAAGTAAGCCACTTTCTGATTTGGATGTTTTATGAACTTATAGCTAATAGCCAGTTACAAAAAGTCCAATCTAATTTGAAGTTTGAAGAACTTGAGTGTTCTGTATCCTTAGAACATAAAATAATGTTCTAAATCTGCATCTTACATTTGTCTACAGTTTATAATAGGAGCTTGACGTTTCAATAAAATATAAGCATTGTCTTAAATTTTTTTTAGCTAATTTTAGTTAGCTTTTTTCCACTTTTTTTTCAAATTTGAATATGTCAATATCATATAAATCTTGTTTTGTATTATACTGCACGAACACAACAGTTAGAACTCATAAAAAATTTATAACCGTGCCAGCAGTAAAAGTCAAACGAAAATTGTGGTTTGAGGATCAACATTTTTAAAAAAGAAGACGACAGAATTGTGGTTCTATGTCGACCCTTTTGGGTTATCTACGTCACAGAACGAAAAGCGGACTATTTAAATTATCCAAATCGACATAAAAACCGTGTGATAATAAACAATAAAATTAATTGATTTATTAACATTGAGAAAACATCATACCCATTCTAATTTTTATATATTCTTGACTTTTCCTTTACATATATAAGGATAAAATAAAAAACGCAAAAGAAATGCAAATAGATTTATTGGTTGTCAGTTAAACACACTTTATTTTGAAAAAAGTTACATCGATAAAATCTAAAAACTCTTTTTTAAAAAACTTGTATTCTGTGATTTTCCCGATCACACACCAGGATATGTCCGTTCGGTGTCATAGCCACTCCTTCTAATCCCTTGAACTCGCCTTTGCCGATACCCCAACAGCCAAAAGCTTTCAGGAAACTACCATCAGCATTGAATATTTGAATTCTATTATTACCAGAATCAGCTACGCATATGTAACCTTGATCGTCGACAGCTACACCTCTCGGAAATTTGAACTGACCTTCGTCCGAGCCTTCCGATCCGAAAGAGGTTAAAACTTTTCCATTTACGTCGAATATCTGGATTCTGTGATTGTTGGAATCAGATACGACCACTCGGTTGGTACTGGAGACTGCTATGTAATGGGGATGTTCTAGTTGGCCTTCTTTGCTACCCATCGAACCGAATTTTCCTACAAATGTACCGTCGGACTGGAAAACCTGGAAAACAAAATCAACAAAGAGTCTAAATAAAAAAAAATTCACAGAGAAGTAAAAAATGTACCTGAACTCTATGGTTTTCCTTATCACACACATAAATAAATCCTAAGGCATCTGTAGTTATTCCCCAAGGATAATTGAATCGACCGTCTGCACTTCCTTGACTTCCAAACGCTCTTAAGAACCTTCCCGAAGGGTCAAAAACCTTAAACAGAATGGACTAGTTTAGTGATTTTTTTTTATATTTGCATCTTATAAAATAGGTTTTTAGTGGTTCAACTGTACAAATAAAATTTTTATAAAATTAATCCTCTAGCCATAATCGGCTTTTGAAATTTAAATTTAATGGTTACATACGTCATAAGTGGTAAGTGACGTGTTTCAATAAGATTGGTAGAAAATTTGCGATGTTGTCGATATGCTTTAATATTAACCGAGAAACTTATCTCTCTCTTATTTGTTGTCATTAAAAAGAGATAAACATATCGATATTTTTGTTCTCTGTTTGACACTTTATCAAATAAGGAGTAAAACACTAAACAAAATATTCTGTCATTTTCGTTAGTTTAATTTGTTGTTTGGTTGTGTTTGGTTTATGAAAGAAATTACTTCTATACTATTTTTGGTTCGAAAATAAAAATCCCTAACACCTTCTCTTGGTGTTATAGCGGTTCCTTTAAAAATAACCAATAGAAGTAATTGTTCTCTCGGGGAGCAACCAGTCTATCGGTACAGTGAGAGAACGAATTTCAAGAATACCGTTTTGGCATTTTCAATAGAACCGCACGCCCACTTTCTATTGGCTGTTCTATTCTATCACCGTCAAGAATAGGGGTCTTGTTTGTTTATTACAGATAAACACGATTTTCTCTCCTGTCATATATCTTGTCAACTGGTACAATCAGTTAGTCACAGAACACGGTGTTTTGTGCCGACAGTTTTTTGAGAATACTTGAAACGAACGTAGCTAAAATGTGACAACGTTGACTTTTAAACACACTTCATTATTGGTTATTAGTTGGCGCTACGTTTAAAACTTACTAATTATTTAATGCTAAATTTTACGAAATGAGAAAAATTACTTGCAAAATGAATACCAATATAAGTAAGTAGATCTTTTATCCTAAATATATATTGCTATCATTTTGATTAATATGATCCTACTAAATTAGTCCATTGATCAAATTAACAAACTAAATAATAAAACTATTTTAAGCTTTTTGGTAATTTTAAAGTTTTATATTGTCAAGCTTACTTGTATCCTATGATTATATCTATCGGCAATGATGTACTGTCCGATGCGATTGACAGCAACTCCTGCAAGGCAATCAAACTCGCCTTCCTTATTGCCGTATTGACCGAATTCTTTGATGAAACGTCCGTTGGCGTCAAAAATTTGCACTCTGTGATTAGAGGAATCTGCAACGACGATGGTGTTGTCAGGGCCGACGGCAACACCGCGCGGCCACGTGAAGCATCCGGCTTCGCTCCCCCGACTTCCTATTTGAAACAGCTGCTCTTTTTTTTGGAGATACTGGCTTTTAGGGGTGGTACCTGCCACCGCTTGGGCGATACCTAAAACATATCATAATAACTCTTAGTTATTTATCTCAATATATTCCTTAAATACTTTAAAAATTTACGCATTCAATTTTACTCACCTGCTACTGCCATAGCTGCTGTAGGGGTAGTGGGGGAGCCTTGCATGTTTTTTGAATCATCATCAGAACTTGCTAAATCAGTTGAAGATCTTAAAGGTAGTCCTAATGACAATCGTCGCGCCGCTCCAGAGCTACTTGCCGAAGGCGTGCTGCCGCTGGACGTAACGTCTTTGTCTTTGGTACCACTTCGATTACCGTATTTGCTCTTCAGGTACCTCGCCCACGAACTCAAAGCTGCTCCATCTTTTTCCGCGGTTGAAGTCGAACGGTCCGGGGAATTGTCCCTGGATTTTAGAGCGTGGGAAGAACTGCAAGTAAATCGACCCATTTTAAGGAATCGAAAAAGGTTTACCGTGAAGATAAAGTACTGGATTTTTGCAATACCTTTTATGTTTGAAAAATATCCTCAGAAGAGTAATGGTTGATAGTCAAATGCTATTCAATCTGGAGTTATCGTTAGGAAGATTCGCAAACAGTAACCACAACATGAGAAATATGACTAACATCCAATGGCACTTCTGAGGATTAATTCTAAAACAAGTACTTGGTCATAAAATTTATTTATGAATTTTGTTAGTGAGGCATCAGCAGCGTGGAAGAAGACAGTGCGCCCCAGGTGATTTGTTTTTGGTAAGCCAATTATTTAGTACAATAGTTTATGTTTAGTCTTACCAGAGTTATAGCTGATTTTGAGGCAGTAATCCAGTAAAAAGAGCATTTTTTTTTATAAAACACTAAGTTAACTTTGTTAATTCGGCACCATCTTGATAACAGGTCGGCTGAAAAGTCCCCGGTCTACCATAGTAAAACACAATATTTTGACAAAATTCATTTTTTTTATTCAACATAGTTGCCTTCAAGGGCGATACAGCGACTATAGCGACCTTCCAACTTTTCGATACCATTTTTGTAGTACTCCTTCGGTTTGTCCTCAAAATAGGCTTCAGTTTCGGCGATTACTTCAGTATCAGAGCCAAATTTTTTCCCGTGAGCATTCTCTTCAAGTCAGAGAAAAGGAAAAAGTCGCTGGGGGCTAGATCTGGAGTATATGGTGGGTGAGGAAGCAATTCGAAGCCCAATTCATGCAATTTTGCCATCGTTTTCGATGATTTGTGACACGGTGCATTGTCTTGATGAAACAACACTTTTTTCTTCTTCTTCATATGGGGCCGTTTTTTCGCGATTTCGGTCTTCAATCGCTCCAATAATGCACAGTAATAGTCGCTGTTGATTGTTTTTCCCTTTTCCAAATAGTCGATGAACAATATACCGTGTGTATCCCAAAAAACTGATGCCATAACTTTGCCAGCTGACTGTTGAGTCTTTCCACGCTTTGGTGGCGGTTCACCGGCCGCAGTCCACTCAGCTGACTGTCGATTGGACTCAGGCGTGTAGTGATGGAGCCAAGTTTCATCCATAGTCACATATCGACGCAAAAAATCAGGTTTATACCGACTTAACAGCTGCAAACACTGCTCAGAATCATCAATTCGTTGCTGTTTTTGGTCGATTGTGAGCACGCGCGGCACCCATTTCGCACAGAGCTTCCGCATACCCAAATATTCGTGAACGATATGTCCAACACGTTCCTTAGATATCTTTAGAGTGTCAGCTATCTCGATCATATTCACTTTACGGTCACTCAAAATCATTTTGTGGATTTTTTTGATATTTTCGTCGGTAACCACCTCTTTTGGGCGTCCACTGCGTTCACCGTCTTCGGTGCTCATTTCACCACGCTTGAATTTTGCGTACCAGTCAATGATTGTCGATTTTCCTGGCGCAGAGTCCGGAAACTCATTATCAAGCCAAACTTTTGCTTCAACTGTATTTTTTCCTTTCAAATAACAATATTTAATAAGCACACGAAATTCTTTTTTTCCATCTTTTTGAAAATAACAAAAGTTGCTTCACTAAAAATGCAATATCTCACAAACTAATAGTCCGACAGCTGTCAAATTTTTACACGAATCTTTTGAAGGTTGATACTATCTAAAAATGAAATGGATTTAATTCTAGTGTCGTCATCTATAGGGGACTTTTCAGCCGACCTGTTACTATAATTATGATTATTTGTTTAGTATTTTTCTCTTAAACCATTCACTATAAATCAAGTCCAACCAGACTTAATCAAAAATGTCTGGAAGGTAAAAAGTCTGGACGGTATCACAGATTTGTTTTATACCAAAGGTAAGAAAACGTTTTATGAACGATCCGGAGTGTTATCGCCCTCTATTATTTTTAAAACTATAGAAAAACCAATACATTACCAATCAAAAAGAGAATTTTGATAAAACTTTTTTTAAATTCAGACGTCAATCAGACACTGGAGATCTTACCAAATGCAATGAAACCCAATTCAAACTATCACAAGCCAGGGAAAGTATGACGTCAAAATTTGTGTTCCATGGTGTCGAACGATGAAATGTCAATGAAATGATTCCAAACCGCAACATTATAAATCTCCAGAATTAACTTTTGTTTGAATTATTTTATTAATATTATACATTAAAATATTAGGCAAGTATCATAATAAAATACATATAAGTAAAATATTTTAAAGAACCATTTTTTAATACGTATTTTTAAAATTTATGAAAATGCACAATTTTGAAGGTTATGTTATAATGTTTTTATGGAAATTGTTTGTTTATCTACTTTAGTGATATGTAAAACATATAAATGAACACTTACCAATAAAAAAACAGTACTTAACCCCCAAAAATCAAGAAAATACAATAAAATAGTTAATAACACATATATACTCGGAATTTTACAGTCGTGTAATGACGTCATTTTCGTGGGAAAAAACGTATGTCCTATTAAATTTATTTGTTGCTAAGTAACTGACTACTGGTGTCTAATTACCTGTATGACTTTTACTATACAGTGGTGTACATAATATTTTAGCATTTTTTGATAATAATTAAGTCAATTTCCACATTTAGAATTATTAACTGTGTTTGTTCGTTAAATCGATGAGGGTTTTTTGGCGGCATGTTTTGACGCTTTGGCGTTTTCAAAACTTCAAAACTGACAATCACTTGACAAGCATTTCAGGTAAAATTTAGCTACGACAACAACATTTCGGCAAATTTTTTTGTCATTGTCATTTTACATTAGTTAAACAAGGATAGACAAAAATGACGTCATTACAAGACTGTAAAATTCCGAGTATAAAACATACCATAAAAAAAGTTGTTTGGAATCATTTGGTTTGACACTTACGTCACTACTTTCCCAATCCATTCTAATATTGGCTGACCAGTGTTGGTAAACAAACCGAAGAAATTTTGACAGAGGGGGGCTACATACTGGTGGTCAGGGGGGACCGGAAAATTTTTGATATTTTTGTATATCAAACTCACGATTTTGGCCATTTTTTACCCTAAATATTTCTTGTTGAAGCTAAATTCTGTATTATTTACTAATATTAAAAAAAATCTTTCCTGATCCAGGGGGGAGGGCAAGGCACCCTTGTAATCTACCAGTTAGAAAGTGTCTAAAGAAGGAATTATAGTTTTTTTATAAACGAATAAGTAGAAGGCCAGAAGAGACCAAGTTGAAAAACCAAAATTAGAGCTTTATCTTAACAGAGACACTTTCTTTGATTTGGTGCATGCAAAGGCAAACTTATCCTTACCGGCTTCTTGCAAGGTCATGTGCTGAAGATGAAGAGCCGTATCCCTTAGATGCTAAATAGGCGGTAGGATTTGACGTGGTAGGTGAAACTGGTTCTTCGGTATCTTCGTCTTCTCCGAACTGTTGGCTACTTTTGCTTCTAGCCAAACGTTGCCTGCGTTCCTTTAAGGCCATATAACGACTACGACCGCTAGCTGGATACTTACTATCGATATCATCGGCTGTTGAACCATATCTGAACCAAAAATAAGAGTAAGAGACGATGAGAGAAACTAAATATTTTTGTCGTTTTCCTCCCAAAGCAAATTTAAGCCCGATACGCCAATTACCATACCTAAGAATAATTTCTTCCAAGGATCGTCACGAACTGAACGATTAAAAACACGCGTCTAGTAGTTTTCACAATAAATGGTATCGACTGAAGTTGTAAAATCCGAGATGCACATCATAAATGTAAAAGGATCTGATTCAGGTAATTTTGTTTCTCAGAGAGGGATTTTGTAGAGGATTAAAGCTTACACTTTTTGTTCATTTTAGTCTTTGTATTTCATTGGAAGTGTTCACTTGTGTTACGGCGTGCAATAATTTTATAACATTTATTTGTTATTACAGATATTAATACCAAAGACTAGTTAAAATATTACACTTTTTTTTAAAAGTGTATACTCCTATATGTAACTATATGCCTCTTTTATCTTTGAATTTAAAAAGCACTGTTGTCGGATTGAATAATTTATTTTTATCATCAAGTAATTTTAAAAAAATGTGTAATTATTTCTCAAAAAAAAAAATAAATGACGAAGAAAATATTATAAAAAATCAATATAAATTGACAGTTGAAATTAGGTTAGGTTAGGTTAGTTTAAATTATCTTAGGTTAGACTAAAATAGCTTGGGTTAGACTGAATTAGCTTGGGTTAGACTGAATTATCTTGGGTTAGACTAAATTAGCTTGGGTTAGACTAAAATAGCTTGGGTTAGTTTAAATTAGTTTAAATAAACTGACATTTCACAGTTAAAAATGACAGATGACAGCTTGAAATTGACATTTGACAGTTCAAAATGACAGTTGATAGTTAAAAATGTGCTGCGAACCTCGCTTCGCTCGGCACGCAGTGATTTTATGACATTTGGCAGTTCAAAATGACAGTTGACAGCCAAAAATGACAGTTGGCAGTCGAAAAATGACAGTTGACAGCTGGAAATGACAGTTGACAGCTGGAAATGACAGTTGACCGCTAAAAAGTGACATTTGACAGTTCAAAATGACAGTTGACAGTTAAAAATAGACTGCGAACCTCGCTTCGCTCGGCTCGGCAGACTAAATTAGCTTGGGTTAGACTAAATTAGCTTGGGTTAGACTAAATTATTTGGGGTTAGACTAAATTAGCTAGGGTTAGACTAAAATAGCTTGGGTTAGACTAAATTAGCTTAGGTTAGACTAAAATAGCTTGGTTTAGTTTAAATTAGTTTAAATAAGCTTAACATTTAACATTTTTGCAGCTAAAAATGACATTTGACAGGTAAAAATGTGCTGCGAACCTCGCTTCGCTCGGCACGCAGTGATTTTATGACATTCGACAGTTAAAAATGACAGTTGACAGCTAAAAAATGATAATAAACAGTTAAAATTGACAGTTGACAGTTAAAATTGACAGTTGACAGTTAAAATTGACAGTTGACAGTTAAAATTGACAGTTGACAGTTCAAAATGACAATTGACAGATAAAAAATTGACATTTGATAGTTCAAAATGACAGTTGACGGTTAAAATTGTGCTGCGAACCTCGCTTCGCTCGGCACGCAGTGATTTTATGACATTTGACAGCTAAAAATGATAATAAACAGCTAAAAATGACAGTTGACAGTTAAAATTGACAGTTGACAGTTAAAATTGACAGTTGACAGTTAAAATTGACAGTTGACAGTTCAAAATGACAATTGACAGATAAAAAAATTGACATTTGATAGTTCAAAATGACATTTGACAGGTAAAAATGTGCTGCAAACCTCGCTTCGCTCGGCACGCAGTGATTTTATGACATTTGACAGTTAAAAATGACAGTTGACAGCTGAAAAATGATAATAAACAGCTAAAAATGACAGTTGACAGTTAAAATTGACAGTTGACAGTTAAAATTGACAGTTGACAGTTAAAATTGACAGTTGACAGTTAAAATTGACATTTGATAGTTCAAAATGACAGTTGACGGTTAAAATTGTGCTGCGAACCTCGCTTCGCTCGGCACGCAGTGATTTTTTTATAACATTTATTTGTTTTTACAGACATTAATAGCAAAGATTTTTTACCCCAACGTAGGTACAGAATAGGCAGAATGTGGCGTTAAAGAAGAATCACTTATTTTGTGACGCGAAAATCATTATAAAAAATGTGTATAGTTCCTTACTTCAGCAAGGATATAACGCGGGTTCCACAGCAACAGTAACCAGTAATTTGACGAAGATGCCTCTTACATCACTTAGACGAATTGTTGAAATATCCATGGAATCAAGAAAAAAGAGTAAAGATTCCGGTGTCACAAATTTTTTAAGTTCGACCCTGTAGCACATTTGCGTCTTTTACCTGATGATTTTCTACACGAGATTAAATCGGGTAGTTTACTGCAACCAATACCATTTAATGTGGAAAATACTATAGATTGTGATGTTTTAAATGGTTTAATTATTTACAACATATCGTTTAGGTACTTACCTTGAGCTGTAGTCGTCATCGTCGGGCGGTATGGCAGCAGAGCTTTTGCTTTTACTTAAAAATCTACTGGTATAACCATACCTTGGTGTTTCATCCTCTGCAACAGCTGTAGTTCTGCTTCTTGTATACCTAGGAGGTTCGTCTTCGGCTATAGTTGACGTTCGGCTCCTCGTATATTTCTGAGGTTCATCATCCGCGACGGTAGGATTCCTATTTCTCGTGTATTTCGATGGTTCTTCCCTGTTAACACCGTACCTGGTTCTTACGGGAGACTCGGCTTCGTCTCTACTCTTTCTGCGAGTACTTTCGACACTGTTATCTCTAGCGTTAGCGCTCCTAGCTAAAAGCGGACCTATATCCGATTTGGCCAATTCTTTGTTGTCGGTTTTTTGTGTCTCTTCTTCATCCGTTTCTTCTTCGGTTTCGGTTTCTTCTTCCGAAGACGTTTCCGTTTCTTCTTCCTCCTCTTCTTTAGGAGTAGGAGTAGTTGTGTTTTTATTTTGTAGGAACCTGCTTTGGAAAGGTTTATTTTGAACAGGCGAAGATACTTTTCTAGTAGGAGTAGTAGGTTCTACTTTAGAAAGAATCTTCTTTTTTACTTCTTCCGTGGTAAACGAGGCTCCGGTGTTTCGGACGGCGTTGGAAGACGTCGAAGATTCCGAAGAAGTATTGGATTCAGTGCTAGCCGATCTAGCGGATTTTTTGTGACCAGCATCAGACGGTCGTCTAGTAGTAGCTGTCGCTACGGTCTTCGTCGGCGTTTTCCTTTGAAGAGAACTTAGAGATTCCTCGCTTTCTTCGGCGCTGGAGGCGGCCTGAAGAAAATAGGGGTGTTAGGATTTTTTGTAGATGTCTCGCAAAAATTCTTCATGCTTTTACAAACAACACAAAAAAAGGAGATTTGAAGTAGAAGAAGATATAGAAGGTGGTGGTAGAAACATGCCAGTGTGTGTGATCGGGTATTCAATACAGTCTCTTATATTTTTTTTTCTTTATTGTTAATTTGTTTAAAAAGTGGACAAGCAACACAACATTCATTATTTATTAAATATATCCTATTCTAAAAATTTATTTAATCAGGTACTTGAGTTTATTTAAAGAGGCTACGGTTCAAGTTCATCTAGACTCACCTCGGGCGCTGGTGTTTTCCTCTGCCTTTCCTCCGTGGCCGATCTGACAGTCTCTGTGGGAGTTTCCGTTGAAGTAGTCGCCCCTTTATTCTGCTTTTTAATTCTAGCTATTTCGTCTTCTTCGCTGACTTGCCTTACGGCTGGCGGAGGAGGTCTTTTCGGCACGACTTTCGCTTGTGCCGGAACAGGAGTGGGAACTTCTTCCTTTTTCTTATATTTACCGTTCTCGCACTCCTGCATCTTTTTCATCACCCTAGGTGAGTCCGCGAGTCTAGTTATTCCACTGAGAGGTCCTCTGGACGCATCTTCCGTATCGAAAGCTTTCTCTCTTTCTTTGTGTTCATTAAATCTTACTCTGGTAGTCGGTTCGGTGTCTGAATCATTGTCAGTTGGTTGGTGTCTTCTGAAACGACTGTATTTTGACCTGGTGGGTCTACTGTCGTGGTCGTAATCATCCCCGTAATCCCCTCGTCCGTATCGACTATCCCCCGTACTCTTTGGTCTTTCTCCAAACTTCCTACCACTCAAAACTTGATCGTCATCACCATAACTCCTATCTCCGTAACCTCGTTCTTCTTGTTGTCGAAACTGTGACGCCAGCCTGTGATCACTTTTAGATCTCATCAATCCCGGTCCTGGAGGTTGGAGTAATCCAGAAGATTGTCCAAAATGCGATTGGGTCGGTAAATTCAGTTCTCCGAATCCGGCGACGTGTAGCACCAACTGATTAGGATCGTGGGCCAAGATTAATCTTACTTTTCTACTGTAATCCGTATTTTCGTATTCGAAGTTACGGATGAATTCCACGGTTTTTAGAAATATTTCTTTGGCATCCATAAGTTCACAGTCGTCCCATATATCCACGTTTTCGTTCATGTGTTTGTCAGCTAAATCGCAGTTACTCAAAATGTTGGAAACTTCTTGCTCCAAGTTCTCTTTCAGAGTCGTCAAACTTCTTAATTCAGTGCCTAAGTACTTGTCCAATTCTCCTCTCAAATAATCCGTGCGGTCTTTAAGGGCTTTATTCAGCCTTCTGTAGATCTCTTCAACTTCCTCCCCAACCGACAAACAGTTATTTTGCATACTTTGAGCGTTCTTTTCCACCAGAGCTAACGTATCCTGCAACCTGTGGATTCCTCTTCGGATTTGATTGTTGATCCTGGAAATTTCCCTTCTTAGTATCTCCATGTGAGCCCCTTTGCATTCTTCGCATATTTTTTTGTCGCAATGGGAGCAGAAACTGCAATAAGCCTTTTCCGAGCAAACGTTACACCGTTCCATTATTTGGCCGCTGGTCGGATCCGGAAGTTCTCCAGTTATTTCTATGTGTAGTTCTAGGAACCGTTGAAGGGTCACGTTGGTCGGGAAGCCCTGGACTCCGTTGTAAGGTATTCTGTGCTCTGCGCGGCATTCTGGACATTTTATCTGAAAGGTAAACAGTTTATTTTATACAAGGTGTCGCGAAAAGAATGGTCATACATTATACCATAGATTCTGGGGTCAAACATTTGTTATATACAATAGTGCACACAAAAAAATTTACAGGAAGATTTATGGGAAATACTCGTAGAGAATGGACTAGTTTAGTGATTTTTTTTATATTTGCATCTTATAAAATAGGTTTTTAGTGGTTCAACTGTACAAATAAAATTTTTATAAAATTAATCCTCTAGCCATAACGACGTGTTTCAATAAGATTGGTAGAAAATTTGCGATGTTGTCGATATGCTTTAATATTAACCGAGAAACTTATCTCTCTCTCTCTTATTTGTTATCATTAAAAAGAGATAAACATATCGATATTTTTGTTCTCTGATTGACGCTTTATCAAATAAGGAGTAATACACTAAACAAAATATTCTGTCATTTTCGTTAGTTTAATTTGTTGTTTGGTTGTGTTTGGTTTATGAAAGAAATTACTTCTATACTATTTTTGGTTCGAAAATAAAAATCCCTAACACCTTCTCTTGGTGTTATAGCGGTTCCTTCAAAAATAACCAATAGAAGTAATTGTTCTCTCGGGGACCAACCCTTCTATCGGTACAGTGAGAGAACGAATTTCAAGAATACCGTTTTGGCAGTTTCAATGGAACCACGCCCACTTTCTATTGGCTGTTCTATTCTATCACCGTCAAGAATAGGGGTCTTGTTTGTTTATTACAAATAAACACGATTTTCTCTCCTGTCATATATCTTGTCAAGTGGTACAATCAGTTAGTCACAGAACACGGTGTTTTGTGCCGCCAGTTCTTTGAGAATACTTGAAACGAACGTAGCTAAACTGTGACAACTTTGACTTTTAAACACACTTCATTATCGGTTATTAGTTGGCGCTACGTTTAAAACTTACTAATTATTTATTGCTAAATTTTACGAAATGAGAAAAATTAATTGCAAAATGAATACCAATATAAGTAAGTAGGTATCTTATCCTAAATATATATATTGCTATCATTTTGATTAATATGATCCTACTAAACTAGTCCATTGTTATGTTTTCAGTATCAACATTTATAAAAATCCATTGCCATGGAGTTTTTGTTGATTATAGTGGAGTTAGGATTTTACAAATTGCTAACGAGTTTCGACAGCTTTTCGTATACTATTTCTTTATTGGTCAGTATTCCAGTAGAAGTATTAAATATACGTTCCAGTATACAGGGTTAGTGTAAAGTATGGAACCCCCTAAGTATCTCCTCATCGGTTTGATATTTTTAAATGAAATTGTTTATCCTTTTCTAAGAAGATCCAAGGAATTCAAAAATGCTATCAAATTTAATGTACCATTTGCGGTTAAACCGGAAATGCATATCAACTTTTTTATTTTAAATAGAACACCGTGTATATTTTTCCATTTTTGAATTCCTTGTGAAATTCTGCATACAGTAAAACTTTCCATTCATATTGTTATTGAATAATTGAGGCTTTAATCAATAATTTATCGTTTTTGACTTAGTTAGCCATGGATGAAATGTCAAATGGTGAGTAAGGCAAACTTAATTTATGGAAACATCCTAAAAACTTGGCAACATAACAATTTATTTATTTTAACAAAAAATAACACAAAATTAACAAAATTATATTAAATGTTCAAAATTACGCCCTTTTGCTATTTGACAATATCCTAAACAGTCTTCAAATTCTCGTAAAGGGTGGGTGTTGAGAAATGTTGTGATTGAATAGGTGAAAAAATATTTGACATCGAACACTATGAAACTTTTATTTTGTGGACTGTATAAACGTAAATATATAAAATAGTAAAACAGTAATTGTACAATGACGTTCACACTTCGATCGGCAATGTGTGACTGACGCTCCATGTGGTCCCCGGTGGTATCGACTAGCATCGACTATCGGAAAGCCCGCGCAGGTGCGTTAGTTTTTAATAGTGAACACTTAAACATACCGGCCACCTTGAAAGTTTCTAACTTTTAATTAATAGGCAGCAAACAGACTTTAGCGGTGGCGCGTTTAATAATTGTACCAGAAGGAGTTCTCACAGACACTACCCGGATAACATTGTCCTTGCCCGGAAAGAGTTCAACAATTCGTCCAAGACACCACTTCATAGGCGGAACGTTGTCTTCCTTCAGGACTACTAAGGCACCCTCCTTGAATGCATTGGCTTGAGGCGATTTCCACTTGCTCCTGGTTTGAAGTTGTGATAAATATTCCTTGGACCAACGACTCCAAAAATGTTGCTGTATTTGTTGAAGTCGCCGATAATGATTTAGACGGTTAGCTGGTACTTCTGCGACATCGACTTCGGGAAGTGTAGCCAATGAGTCACCAATAAGAAAATGGGCGGGGGTAAGTGGAGAAAAATCCAATGGATCGTTGGATAGAGGAGTCAAGGGTCTAGAATTCAAGCACGCCTCGACCCGAACTAACAGCGTGTACATCTGATCAAACGTTAGATGATCGTTAATTATAATGCGAGTTAAATGATATTTTACTGCCTTGACGGCAGCTTCCCAAAGGCCTCCCATATGGGGAGAGCTGGCAGGAAGAAAATGCCAGTCAATGTTGTCTTGACTTAAAAAATCATGAATGGATGAATTACTAGTTTTTAAAAAATTGTACAATTGCTTTAATTCATTGTGGCATCCAACAAAATTAGTACCGTTGTCTGAGAATATGTCAGATGGTTTACCGCGTCGAGAAATGAATCTTTTAAATGCGTTGAGAAAAGCGTCCTTTGATAAGTCATTCGCCAACTCAAGATGCAATGCCTTGGTTGACATACATACAAATACGCACACATAAGATTTAACCATCTTGGCATTTCGAAGGTAGCTAGTTTTGATCATGAAAGGACCTGCGTAATCTACTGCGGTTTTCATGAATGGCCTGGAAGTATTAAATCGATCAACTGGTAGGTTTCCCATGATTTGGGTAGCAGCCACTGGTTTGGCTCTAAAACATATTACGCATTTCCGTAACACTCTTTTAACGGCAGTGGTGCCAGCCAGTGGCCAATAACGCAGTCTTATGATTGATAGTAAAAGTTGAGTACTGGCATGAAGATTATTTAAATGTTCTAACAAAATTAATAATTCGGTGAATGGGTGTTTGGAAGGTAGAATGATGGGATGTCTGTGGTCATAATTGGAGTTTGAGTATTGTATTCTACCGCCAACTCTTAAAATATTATCTTTGTCCAGAAATGGGAGTAAATTTAACAATTTGCTAGATTTAAATAGAGGTTGATTGGACGATAATAAAATGATTTCGCTAGAGAATTCTTGAATTTGGACTAACTTTATTAAAGTAACAAGGGCCGATTGCAACTCATTGGTGGTCAACGGACCGGTTATTCTGCTATGAGACAAACAATTGTGTTTAAATCGAAGAATATGTGCTACTACTCTTTGAAGTTTAGAAAATGAAGAAAACCTTTCGAATATAGTATAATCTATGTCATTTTGAGCAACCAATGATATAGAGTGGGCTTTCATTTCAGGAACATTGACGTTACTTAAATCATAGTTTGAAACGGGATGAAATCTAGGGTCATGAAAAAATGAAGGGCCATGCCACCAAAGGTCGTTTGAAATTAATTGTTGAGGATTGAGCCCTCGTGAAATGAGATCGGCAGGATTGTCACTAGAAGAAATGTGGTGCCAATTAGAGATTGTAGTGTTTTCTGTTATTTCGACAATTCTATTGGCAACAAACGTTTGGAGATAACATGGCTGGGTTTTTATCCACGCAAGAACTATCTTAGAGTCAGTGTAGAGGTAAACATTGTTTATCTTATTCGATAATGCAGTTTGAACTACTTTGAGTAGTCGAACAAGTAGTAATGCTCCACATAACTCCAAGCGGGGCACGGTAAGTTTTAGAGTGGAGCGACTCTGCTTTTGGCACAGAGAAGTTGCATACAATGATTTTGAGAATTGAAAGATCGTAGATAAATACAACAGCCATAAGCTGCTTCTGAAGCGTCCGAGAAACCATGAATTTCGATGGACTCGGAAGCGTGACAAACGACATGTCTTGGGATCAGAAAATTATTGATCATTGCAATATTTTCAACGAATATTGTCCACTCTTCCTGAAACCACAAAGGTACTGGTTCGTCCCAGCTGGAATTGCACTGCCAAAGTTTTTGCAACATTATTTTTGCTTTAATTGTTGTAGGGCCTATTAGACCCAAAGGGTCGAATATTTTTGATATGGTCGACAAGATATGGCGTTTGGTAACCTGAATGTTCATGGCGGATTGAAAATTTACTGAATATTGTAATGTGTCTTTGTTAGGGTTCCAGACAAGTCCTAATGTTTTTGTTTCAGTCTTTTCACATAAAAATTGATCTAATTGTTGATCGGGAATGATGTCTTTAACGTTGGAAGCCCACTTTCTAAGTTCAAACCCTCCGGAGCGTAGAATAGAAGATATTTCACTTTTTAGTTTTAAAATTGTTTCTAATGAGTCTGTTCCGGTAATGAGATCGTCAACATAGAAGTCTTTAAGAATGACCCTACAAGTTTCTGGATATTGTGATTGATTTTCAATTGCTAACTCGTGTAAGGCTCTCGTGGCTAAAAATGATGAGCTGGCCAAACCATATGCTAGTCTGGACATTTCATAAGTTTGAATGGGTTGATCTATAGATTCACGCCAAAGGATTCGTTGGAATCTACGATGTTCTGGATGAACAATCAACATCCTATACATTTTTTCAATGTCTGCAGTAATTATATAGGAATGGAGTCGAAAACGAAGGATGATATTGAAAAGATCATCTTGGATCTGTGGTCCAACACCCAGACAATGATTTAATGATATACCTGAATCTGTTGTTGTGCTGCCATCGTAAACAACACGAAGTTTGGTAGTGGTGGAACTTTCCTTTTTACTCCATGGTGTGGTAAGTAAAATGAAATATTATGGTTGGAATCTGGATTAACTAGTGACATATGGTCGAGAGTTAAATATTCATTGATGAAGTTTACATATAATCGTTGGAATTCAGGATCTCGTTGGAAGCGTCTTTCAACACTGGCTAGACGTTGTAATGCAACGTCCTTAGAACTGCCCAATTGATTTATGGATTCCTTTAATGGAAATTTGACAATAAATCTACCAGAGGGGTCTCGAGACACAGTTTCCTTGAAGTGGGTTTCACAAAAATCTTCTTCTAAAGATAAATGTTTTTTATACGCGATTTCTTCCACTTCCCAGAATTTACTTAGTTGTTGATTTAAAGAAAGGGTACAAAATGTTTTTTGTTGTTTTTGAGGAGGTGGGAGATGAATAGCTCCCGCCAGTAACCAGCCTAGTTTAGATGCTTGTAGTAGCGGTTTACCCTTACCTAAAGAAATTTGCTCATTGTCAAGAAGTTCGTAGAAAATAGATGCTCCTAGCAATACTTGAATTTCACTAGGTTTGTTCAATGTAGGGTCTCCCAATTGAACATGTGGTGGGATATTGAGGTTGTTCAATGAAAATGGTAGATTTGGAATGTGATCTGTGATTTTTGGTAGAATGAGAAAAGTAAGTTTTCTTTTGAATGATGAATGCATGGATTTAATAATTGTTGATGATTGCGTAAAGACATTAGTAGTTCCTTGTCCGACACCGGAAATAGAAATGTTAACCTTTTGTTCGGGTAGTTGTAATTTTTCTGATAATTCTTTGGTAATATAGTTGCTTTGACTTCCCACATCTAAGAGAGCTCTAGCAGAGTGAAAATTTCCAGCACTGTCCTGAATGTGGACAATAGCGGTTGATAGTAAGACGAAATTGTTATTGGATGAATGAGCAAACAAAGAAGTGACCGTGGAATTATTTGTTTGTGGGTTTTGAGCATTTGTAGAAATGGATGTAGCAGGTGAAGTTTGATTAACCTCAGTAGAATTGTTGGTTTCTGATGGATTAAAAGGGTGAAGAATTGAATTATGTTTCTTTTGACAGATTCGACATTGACCAGATTTACACTGCTGTTTTGAATGACCGCGTTTTAAGCAATTCTCGCAAGGTCCTAATCGTTTAATTGCAGCGTATTTATTGTTCAGTGAAAGATCTTTAAAATTGGCACATTTGTAAATACCATGTGCTTGATCACAATAGAAGCATTTCATGATATTACTGTTTGTGGATTGACTCGAGGATTGACTATTTGATTGATTAGTAGCTGTAAATGTATGTGTACGTGAATGCTTTTGATAGTTTGAATGACCCTTTGAATGTTGGTAATTAGAAGAGTTTGGTTGTAATTGGTTTTGAAGTGATTTGTTTTTATCCAAACTTTCTAAATATTCACATCGACACACTAAAAAGTCTAAGAATGTCTTTAAAGTGGGTAGGAACTATCTGATTGCGCAGAATTTACCAATGCGCAGTTTGGTTTAGAGTGAGAGGCTTCTTGCCATTTATCTCTCGTGTTTTTGTCTAGTTTGATTTTTATCAATTGTATTAAGAGTCGGTCCCAGTGCTCGGTGGGCTCTCCAAGAGCAGTCAATGCTCGTAAATGTTGCTTGAAAGCATCAATAAGCCTTCTTAATTGTGTGGGACACTCACTATTTGCTGAAGGAATATTAAATAAATCGTCAATGTGTTTGTCAATAATTACGCGTTTATTTTCATATCTATCGATTAGTAATTGTAATGCCGTTGAATAGTTTTCGTCAGTTAATTCTATGTGTTGAATTATTTCTGCTGCCTGACCCTGAAGCCTACCTTGTAAATAAAAGAATTTTTCTACGTTAGATAGTTGGGGATTATGATCCACTAAAGCGGAAAAACGTTTATAAAAGAAAAGCCATTTTTTGTAATCGCCATCAAATTTGGGTAGATCAATTGGAGGAAGTGAGATTCTAGAAGAGGAGTTTGCAGAATGAGAGCTGTTGAATGAATGTTGTCTGGCACCGCGAAATTCAGAAACTAAGGAACGAGCTTTCGACACTGTCTTGTAATAACTATTTTCGAAAGATTCGCGATTGTCTGATGCAAGCTCATCTGGATTTAATGACTCTATTTGAGATTGGACGTATTCAAATTGCTTAAAAATGTCAGAAGCATGGTCCAAACGAGTTTCTAGCTCAATGGTTTGGGCTTCTGTAGCTGCCCTCACGAAATGAATAAAACGAGTAAGTTTAGCTACCAAAATGTCTCTTTCTTGCATCAATTGCATGATTCTGTTGCCAGCAGCAACATTGCTATTTGTTTCTGTCATTGTGTTGCGAATAATTGTAGATATGAAATGGAAAGTGAACAAATGTATGCTTTATTAATTGCTATCTCAAAATGCCCAGATGAGATATACGTGCAACCTTGGATAAATGAATAAATGTTACAATTTCAAGAAAAAACGAAAGTATGCAATGTTATTAGAATGTTACTTTACCTCTAGAAAAAGAAAAATGTAAAATTGTGTTGAATGATACACTCAAAGTACGCTTTCATCAACGTGTAACTGATACAAAATGTGCACAATGATGATTCAAAGTAAAGCGTTCAATTCACAAAAGAAATAAATCAAAACGTTCTAAAAAATGTTGAGATGCACACAAAATGATTTATAATATGCTGAAATAATGTTTTAAAATGCACAAAAAAATGTAAAAATGTATTAAAGCCAATGGAATGCTTTTTGAATGCACAATGGTGCTTAAAATGTTTTTAAATTGAATGTTAATATATTAAAGCAAATAAAATGCTTTTTGCATGCACAATGGGTGCTTAAAATGTTTTTAAATTGAATGTTAATATATTAAAGCAAATAAAATGCTTTTTGAATGCACAATGGGTGCTTAAAATGTTTCAAAATGAAATGTGGATGTAACTTGCAGAAAAGATGTACAGCCGCATGCACATGGCCAATGCGAACACAAATTCAAAAACCTCAATAAATGAAAAGGAAATGGAAATGATAAAAACTCACCGACTACTTAACATCAGGTAATCTTACTTTTTACACTTTTCTGAAGTTCATAGGAGACTTGTTAAATTGTTGTCAGTCAACCGTAGCGTGGCCACGTGGAAGTTGATGATATTGATTTTGTTCGATGTTTTTCTTCGCTTATTATAAGCTCGAATCCGTTGAGAAGGACCAAAATGTTGAGAAATGTTGTGATTGAATAGGTGAAAAAATATTTGACATCGAACACTATGAAACTTTTATTTTGTGGACTGTATAAACGTAAATATATAAAATAGTAAAACAGTAATTGTACAATGACGTTCACACTTCGATCGGCAATGTGTGACTGACGCTCCATGTGGTCCCCGGTGGTATCGACTAGCATCGACTATCGGAAAGCCCGCGCAGGTGCGTTAGTTTTTAATAGTGAACACTTAAACAGTGGGTGTACACAGAATACATGAAATAATTTTGTACGTCATTGGACTGGGAAAGTGTGACGTCAAAATTTGTGTTCTATGCTGTTGAACTGGGAAATGTCAACGAAATGATTCCAAACGGCAACATTATAAATCCCCAGAAATAAATTTTGTTTGAGTTATTTGGTTATTATTATACTTAAAAATATAACGCAAGTATCATAATTAAGTACATATAAGCAATACCTTTCCAAATTCGGTTTAAAAATGCACAACTTTGAAGGTTATGTTATAATATTTTTACTGTAATTGTTCATATATCTACTTTAGTGATATTTAAAACATACGAATAAACACTTACCAATAAAAAAACAGTAATTAACTCCCAAAAACCAAGAAAGTACAAGAAAATAGTCAATAACACCTATAAAACATACCATAAAAAAATTGTTTGGAATCATTCGGTTTGACACTTACATCACTACTTTCCCAGTCCATTAAAATATCTTTTCTGGGTGAGGGGGTGAAATTCATAAATTAAAATATCAATACCTGTCTTCTAACATAATCTACAAGGCCCTCCAAGCATGGTTCCATACAAAAACTGTGCTGGCATGGCAAAAGCTTCGGATTCCTATAACGATCCAAGCATATAGCACAAGTAAGTAGCTGCTCAAATTGTTCCATAATAATTCAGTCTAAAACAATGTAAAAAAAAACGTAAACAAAAGTTCAGAATTAAATCAGAAATAATTATACAACGTAATGTTTATTTTAAACATATAATGTAGGTTTTAAGATGTCAAGTTGCAGAATACCTTTTTTCGAAAATTACGTAAATAATTTGACAAAAAATTATTTATTAAATGTAATGAGTATGGCAAGATAAAATCGAAAAAACAATATCGAAAATAGTTTAATTTCTTTTTCACTAATATACTAGAATGATAATGTTCAATGACGATAGCACGTCTTTGTTCATAATTCATGACTAAAATTTAATTTTAGATATTACGGATCCGATTCTAACTAGTTTCCAGAATTAGATACGTGTGAAGTTAGTTGTTTAGTGTTCAAAACAAAAGTGAATAACTTAACGTCTACCTACGTGTATTTTAGTGGGCGTTTGGGTGGTCTAGCATACTTTAACAAAAGTAGATTTTGTGTTTAAAAAATATATGAAAAAATCTAATATTCCTAAGTTTGCTCCATGTATTCAAACACATCTTCATTATATTCTAATTTCTTTATTTCCCCTGAATACAGCAAATCAAAGATTTGATTCAAATCATCTACTTTTTGTAGGAATAAACACGTGCTGATAGATCTATATAAAGCAAATGCAAATAGTCTACCATCGCCATCTTTCAGCGAAAAGCGAAATTTATTGATCAAATCTACCAAATACCCAAACATTTTTAAACAAGAACAGTAAACAACTACAAGATTGAATTAAACTTTCACTATTTATTCGTAATAGTATATTTCATATGGAATTCTGTTATGACACGAGTTCAAGTTTAAAAAACGAATCGCGAAGCGATGAGTTTTTTAAAGAACGAGTGTCACAACAGCCATATGAAATAAGTTGTTTATAATATTTTTTATATTTTGCCCCTTTTACCATTTTTTAAATTAATTTATTATTTTTATGTAATTACGAAAATTTTGATTTTAAAAAGTATGTGTAATTTATAAAATTTGACAGTTGTGACATTTAAATTATCATATGTTAATGTTTTAAAATATTTTATAATGAATAATATACCAATAATAATATATTATATAAGTAAAATACAATGTGTCCATCTATAAACTGACACATTTAACTGCTTATAAGTCGAGAACGAAAAATGACAACAATGTGCGGTTTTCACAGAACTTCATTAATATCTTTAAAGTTTTTTTTGACAGTGTTGCCAAGTTTCAAAATTTACCTGAAATAGGAGAGAAAAAATTGATGATTTTCAAAGGCCGATTTCTCAAAAATTTTAAATGTAACACCCTGTACGTTTTAATTGCACATGAAAGCCTGTTAAATCCCCTTTCCGAAAATGTATAAATTGTCTTAGTAAATGACACCTTTTTGAAAATTTTTGAGAAATCGGCCTTTGAAAATCATCAATTTTTTCTCTCCTATTTCAGGTAAATTTTGAAACTTGGCAACACTGTCAAAAAAACTTTAAAGATATTGATGAAGTTCTGTGAAAACCGCACATTGTTGTCATTTTTCGTTCTCGACTTATAAGCAGTTAAAATGTGTCAGTTTATAGATGGACACCCTGTATTATATTCATATTCACAAATACTTTCTTAAAGAACAATATAAAATTAATAAATTGCTATTAGCCACAAATGTCATTGTCAATAGTCTTGCCTTTAGATACTTCACTCATGTCGCCAACCATTTAAAACAAAAATTTGCGTGCATAAAAGTTACATTACGATAATGAAGATTTTTATAAGTGCAAAATATAAAAAATACGTTTTTAAATGCAATGACGGCCGTTTCGCTAGAATTAGCATCGTCAGATTGACATATTGAAGTTACATTTTGTTTGTTTGTAGCTACGTATGGCTTGTCCAATATAAATATAAGTGCACGTCATCAAAGTGAACGAACAAATCGCTCTGTTCGTTTGACTTACTTCGTTCGTTTGCTACTGTCAATCAGTATCTTTTTTCACTGTAAATTTGATAAATATTGAAATTCGTTGGCCGCAAGTTATTACAAATAATAAATAAATGCTTTAAGAAAGATTACGTAATTAATTTTATATCAAATACAACTCCTGGACTAATAAAATATAAACTTTTAACAAAGATAACTCGTGCTAAATTGTTTTAGATGTTGGCAAAACTGCGCTCTGTTGCCGCGTTCAAAAAGTAGGCAAATAAAAAGAAGAATATTAGAGAAACTTCGTTTGACATTTATTAGATTCTAATACTATTTTAAATGCTTGGCAACATAGTAAGGGTTAGTGCAATAAATTTTTAAACAATCTTTTATCTAAGTAAAGTAGAATACAAAGTCTATTTATAAGTAAAATATATACTCAAGAATTTTACGTAGTTCACTTTTAAATAAAGCACTACTTTAGGATTCTCTGTTCATTTTAAAACGAACTCATCGCGTGGTTTGTAACAAAAATAATTTCATATTTATCTATTCGCAATCCAAATATTTAGTGTGAATTATTATATTAAAATAGCCACGAACATTCAAAATTATAAATAATTTAAATCAAAGAAATTCTGGACTACGTTTCATTTGAAAACACAAGCCAGTGTATTTTTATAAATATCTTTCTCATCCGTTTGATATTTTGTTGTATCAACTATATTGAGAAAGTTGTTGTTTTTAAAATAAATTTGATGAAGGCAAATATTTCAAATTTAGATACCTATATGTTTTTTCATTGCTGATGGCAAAATGATAAAGCTATATTAAAAACTACTTTAAATTTATTATATTTATTATCCTCCCTAAGGGCATATAAAAATAATTTGAGTCTGTTAAGTAAACCTAATTAATATCTCTTTTGAACAAAGAGAATAATTTGTTTATAGGAAAATAATGAGACGTTTTTTAAGAACAAACAGAATAAACACTATCGAAGATAAGAATATAACCAATGGACGAAGACCAAAATCGTTAAAATCAATTATTTTATAAAAATAGTGTCAAAAGCCCATTTCATAGTAGATTAATTTATTTTGGCACAATACTCTGGCAATGAATCAGAAACCAAAAAGAATAAAGAAGGTCAAAGTACTTTTTGTGTTAGGTAGTTACTTTATTTATAGATTTCTTTTGAAAATTTATAACGTACAAAATGAATATGAATTCTTTGTCATTTTAGTTAGTATTGTCCCTAAACTTAATCAAACGTATGTGGAAATGCTAAAAAATAGGTACAGACAAAAAAGCTAGTTTTTGGATTAAAATCTGTATACTTAACCTAACTTATTTGTTTATGTAAATAAATGAAGGTATTTAGTGCAGTTTAGGAGGTTTATAATAGAAATAAATAATTATTTTATGTTTTCATAGAAATGTTCATATTAAAAAGAAGTTTCATTACATATTTATATAATTTAGTTAAAATGAAAAAAATATGACTTATCATCAGATTAAAGTTGCATTTTGTTTAGGTATGAGCGCCGTTCCTAGCCCTAAGAAAATAGTACCAGATTTAATTTGGAAAAAGTACTAGAATTGACAATTTAGTACTGAATTTTGCTTTTCTTTAAATTTACAGTAATCGAGGTGGGTACTGGGTATTGATTGGTAGAGGCAAACGTAATTTTTCATTCAAAACAAAATCGACAGGATAAAAAACTAACATCACAATACGAAATTACCTAATGGGATATCAATAATAAACTTCTAAAAACGTAGGATGTAACAAATATTTTTATTTTAAAACTATTTCCTTACAAACCACAGATAACAACCACAGAATATCGGAAACCGACATATAACCACAGAACTACAAATCATTATTTCAGTATTCTGTGATCTAACCTAAACTCTTCTTCTTTTTTATAAAGTCTGTCAACCATTCATTTTTTATGTCTTCTATTTCTTTTTAGTAGACTTGATTTGCATGTCTCTCTCTCTCAGATATGGAGATTTTGTGACGGAAACATTGAACCCAATCTCAAAACTGAAATAGTACTGGTTTTCAATAAAAAGTACTTTGGTATTGAATCTCTTCAAATAGTAATAGGTCTAGTACTAAAGTACTGACTGGAATAGCCCTGCTTAATATTAATCTAAACTCAACTCTAAAGCAAGTATTGAATAGTACTAGCCCTAATAGATTAACCTAGATAAATTTTTCTTTAAAACCAGTATAACTTTGTATTAATTAAAGTACACAATTGAACAGTGAAGAGCTTCCCCTGCTAATTGACAACTTCCAACTTCTCTGAGTCTCCTCTAATTTCTAGCTAGCCTTTCACACCAGCTCTGTAGAGGATCTTAAATCATCTACCCACCAAAATTCCATTCCGTTTATCTATCTATCCATCTATCTATCTATTTATCTAACTATCTAGCCCTTCAATAAAATCTATTTCTTTGTTTTATGTCCCTAACCTCAAAATGTTTTCATTGTTTGATCTATGTATAGTTATTTAAGATTGTTCATGGTAATCTTTTTATTTTAATTTTTTAACATTCAACAATTTTGTCTAAAAATTATTTTTTATTTAGAATCGAATAATTTTGATTAGAAATACTGTCTTAATACGTAATTTTCTCATTAATTTACTCATGAAATGTATTTGGATAGATTTACTTATTTCCTTTTTCAAAGAAACGGTAAAATAAATAAATTTTATGAAATTTTTTGTTAAGAAGTGTATTATATTTAAAGTACAAAGTAAATAACCCAGCAAGTATTGTTAAGTAGGGATAAATTAAATTGTTGAATAAAACAAATAAATTAAAAAAGAATTTTGTAAAACAATTGTGAATATTATTTTTGCAAAAGGTTCTTTGTAACTATAAATTATTTAAATATGACCAAGCTAAGTTTCTTTCAATGTATTAGCGGGTACCTAACCACACAATAATATTTCAAATTAAGGATTAGTAACCATTTTACTGACGTCATACTTTTGTTCTAGAATATTCGCAATCAAGTTACAAGCAAAGCAATAAAGCAACAAAAAAATGCCCGCACCTTATTAATTACCGTCTTCTTTTTATGTAAAAAAAACTAATCACTAAAATACAAACATCACAGTGTGCAAAATCTACTAAACTAGAACGTAAAATGCAAGTCCAAAATATCTAATTGTTCGAATTTCGATCTCACTCTTGCGTACGAAACTAGAGTTTTGACGTTTAAAAATAGAAAGGCCGCGAGTAATCACTTTTATTTTAAGATTCTCTACAGTGTACTGAGAGTATATGTAGAATTTTTCCAACGTATATATTCCCCTCTAAATGTTTTCCGAAAAAATTGAAATTTTGGTAGAGGAAATCGGCGTGACGTAGTATGCAAAATTACCACGCTGTTCCTTGGCGATTGAGACGTCCTTTTTCGAGTTGAGGCGATTGTTAATCAAACCAGGGGCGTAGAAAAGGGCGTCAGACGCGGAGTTTCTTTGTTTAATGGCAAATTGGTAGCTCGCTTTGTACCAACAAACACCAACAAGTTCTTAAGTTACTGACAGATAACTAACAATGCGTTGCAATTAAGAGTAAAGAAACAGTAAGACATTTAGACGATAGACGAAGACAATATGTTAACAATGGACTAGTTTAGTAGGATCATATTAATCAAAATGATAGCAATATATATTTAGGATAAGATTCCTACTTACTTATATTGGTATTCATTTTGCAATTAATTTTTCTCATTTCGTAAAATTTAGCAATAAATAATTAGTTTTAAATTTTTAAGTTTTAAACGTAGCGCCAACTAATAACCAATAATGAAGTGTGTTTAAAAGTCAACGTTGTCACAGTTTAGCTACGTTCGTTTCAAGTATTCTCAAAGAACTGGCGGCACAAAACACCGTGTTCTGTGACTAACTGATTGTACCAGTTGACAAGATATATGACAGGAGAGAAAATCGTGTTTATCTGTAATAAACAAACAAGACCCCTATTCTTGACGGCGATAGAATAGAACAGCCAATAGAAAGTGGGCGTGGTTCTATTGAAAATGCCAAAACTGTATTCTTGAAATTCGTTCTCTCACTGTACCGATAGAAGGGTTGCTCCTCGAGAGAACAATAACTTCGATTGGTTATTTTTGAAGGAACCGCTATAACACCAAGAGAAGGTGTTAGGGATTTTTATTTTCGAACCAAAAATAGTATAGAAGTAATTTCTTTCATAAACCAAACTTAACCAAACAACAAATTAAACTAACGAAAATGACAGAATATTTTGTTTAGTGTTTTACTCCTTATTTGATAAAGTCTCAAACAGAGAACAAAAATATCGATATGTTTATCTCTTTTTAATGACAACAAATAAGAGAGCGAGAGATAAGTTTCTCGGTTAATATTAAAGCATATCGACAACATCGCAAATTTTCTACCAATCTTATTGAAACACGTCATTCACCACTTATGACGTATGTAACCATTAAACTTAAATTTCAAAAGCCGATTATGGCTAGAGGATTAATTTTATAAAAATTTTATTTGTACAGTTGAACCACTAAAAACCTATTTTATAAGATGCAAATATAAAAAAAATCACCAAACTAGTCCATTAAAGCACAAATATAATTGTAATTACCTCTTGATTATATTGTTAAAACTTCCTGTGGACCCTAACCTCTTTTCTAAAATAAATCCAAATCAAAGAGGAATTACTCTACTGGAACAAATAATGATCTCACTGATGTTCAATTATCAACAAAACCTCGGAAAATAGTATTAACCAATTTTCTACCCTATTGATCCTACCATTAAAAAAACACCATTTTTAAATTCATTGGACCCAAATACCTTATAATGCGTAATTTTTCCCATTAATTTCCTACATACCCAATTTTCATAAATCTAGCTCAAAAACCGTTAAAAATTTTTCTCAATTTTTACATCGGTCTCTTTAAATTTTTTTTTAAATCTTCATTACGTCTACACCACTGGGTATTAAGGAACCAAATACCCATCGAACGAAAGGGGACCACCTATATAATCATAAAAAAAATACATTTCGAAATTTTTTTAATTACAGTCCAAGTTATTGCATTTTAAAAAATTTTAATTTTCATTTCAAAGGGTCCCTTTGGAACGAAAATCAAAAAAAAAATCATTGATCTTGGATTTGGACCAAATTTTGCATATGGGGGTTTTAGGGGACGGACATTCCGAAAAAAAAGTCAGATCCTTGAAAAAAAATTTTCTTCACATAAATTTTCCAGGAAAATTGATTTTTCCGAGTTGATATTGACCCCAACCAAAAAAAAACATCATTTTTGAATTTATTGGACCCAAATACCTTATAATGTGTAATTTTTTCCATTAATTTCTTACATAACCAATTTTTATAAATCTAGCTCAAAATCCGAGAAAAATTTTACAAAATTTTTACATCGATCTCTTTAAATTTGAATAACTTTTTTCCAGTACATATTTAAGAAGCTAAAAGGGCATTGTTAGATAGAGGGGAGAATTACCTAAAAGATGGACCTATTTTGGTTTCTTCGATTTTATATTTGTCAAAGTTATACAGGGTCAAAGTTGGAAAAAAAATTTTGAAAATTTTTTTTTTTAAACCCTCTTTACGTCTACGCCACTGGATATTAAGGAACCAAATACACATCAAACGAAAGGGGACCACCTATATAATCATAAAAAAATACACTTCGAAATTTTTTTAATTACAGTCCAAGTTATTGCATTTTAAAAAATTTCAATTTTTATTTCAAAGGGGTACCCCTTTGGAACGAAAATCGAAAAAAAAATCATTGATCTTGGATTTGGACCAAATTTTGTAAATGGGAGTTTTTGGGGACGGACATTCCGAAAAAAAAGTCAGTTTCTTGAAAAAAAATTTTCTTCACATAAATTTTCCAGGAAAATTGGTTTTTCCGAGTTGATATTGATCCCACCCCCAAAAAAACAACATTTTTGAATTTAATGGGCCCAAATATCCTATAATGCGTAATTTTTCCCATAAATTTCTTACATACCCAATTTTTATAAATCTAGCTCAAAATCCGTGAAAAATTTTACAAAATTTTTACATCGGTTTCTTTAAATTTGAATAACTTTTTTCCAGTATATATTTAAGAAACCAAAAGGACATAGGTAGATAGAGAAAAGAACAATCTACAGGATGGACCTATTTTGGTTTCTTCGATTTTATATTTGTCAAAGTTATACAGGGTCAAAGTTGGAAAAAAATTTTAGAAAAAAATTTTTTTTTAAATTTTATTACGTCTACACCATTGGATATTAAGGAACCAAATATACATCAAATGAAAGGGGACCACCTATATAATCATTAAAAAAATACACTTCGAAATTTTTTTAATTACAGTCCGAGTTATTATCTTGGATTTGCACCAAAATTTGCATACAGGGGTTTTTGGAGACATTACAGCATTACTATACTATCCTATACTACCCTATATTATACTACCCTATATTATGGGTGCTAACAAAGGGGCGGCACATGGCCTGATGCCTAGAGCGGCTAGGACTGCAAATTCACCTTTGTATACGAACAATATTAATCTAACCCACCGTAGAGCACTGCCTTGAGGGTTGTGAATATTCAGAATCAAATATAATCATATTAAAAATCTAAAATTGAGACCACCGCCACTGCTAAAAAGATGATCATATTAAAAATACTCGTGACCAAGGTTTATTTTATATACAGGTAAATTTAGACTAGAGTTCCTAGAGGAGACACGTAGCTGGGAGGGGAAAAGCAGTCGTGTTATTTTGTATTTTGACGAGGCTAAACCCACTTGTGTGAAAATACAGTTTGTCCCTCTTTATTTGAAGGTTTAACAACCTTCGGCGGAATGTGACACGCATATTTTTTTGTTTCAAAATAACAAAGATTCCTCACAATGGTATATTTTTAGTGATAGTTAAGAAACTCGGAAAAATATTTACGTTTCAACAGTCTATAGAGAATATTTATTGTGAACTAATGCTAACAATACTCTGTAAATTAATTTCTGTTTTGTATTTATATACATGTGCAATAAAAAGTTGGCCAACATATTCTTTTTATAAAAATAGTTTTTTAAAACAGTTTTTTTTTATCGATTAGTTGATAATTAACTTAAAGTTCTATTATTCAATCCCTTTTTTACAATTTTTATTAACAAACGACACCCAGTACTTTTTTTGTTGAAATAAAGCAGGAATTTATTGATGCTTTTCCAAAAAAAAGTACGTTAGTCTGACTGGTGCATCGTAAAACTCGAAAATAAACAGTAATCACTAAAAATAAATGTTTTTATTCATATTGAAAGAAACAGATTCATCTTAATATTTATACAGCTTTCATTACTGTTTAACTGACCAAAAAAACTTGCATTTCTATTTATATAAGACAAAAAATGTACCTATTTGCCGACAAGCCAAATTTTATTAAACTATTCATCCGACGATACTTGAGATAGGCTGATCATACTTCAGTCTCCATACAGAAGACATATGTATCTGACACAATTGCAGCATCCAAAGGACATACAGTTCTTCGTTTTCCTCCTTACTACTGCGTATTCAAACCACCACCAAAACCACACTAGTAGCCTTTACAAGGAAAAAGAAACCTAATCTAAAAATCATAAAAATAGGGGAGAACATCGTCGAGTGGAAAACAGAGGTCAAATATCTAGGGCTAATCCTAGATAGTAGGTTACTCTGGAATAAACACGAAGACGAAGTAATACACAAAGCGACCAAGGCCCTCATGGTGTGCAGGAACATTGCAGGAAAGAACTGGGGATGCAACCCACGTATTCTGCAATGGATGTACACAGCAATAGTGAGACCAATAATCACATATGGGGCAGTGGCTTGGGGAGCAAGGGCTAATCTGAGTACGACGAGGAAAAATCTCTCGAAGATTCAGAGACTAGCCTGTTCATGTATCACTGGAGCAATGGGAACTTGCTCCACTGCTGCAATGGAGGTGATTTTAAACTTGACCCCACTGCACATTCTGCTAGAAAGTGTAAGGAAGAAAACAATATATAGAATGATCAAAGAAGGAATTATCAGGGAAAAACCTCGATCACTTCATTTTGATCAAACTTGGGAAATGCCCCAAAGAAATTCAACTTTGTGAGAAAATTCATCACAAAGTTGAGTAATAAATCTGAATGGGATGAAGACACCATACAGAATTTAAACCAGAATACCATAAAGTGGTATACGGACGGTTCCAAGCTAGACGAGGTAACTGGGGTAGGAGTTTTTGGACCGAGAGCCAAATACTCAGAAAGCTTGGGCACATACCCGAGCATCTTTCAAGCAGAAGTCCGCGCCATCGAAAGATGTGTGGAATTCAATATTGGAAGAAACTACCGCAGACAAGAGATTGTGATCATGTCGGATAGTCAAGCAGCCATCAAAGCGCTGAGCTCAAATATAATCAGTTCGAAGATGGTTTGGGAATGCCTAGGCAAACTAAATGAACTGGGCCAGAAGAACGCTGTCACCCTCCTATGGGTCCCGGGACACATAGTAATAGAGAGGAATGAAACAGCAGATAAGCTGGCAAAAAAAGGAGTGAAACCCCACATCTGGGACCAGAACCATCTTGTGGGATCAGCAGTAGAGTAATCTTAGGAAAACTAAGGGAAGAAATGGAGAAGGAAAAATCCAAGTACTGGAATCAGCTGGAAGGACTAAGGCAATCTAAGATACTACCGGGGAACTATGACCAGAAGAGATATCTGAGCTGCCTCAACCTCGGGCATTGCCGGTTAAGAAGCCACATGAAGAAACTAGGGTTAGCAGTCCCCTTTTATTGTAGGTAGTATATTGTTGAACACACTTTACATAACATATGTTTAAAAAAAACAGTTTATTAATAAAATAGTGTCACCTTAGTAATTGTTTATTAATTTCACAATTTGAAATAATTGTACTAAGAATTTTTCTTTCATTCTTAACCCTCTCAAAAATTAATAAGCACGCCCTCGATTTGCTGTCAATTGGGCCTACTTCTACCCTCAAAAATTATTGGTTTTAGTATAGATGACACAAAAACTAATAAAACATGTCCTAAAAATGTGAATTAAAGAAGAAAGTGGTTTAAAATAAGATATTCTTTAGACATTTGCATGATACTATAATGAATTTGTGACTCACCCTGTATTTATTCGTGGTTAATGAATTTCAGCATAGACTCCGTTATCCGAGGCCCCGAAGGGCTGTTACTATTAGCTGTCTTCTATTAAAAACTCGAACTGGATATCTAAAAATATTTATTAAAAATTGAATTGAACAACGACAATAATAGGACAATAGTAATACAATAATGGGATAAAGGATAATGTACTAAGGACGAAGGCACTTATTATACTTATTTTAAGGAAATATCTATAAAAGGATCTATACTAAAAAAAGCTTTAGTCAATGTATCAATACAAACTAAGTGATTGGTCGATTTACCAATAAGTATAAAAAAATGTGTAGGTACATTTGATTTGGTATTTTATACCTACTATATTTTTAATTTTATAGCTGGAAATGAATTTCGTAAACTGAAAGGTGTTTCTAAAAGTCATCATAAAAAAAATAATTTATTATACTAACCCTCAGTGGAAGTCTATTTTATTTAGAATACAAATAAACTAAAAAAATAATTTCCTAATATTTTACTAAATAAAAAGTAAGATTTACTCCAATAAATTCCATCTTTACTCCATTAAAACTTAGTTTGTCCACACACAGATGTCGACTCGGTATAATTAAGTAAAAAATTTTGATCTAAATATATTTTTGAATATCAACATATTTTTTGAGTCACTAACACATTTTTTCTGGCTTATGCATTCGAGTATTTTTAAAAATCGGTTTTTCAATAGACGTAGTCAGCCAAAATTCCCGATTAAGTTGAATAAAGATCCACTTGCATTTTTACCTGACGTTAAATAAAATTGCATATTGGAATTAAAAATAGAATCCAGACTGGAACAAAACTTTATATTTATTCTAATAAAATGTCTATATAAATAAAACTAAATTAGAAACATAGGGAAGAAATTAAATTGTAGCTCAACCAACTATAAATAATTATTTAAAATAATAAACAATGTAATAAAAGAGAGCAGTGTAAGGTCTTATGCCTTATGAATTTTTCAAAGTGAGGTTAGAATCGAAAAGAAATGCGATTGTATTATACAGAGTGGAAAGTTTAACTGGAACAAATTCTGTAATTTAATAAATAAAGGTTTGTCGCAAAATTCCTGAAACACGTTAACTTTTATTTTCTATGGGCATAAAATAAAGAGGTTTGTTTATTTTCTTAATTATATTAAGGGTTGTAGCGACCCCCAACTTTTTTTTTTAATGAAAGGGTAGGTTGATCTTTTTTTTTATTTTAAAGCTTTTTCAATTGCAAATACAAATAGGTATTTTTTTTGTTTTTTTACAAGCAATAAAATACCGAAATGTTTTTTAATACAACTTTTATGCAATAAATGTTCAAAATGCCCTCCATTTTGTTGCTGACAATATCCCAATCGATCATAAAAACTATTCCTAACATTTTGTAATACTTCCGGCGTTATTTGAATTATTTCGTCTCTGATTCTTTGCTGAAGCTCGGCTGTATGTCGTTAGGTTTAGTAGTATAAATCTTACTTTTTAAATATCCCCATAACAAAAAATCTAATAGGGTGAGATTGGGTGATCTTGCTGGCCATTCAATTGGGTCCCTTCTTCCAATCCACCTATTCGGAAACACTTCGTTGAGATAGGTCCGTACAATTTGAGCAAAATGTGGTGGTGCCCCGTCTTGTTGAAACCACATCTGTTGGTCAAATAAATTGGGATCCAAAAAGTAGGAACCAATTCATTTTGAAGCATAGTTAGGTATGTTTCTCCAATGACATTTTCATCGAAGAAAAAAGGACCCACTATGCGATTCCCAATAATTCCAGCCCAGACGTTTGTTTTTTGAGGCCTTTGGGTATGGTATTCACGCATCCAATGGGGATTTTCGTCAGCCCAATAACGGCAGTTGTGCCGATTTACGTGTCCATGTAATGTGAACGTAGCTTCATCAGAAAACAGCACCCATTCCAAAGGAATTTGACCACCATCGATAAATGCCATAAATCGTTCGCAAAAATCAAGTCTACGATCAGGATCGTCTTCGTTAAGCTCGTGAAGGTTTTGCATCTTATATGGGTACTTTTTGGCATCTTTGAATACTTTTAAAACGCTTGTTTGACTGACACCATGAACGCGAGCTACTTCCCTAGCTGGAGTAACAGGATTTTCTTCAACTTCCAACAACATGTTCAACCGGGTTTCTTCGTCGATTTGTAAAGGTCTTTTTCGAGAAATATCTCTTACATGGCCCAACTCTCGATATCGACTTCCAATTTTGCTAATCGTACTTCGATTAATTGGAGGCAATTCTGGATGAACTGCAGCAAACAAACGAGCAACTTCAGCCTGTGTTCGACTTCTGTTCCCATATCCGATCATCTGTAAAATTTCGATACGGTGCGTTTCGGTTAAATAAGACATTTTCTTATTTTATTGTCTTATAAATTTGTTGTAGAAATTTAAAACAAATACCTGAAGACAACTCAATCACATTAAGTTTTAATTAGTGAAATACCTGATAGCAGGTTAGAAAAAGGAAGGATTTCTTATATTGTGGCTTATCAAGTAGTAAAAACAAAGTGTAAGTACATGGACGTAGTAATTGGAAAATATTGCGGATAATTTTGCGACAAACCTTTAGTTATTAAATTACAGAATTTGTTCCAGTTAAACTTTCCACTCTGTATTTATAATTTAACGACTTGCAAGAATAGAATAATTACTATTCATTTAGTTCAGCAAAACTTGATTAAATCAAATTATTCAGATTAATGTTTAAATCCACCCCAATGCATAAATAAAAAATTGTATTATTTTTGTTCAAAAATAAACCAGAAATTCTAGAAGCGGGAATTATCCAAATTAATAGTTTTGGCAAGAAACTCACTTTTCTTTAGACACTTAAAATTAACTATGTCACTTTTCGCAATAATCGTGAACAATTTTTCGACACTTTTATTTAAAATTCAAGCCGGCAGATGCATCACTTATTTTTGCTTGTCGATGTAGCGACCAACTCTTACTAAAGCTACAGGTAAAGTTTAAAATATTTCCAAACCAAAAAAACGTTTAACGTGAACCACTTGCCAACTTTGCAAGTATTTAAATAGATTCGAGAGATGACTATCATCTGAAAAGTCTCTTAGATTTTCCTCTCACAGTTGCACACGCTTACTTTGATTTGCGTTATGTTTAAACGGATTCTACAAGGAAAGTACGATAAATTTGAAGTTATTTTTCACGAGTATAAATTTTACAGAGTAAGTTAATTCTCTTGTAGAAGCCAGGGGTTAAACTTTTGGATTTATAGTTATCTATTTTCAAAAAATATTAAATTACTCACAAAATGTGTTCAATGGACTAGTTTAGTAGGATCATATTAATCAAAATGATAGCAATATATATTTAGGATAAGATACCTACTTACTTATATTGGTATTCATTTTGCAATTAATTTTTCTCATTTCGTAAAATTTAGCAATAAATAATTAGTAAGTTTTAAACGTAGCGCCAACTAATAACCAATAATGAAGTGTGTTTAAAAGTCAATGTTGTCACATTTTAGCTACGTTCGTTTCAAGTATTCTCAAAAAACTGGCGGCACAAAACACCGTGTTCTGTGACTAATTGATTGTATCAGTTGACAAGATATATGACAGGAGAGAAAATCGTGTTTATCTGTAATAAACAAACAAGACCCCTGTTCTTGACGGTGATAGAATAGAACAGCCAATAGAAAGTGTGCGTGGTTCTATTGAAAATGCCAAAACTGTATTCTTGAAATTCGTTCTCTCACTGTACCGATAGAAGGGTTGCTCCCCGAGAGAACAATTACTTCTATTGGTTATTTTTGAAGGAACCGCTATAACACCAAGAGAAGGTGTTAGGGATTTTTATTTTCGAACCAAAAATAGTATAGAAGTAATTTCTTTCATAAACCAAACACAACCAAACAACAAATTAAACTAACGAAAATGACAGAATATTTTGTTTAGTGTTTTACTCCTTATTTGATAAAATGTCAATCAGAGAACAAAAATATCGATATGTTTATCTCTTTTTAATGACAACAAATAAGAGAGAGAGAGAGATAAGTTTCTCGGTTAATATTAAAGCATATCGACAACATCGCAAATTTTCTACCAATCTTATTGAAACACGTCACTTACCACTTATGACGTATGTAACCATTAAATTTAAATTTCAAAAGCCGATTATGGCTAGAGGATTAATTTTATAAAATTTTTATTTGTACAGTTGAACCACTAAAAACCTATTTTATAAGATGCAAATATAAAAAAAGTCACTAAACTAGTCCATTTGAATTTAGTGTGTACTTTGACGTTAATTAAATTTAAAATAGATGGTTTTAGAATTATTTTACTTACTTAATAGTCAAATTTATTGTATTAACCTTTACTTTGTGGAAGTCCATCTTACTACATTAAAATTAAAACTGTTTCTCTAAAAACCAGCATCGTCAAAAGAATTATTTCTCTTTATTTTATATTTTCCACGAAATAATATTGCTCTGTATAGTCTTTCCAAACCATTTAAAATTGTTATACAGAGTGAGTTAGTTTACTAGGCTTCAAAGTAGAAAGAATGGCATGAAAACAACATATTTGTCTCGTTAAACATCCACTCTGTATCGTATCAACCCAGCTCTCTAGACTGGTAGTTGTACAGCGTGGAAACAAGTGGGGTACGCACGCGACTTGTTGACGGCTTTTAATGGTCTGCTGTATTCTGTTGCGTGCAGGGGTCTGGGGTTTTTTTTTTGTGACAGTTATTATGTATCTCATAAAGTCGATGTCTAGTGCGGTGGTCAGACAGACCAAAGAGAAGAAGTCAGACTAAAGGGGATGCAGTGGGCAGCAGAGCTGTGGGTACTGGCATTGGTTGAAACCAGTCCGTAATGAACTCCTTCCCAGAGGAACATCCGTATCTGGAGAACGGAGCCTTCTGGGAACCAGGAGACGCCAAGAAGTAAACTTCTTCTTAATTTCCTAAACGGGGCACTGGGGAAGCGGACCACCAAAAACCCGGTAGTCGTGGGAACAATATGGATAGCCCCAATATAACAAACCAACAAATAACTCAAGAGGAATGTGACCCCCAGGAATTCCTATCGAGTTTTTGAGAATGGACGAACTGTCACCTTCTCAATTCTGACACTGAAAGAGGCAGTAAAAATAAAGGACCCAAAAAGAGGCTTTCTAGAGGCGAAATCCGTAGGCTCTGGCAAACAGAGATGACTGGACATGTGCAAAAACTGTGATCACCCACTAGGGAATACAATGGGTTTCTTTCACCCATATAAGCACCTGGTACCGACGGCATCTATCCTGTATTATTGCAGGAAGGTGTGGACCAGCTGATCCTCTATCAGTTGACCCTATTCAGGAAAAGCTTAGCTAGTGGGAACATACCAACTGCATGGAGATCTTACAGGGTGGTCTTTATACCCCAGCAGGGTAGGATATCCTACTCAGTGCCGCAGGCTTATAGACCTATAAACCTGGCACCCTTTCTCCTGAAGACCATGGAGAAAATGATAGACAGGCAATGAAAAAATGCTTGACTCAGGAAGAAGCATAATACGAGGGTTGTCTGAAAAGTTTCCGACCTAGCAAAGATACTAGAAATTTTTTCTTCAAATTAATTTTTATTTTTCTACATAGTCCCCTTGTAAGTCTATACTCTTCTCCTCATTCGACGAAAATCTCTGTCCTCCGAGCGCAACTTTTAGCTTAGGGAACAAAAAAAAGTCGCTTGGGATTAGATCTGGTTAGTAGGGAGGGTGGTCCAGCAGTTCAAATTGTAATTCGTGGATTTTCGCCATGGCAACCGCTGAGGTGTGAGACGGCGTATTGTCTTGGTGAAACAAAACTCTTTTCTCTGCCAATGTGACCGTTTTTTCGCAATTTCTGCCTTCAGCTTGTCAAGTAATGATGCGTTGAATGCTCCTGTAATGGTTTTTTCCTTTTTGAAGATAATCGATTAAGATAACTCCATTACTATCCCAGAAAACAATTGCCATCACTTTCCCAGTCGAAGGAACAACCTTTGCTTTTTTTGGAGCCGATTCCTCCTTCGCAGTCCATTGTTTTGACTGTGTTTTTGTTTCTAGTGTATAATGGTGTATCCAAGTTTCATCTACAGTAATTAATCGGCGCCAAAACTGATTTATTGCGCCTAAACTGCGCCAACAGAGAGTTGGAAATGTTCATTTGAGCACGTTTTTGGTCCAAAGTGAGCAAACGCGGCACCCAACGCGCGGACAGCTTTCTCATGCCTAAATCTTGATTCAATATGTGACAAACACGTTCATTGGACATGTTTATAGCCTCTGCTATCTCTCTAATTTTAATTCGACGGTTGTCTAGCACCATTTGGTGAACTTGAGCGATATTATCGTCAGTGGTTGCAGTTTTTGGACGTCCCAAACGTTCATCGTCACCCAAGCTGGTAAGGCCATGTTTAAATTTAGCAGCCCAAAATTTCACGGTGGTAAATGATGGTGCAGAGTCCCCGTACACAGCGTCCAACTCGTCTTTGATTTGCGTAGGCGTATTGCCTTTCAAAAACAAATATTTAATGACAGCTCGATACTCGATTTTTTCCATTTTCATAAAAACACTCACATCGACTCACTCAAATGATTGTCAAACAACAACTGCGCGTCCAAAATGGCTAAAATTTTAGTGGGTACCTTTCAAAGCATGCGCAAACACATTCCCCAACTTTTGTTTACGAGTGCTGCCATCTTCATGTTGACTCTTGTATAATGACCATTTTTCTGTGTCAAAAGTTAAAACAGTAACATTTTATTTCCTTTTTTGTCAACTGTAATGTGGTAGAGGTAAACAAATAGAACAATATTGATATAAATAAAACTTTATTTAAAATAGTTTAACTAAAACACAAAAACATTGGCTGATTATGTACAAAGGCAGAAAGAGCGAAAACTTGTAAAAAAATAATATAAAAAAATTGACCGTTCGTTATTTTAAAATATAAATATAAAACAGTTTGTATCATATTATTGCGTCAAGTCTTAGAAAAGAGAGGCTTATTATTCATATAAGTAAAAAGCTTCGAGTGCAGTTTTTTATTTGTTCAAACGTTGTACGGGAGCAACTGTCAAAAACCTAACCGATTTTATTTTTTGTGAAATAATAATAATAAAATATCAATTTTTTTATGAAATAACAATGGAACAGATTTTTACACATAGTGAATAATAGTGAGCGAAAAGATAAATGTATAAAATTCTGTTCAACTATTATCGTTTCACAAAAAAAAATAAAGAAATACCCCTTAAACAGTTGCTCCAATAGATAAAATCCACCTATGAGTGGAATAGAGTGTTTATTCCTAATCCTATTTATTATCATAGTTTCTTGGAGCCCGACCAATAATTTAAAAAAAATTATCACACAAACTAAAAATTGGCATACAATTTCAACAAATTTAAAAAAATTACTAAAAGGCGTACCTATATTATATAGAATAAAAGTCAAAGACTTTTTAGTTAAAACAAAACAAATAAAAAGTTTTCCTTTGGACAGCTCAACAATACAGGAAAAAAAATGATTTGGAATACTGTAGCTGATTTTAACAACATTTGGAATGCTTGTGTCTAAGAACAAAAAGATACAGGAAGGAGTATATGCAAAATGACCTTGAGTCCAGAAAGGAGCTTGCATATGGCGGCCAATTGTCAATTTTAATTTCCGTTTCCATTGACGTACCGAAAAAAAAATAAAAAAAATATCAAGGGTGTTATTTTTAATAAATTTCAACCAATCAAGTTTGTGAATACAATTAGTATTCTAAATAATTTAGTATTTATAAGAACCGAATGATACGCCTATGCTCTCTTTTTTGACATTTATATGCAAATATTGCTTTGACAGTATACTGTAAACATAAAAAATGAGTCATACAAGGAGCTTCAAGATGGCCGACTTCCGTCGCAAATTTTCCTTAAAGTTAATATAGGACAGACTCCTTCCTGTTTCTTTTTGTTCTAAGGCTTGTGTAGACAATTTCGTTAGGATATTAAAATAGGACCTCAACCAGAAAAGATGCAACACCCCGTAATGGCTGGAGTCTAAAATGAGACCAAGTGCAACAACTTTTTTCCTCTCTCTATTGGATCATCCCAATGATTGGATGACCCAACTATCACCTCCAAACTAACCATTACTTTCTCTAATACCAAATACGACCAAATTTAAAATTGCTTTCGTATCTCTTTTATTTATTAGATAGTCTAATATCAAACTGGTTAGGTTAGGTTGGCATAAACTAAAATGTAGTACATTGAAAGAAATTGGAATTGGGCAAGCAATCTTTCGAAATGTGTTACTCTCAAAATGTAACCAGAGCCATTACGTCTGTCTATTGTTCATTATTTTATAATTTGTTCTGGAAAAAAACTAGCATAGAATGGCAGCTATACTTTTGCAGCATATACCAGTTTGACAATTCAAAACAGTTCGTGTACAGTCGGCTTTAGAATAGCATATACATGTTAAATGTGAATTTCCTTTACCTACCAAAGTTATAAAAACACCCTGCTTCAACAACAAAGGAGTGGCAATTTTTAAAACGTCTACAATTACTTACTTTACTGAGGAATAAAAAATAATAATAAAAAACCCTAAGAAGAGGTGGTTCTGTGGTGTTGTTCCGAAATAATTGTTTTTAAAAAAAGAAATAGATATCAGATTTAAACAAAAATTGGCAAATGTAAAGATGCTTTCTTTTTTAATTTAGGTGGAAAGAGGATAAAAAATAAAGAAATTAGTGAAAAGCGCAAGTCTAAATCTTAATATTTTATTTGATATGTTAAAATTAAAATATCGCAATGGTTAAATAGAAAACCAAAATCCGAGCCAATGTCGTCGTAGAATAAGAAAATCCAGTAAATAGTCACAATCAAAAAACAAAATTCCAAATTCGTGTCAATAGCCAAAGTTCGTCGTAATAAAAAATTACTAAACAAAATTCAAAATCCGTGTAAATAGCCAACGTTGTCACAAAAAAGGAATCAGTATAGAGATTGCAATAAAAAACAAATAAAACCGTACTGTATTATACACAGGCAATTAGTGCAATCTTTCCTCACTTAATATCATCCCTCTATGTGTAACATTAAAGATGTGGGCGTGGACTACTGTTTGATTGATTTCAAATTTATAATTATTAAAACCGTGATTGGTTATACTCAATAAATAGGTCATCCTTAAAATGAATTCAATGCAAGCCATTTGAATTTGAAAATGTATATATGCTATTCTGGAACTGATAGTACTTCATTCCACCTGCTCCTTCACTAGAATGTCCAGATTGTAGAATCAGCTGTCAACCTCCTATCCCTAAACCCCCACAATCACCTTGATGTGTTCCAAACAGAAAACATTGTTACACGGCAGTTACCTAAACTTGGTTTTACTTTTTTCTCAAAACTATGGTTGTATTTTAAAAATTAAATTAACATTATGTTTCCCTCACCTTGACACAAAAGTCAAACGAAAACAGATGGTTCATATCAACCTCAATAATTATAAATAGTGTAACAAGGCATTTATTTTTATTTGCTTATTCAGACATTCAGACAGAAATTCAAAAGTATTTTTTATATAAAAAAACTATATTTTTAACGCAATCACCCAGAACGAGGCCACCGCCAGCCACTGTTGGCTGGTATTTCCTGCAAACGAGACCACCTACCTGGGGATGAAAGGAGACAGATGACAGGGCGCGTGAATTGACAGACTTTATTTACTTTTTGCTTTGTGTAATACACTATAAGCTTCACTTTTATTTTCCTTAAAAGGGCAAATATAGTTAGTTTTGGATAAAGTTACAATGCACATAATCAAAATGGACTTTTATTATTAAAATTGTGAGGAGTATATACCACCAAATTTAATTTACGCCAAATATGTGTTTAAAAAAATATAAAAAGTGTGCCAATTTTTAGCCAAAAATATTGCCATAGCTTTCAGATGAGCGATAAAACGAGCTGGACGACGATGGAAAAGTTGCTGGAAGTGGCGGCTGATACGGAAGAAGATGACAGATGAAGATGGCACAAGAAAGCAGGCCAGTTGGTTGGATGAACTGGAAAACAATAAATCTAACCAAAGAAGCCTTGTTTGGACCCGCAAATTTTAAACAAGCTGCGTTTCGCTTTGCCTACAGTTTGTGCGGCGCGTGCTAGACTTGCCGGAGAAACAGTACAGAAACCCTAAATTGTCCATGCAGAACTGGCCTTTTTGCAGAGCACTTATTATGAGCCCTCTGGTGTTGGTAAATAAACTTAAAGGCTCAGTGGGACAAGCTGAGATCTTCCTGCACGCTTTTGAACCAGTGAAGCCGTTATGTACTTCACGCAAACAAGCAGCAGAAGTTTTGAGACCACAAGACTCAGATGAGGAAAATGATCCTGCTCGCGCGGCAAAAAGACCAGAAGACCACCTTGGAGTTAATACTCCAGTCGCCAAAAGGTCCAAAATGGCAGCTCTACAGGATGAAATGCATCACATGTTTGAAGCTGTCATAGATAGAATCAATAAAATGGAACAACGAAGCAAAAGAATGAGAAGAGAAAAATAAATTCTCCTCCATCAGAGGAGAATATCAAAGCGCAGGGAATTTCAGCGATTTGGTTCTTCGAGTTGGAACAGGATAAGGTACAAGGAAGTTCAGAAGAAGCTTCAGGCATCGCCAGTGTTTGATTCGCTAAAAATCAATGCGCAGCTGGAAGGTGTGGTTCCGAAATCACAACATCAGACGCTTTTGGAGCGCGTGGATGAACTGACAGCAACTTTGACCCATGGTTTGTTGAGGCAAAGACAGAAACTAATGGAGGGCATGAAATCTTTAGCAGATAAGCATCCGGGAGCTTATGAAGACATCAAAGCAGTATTTCTAGGAGAATCTGAGTTCAAATAAATATCAGATGACCTACTTCAGTTCACATGTGCTCGAAGAGCAGAAACGATTGAGATGTGGAAAAAAGTTTTTAAGCCCAAGAAGCTGCAGCAAAACTGGCAGAGATCCCACCATCAGAGACTCATTTGTTTCATGAAGACATACTCTCTAAGTTCTTGGAGCAGCGAGGTGGTTTAAGCAGGGTCTTTCCCCAAAACCGAAAGCCGTTTAAGGAAAGGTTTTCTATTGCAACAAAGAACAAGACGGTTCAAAAGTCGACGGCCTCGGGAAGTTTTTCCTACCAGAAGGCAAGGTCGCATCAGCACCGCAAGCTTCATTTCGCTAATCAGACCCAAAAGAGCCTAGAAAGGATTACAGAAAGAACAACTCTGGTAAGAGATACAGGAAGTCGGAGCCAGCTGCAATTCTACATCTCCCAATGTAGGAAACTGGGCGCTCCGGAAAACATCTTAAGAACAATTGGGGAATATTCAATACCATTCGTGAAAAAACCACCGGTGTTTCCATTCTCAAAGGAAAATATAGAAATGGTTCAGCACCAAAGTAGCTTTCCAAATGTCACAGGAGCTGCAAGAATTGCGGAAACTGACAGTTTTGGAAGAATCCAGATGGCCCTCAGGTTTCCTGTCAACAATATTCCTGATCCCAAAACAAAACGGAAATTTTTAACAGATTTTCAACCAATTGAACCAGTTTTTGCAAACAAAAAACTTCCGGCTAACCAATCAGTTAAAAGTACCAAGTTTCTTGCAGAGAGACGACTTCTTAGTAAAAATAGACCTCTCTCGAGCTTATCTTCATATTTTGGTCATACAAAGGTCGAGTTTACAAGAACCCTAAGTAGAAATACTGTTGAATAAGAAACAGAAAAAGTTATTCTATAATATACCAAGAGCACACCCCTATAAAGTTAGTAATTGACGAGTTTTGGAAGTGTCTTACCTTCGCTGGTAAATTGAAAATTGACAAAGATATTGCTGTAGAAAGATACAATACAATAGTAAATAATCAAACCAACAATTTCTGATATAAGTTTAAATGTTCATTATCGTAACACTGTTAAAGATTAATCTATAAATTTATTTGGGAAACCAAGTAATTTAAAAAAATTAAATATCAGCAATTGAAGATTTTTACAAACAAAATGCCCCCAATTGTCATTATTACCCCAAATTGATCACTCATATAACATAAAATTACTAATTACTCAATGAAATAATCAAATAGATTATTGATCGCGCTCCGTTTTTTTTATTACAAAAAGTATACTTTTTGTACCGCACAAATAGTGAAAATCTTTAAGATCTTCTAAATATTTGTAATAAGTATATATATATATCACAACCTTTAGCAGGTAAACGTCATTATTATAATATAATTAACAAGATAATACTTTTAGTTTCAAACGTGCAGCATTCAAACTTGCCATATAGTTAAATTAAAAACAATCATACGGAGTTGGTCAAAACCTACCTCGTAGAACCGGCCGAGAATATGAACATCTTCAAGTAGTTTAATGACCCACTCTGGATGAAAACAAAGTGTAGTTAGCCTACAGAAGCCGGACGAAAGTGTGTAGAGCATTAGGCGTAACTTTGACTGTGCTCAAAACTATAACTGGATATTTTTGTTCCTTGTTCGACCCAATTTTTTAACTTTCCTCTTAATTCTTCCAAACTTTTCGACTTGGCTTTGTTTATCCTTTTGTACTTTACATCTTTCGGTTTCGTTACCGATCTATGATTGGACATTACGCGATTGTACTTTTTCACCTGCAAAACAACCAAATCTGTGTCAAACAAAACCAAAAATTGAACCTGTTGTTTGATATTGATTTTATCAAATTAAATTTATATTTATATGAAATGTTTGGTACGTACAGGGCAAGTAACCCAGGAACTGCAAATGTTGCATTCATTCATGAAAATGTTATATATGCATAATATATTCTAAAAAATACAAGTGTGATGTTAATGTAATTATATTTTTTCCACTTACATCAATTTATTTTAGCTTCAGCTAGCAGATAAAATCGTCTTCAATTAACTAATGTGAAACTTTAGAGAGGTTAGAAAATGTATGGTAAAATGACGGTAAAAAAGAAGAATTTTGACAATATCAATCTTTAAAGATGATTCTAATAAAGACTATGGTGAAAAAGATATCACTTGTGGCAAAAACGAAAATAAAGACGACCTATTTGAAGAATAACACAATAAAGTAGATAATATTTATTTGAATTGCAGTCATATCATAACTTTTGTTATATTTTAATATATGTCAGAACATTAAGTTGTTCTGTGATGGTACATTGACAATTGACAATGAGTTCTATGATGCCAACAATGGGTGCGTTCTGCGTTCAGCCACGCTAGCGCTAGGCAAGCGATGAATAAGCGGAGAACGAATTTGACCGCTGAGTGACAGCGCTAGCTCTAGCAGTCGCCATTTGTTCCAGCGAATTTATTTTCCAGCGGTTCGATGTGCCAACAAAAACAACCAACAATTATAACCTCTAAGCTAATTTAAAATTTCTGTATTTGGTTTTCATTAGTCTATGAAGTTTAAGTATGACGGAGAATACTTATACAACTGTAAAATTTAAAGTTGAGGGAAAAATATTACGTGGAATTAAATCTAAAGGTTATATGATGTGTTATTTTATCTGTTTGTTACAGAGCATCAAGCATAGACGTTCAGCCACCTTCAAGCGCTTCACGGAACGCAGCTGCCAGCACTACCTTTGTGCTGAACGCGCCCAAAATCTTTAAAGATGATTCTGATGAAGACTATGGTGAAGAGCAAATTTCAGATATCACTTGTGGAGATGAACTATTTGAAGAACAACGCAATAAAGTAGATAATATTTATTTGAATTCCAGTCATATCATAACTTTTGTTATATTTTAACATATGTCAGAACATTAAGTTGTTCTGTGATGGTATACTCGATGTCTGTGCACTGACAATTGACAGTTAGTTTATATACTGGAAATTGGAAAATTTTTTAATAAATATATTAACAATCACCGTCAGTTTTACTGGTGATCGACGATTATTATTCAAATATCACACTTGTAAAAGACAAAACAACTTGTAACCTGGTTTATTTGCAATTTTAATGTTCAAATATGTTGATGGTTTCCTAAATGAAAAACAAGTACTTTCAGATATTGAAATTCAATGATTGAATTACAGTTTAATTGAAAAAGTGATGGACATTGATCAAGTAGATGGAAAACAAGTATAAGCTGGAGAATAATGAGTTTGCCAATATATTCCAATCACTTATCACTCACCTTTGCATGTGAACCAAATAAAAAAATATCTACTGACAATTAGTAAACTATTTATTAAAAACCGAAAATATGAGGAAATTTTTTTATCTACCCTGCACTGGATATGATAAAAAAACGTCAAAACTGGTCTGCAATTGCTTGTACTACATTTTATGACATTGTAAGACATTTTCTTTTTATCTTATATGTATATTAGGTTGTCCTATTTAAATAAAGATTCTTCTTCTTCACAGAATTTACAAAACAATCAATCAGGTAATGTAGCATTCAAACTTTACTATATACCCACCTCTTGTAGTCAAAGATTGCTAATAGACCTAAATTATTTTTATAAATATAAACTTACCTGGTTTTTGGAATTTTCCTCTGTCGCCTCAACGGGTTTTTCATTTTTGTACGACCAAGTATGATTGTCAGACATAGTTTCATCAAAAGAACCACTTTTATCAACCATAACTTTCTCTTCTAACGATTTATCGTGTATAATTTGACTTTCGATGTTGCAATTCGATTTTCCTCTGTTAGCAAACGATTCCCTTCGTTTATTAGCATCAGTTTTGTTTTCTTGGTCGTTATCAGCGTCTTCTTCGACGCTGTATACAGTTTCTAATATATCGGGACGACGAAGAAATCCATTATTTCGTCTTACAGGGGAATACTTCAAGTTAGGGTCTATAGCGTCCGATATTGAACTAGATAAATCAATAATAAATGATTTAACAAGTATAAAATATTTTATTTATAAACTTACCGCATCACAGTTATTCCATCCATATTTCTAAACTTAGGTACTTGGTAGGGGTGGTCACAATCAAGATCCTCCATAACAACTGCACTATCCGAATCATTCAACGAATCTAAATCGGGAAAAGCGAACTCCAGTTCAGTAATTTCTGATTGAGATGGTATTTCTAGCCCATTGTCTTGCAAACGATTCATTAGAGTTTCAATAATTTTCTGTTGCCTCTGTATGATTGTTTCTCTGAAAAATAATAAATAAATAAATCTTCTAATGTCAGAAAATTCATTTTAAGTTACCTGATGTTTAACATCGTTGATATGTCTTTTTGTTTTCTGATCAGTCTTGACTCAAAAAGTAGAAGTTTTGAACTTAACGCTTTTAATTGATCGTTTTTTTCACGTTCCATACGCGATATCATAATTTCCTAAAAAGTATTCAACAGAATCCAAACAATAAATTGAATTAAATACAAATATTTATTAAGAAAGTTATAAATTTCCTTACTTGCATTTTAAATGCTTTCCTCCATGCCATAATCTGTTGAGCTTGAGCTCTGGTTTTCTGTCTTAGATCACGCACAAGTTTTTTGTCTTCCTCCAAATTGTCCATTTCTAAAGCATTTGACATTTTTGTTGGTGGAATTTCTTGTGTAGGTACTTTACAAAAAATAATTTAACTAATCCAAGATATCTAAAACACACTCTTTATCAATTAAATTCTAAATGTTCTCCATTCTCTTTAAAATCTGCATTGACAAGGTTTTCTTGAACAACACATTCCAATACTTTAACAATACCAAATTTTAATAGTATATTTAGCCCATGACAGGAAACTTATTGCACTTTTAAAATTGAATTCAAATATAAACATTCTATTGCATAATTTATTTACCTACTACCTACATTTGTTAATTATATTTTAACCATATAAACACTCCAATGTAATCATAAAATTAAATAGGTATCATGTTTATCTATATAATTTGCTGAATAACTGTTAACAATTTAAATAATTATAATTAATGTGAGAATTTCTTGAAAGTAGCTACTACCTACAATTACACATTAACCTTTTATTATTAAAAACGATTGTCCTGCCTATTGTAAAATACTTTCAAGGCTGCCCCAACCTCTTTAGAAAAAATCCTTGCCCATATGTTACCATTCATATCATATAAATTATTTTTCAAAAAAACTTGGAGGATGTAGCAACATTATTAGTATAGAATTAAATAAATCCAAAAGATTTATAACATTTTATCAATTGTTTAATAGAAGAATTTATAAAAAAATACCGTAACCAGGTGTTAAATGAAGCTTGTAATGTTTTAACTTACCTAATTGTGTGTAACTACTTGGAGACTACTTTCAATTACCGAATTGTCACATTCTTAATCGGGATTTTGCAATAATTCATGTTATCATTTCTAATTCCAGTCTATTTAAGGATTTGTTGTTATTTAAGGATAGGTGAACAAAAATTGGTCAACAAATCAGTGGTCGTAACAAGAACTACCTAGACAACTAAACAGTGTTGCCAAATCAAATACAAATGGATATCTGCTTGCTGATTATTTATCCATTTTATAATAATATAAGATTATTAATGGCACTACTTATTACTTTACTATTTACGCTAAAATTTGATATACTTTCACTACACAACTGCTGTAGGTCCCGAATGAATCCTAATTAATGTGTTCCTAGAATGTTGTATTTGGCAACATCTTTGTGAAATTCAGCTGTTCGAAGTTCCAAAGAAAAAATCCCATTGCACCAAATTACAATATTTAAAAAGAAATAATTTAATTTTAAGTTTTTATCGCAAAACAAAATCGATTTACTGATGGACGCTATACAAGCTACAAATATGAAAACATTTTGAAATGGACGGAGCTTTAAAGTTTAAGGATGAAGAAGAATCTCCAGGATAAAGTAAACTCTCCTAAATTTACGATTTGCAGATGAAATGAAAAATATTAACAGTGTCAAACATTAATGTTTAATCCATTATAAATATTTTAAAAACAGTAATTGTATCTAAATGTAGACTGATTCTGTATTAACTTTGACCCCAATGAATAAGTTTAGTACGTTGAGTAAATGACATTTTTTTAACTACAAAGAGATTCTCCAATGTGAGTAAAAATTTTCCAAATCCTATAAAGATATTGAAAATAAACTAGTCACAAAAAGTATAGGTAACATAATTTTTAAAATTATTGAATTATGGTGTAAAATAAAACAGTAATACTAACGAAAAAAAATAATAATACCAATAAAAAACAACTAAATATTAATAAAACGTAATAAAAATAAAGGTAAAGGGTGTATTTTAGGTCACCCCCCTAGGCGCATGCGGCAATTTGAATTCTTAAATTAATTTTATTGGTCGACGAGAGCAGTAACTGAGCGGTAAACTTTGAATTTTAAGCTACGTTGCCACACTTTTGTGAATAAATAAACTGAGTAAAAGATCTTGAAAAGATGAAAATAACAGATATTCTTTCATAAGACTAGACAAATTAGATATTGACTGGAAAATTAAGTTGTTTTAAATAAATAGTGAGTCAGAAAAATAAATTTTGCATCTGAAAACATTTCTGGAATTAAACTTGAGGTACATATAAATATATGAATCACTTACAAAAGTTTTTACTAATATTTTCTATACTGCCTTTATATTAATATAAATTTTAAACCATAATTAAAATAAGTCCCATAAGTAAATATGTCATTTACATGAATGAAAACATAAAACATGGTCTATTTCTAGTTTTATTCCTATTTTTAATTGTTGTTTTATGATTTCTATGGCATTTATAGAAGAAGTTTATATATTGTTAATATTATTAAACCATAATAAATTTGCCAATTAAAAAAAAGAACGCTTTTTATTTATATTTTTAATTACCACTTTCAGCATATAATTTATTATTTATGGATTTATAAAACTCCTTTAATCTTTAAATACTTACCAGCTTCTTTTTTTTTATATATCAAATTTACTAAAACCAAACTATTCGGTTTAAGGGAAAAATTATTTAAGCCGACAACACCGCAACTTCAAACTCGTCTAAAATCAATAAATTTGAAATTGTCGCGCATGCGCCTAGGGGGGGTGACCTAAAATACACCTTTACCAAAATAAATTTTAACTAAATAAAATATCAAGAAAACTTTAAAACTTTTATAAATTATATATGTGTTTATGACAGAATTAGAATAAAATTCGACAATTCATTATGTCGAACGGTTTTACCCATTCGATGCAGTCTTGAACAACAATTGTCGAATTTATCTCGAATTCGACTTTCAAGAATCGCCTTTATACAAAACTATCGACATATTATGTCGAAAGTCGACACTGATATTTCGAATTCGAGATTCAACAATCGAGCAGCAGAAGCAAAATTGCTGCAAAAACCAAGGCCCACACACTGAGCTATAGGGAATATTGGTAGATAGGTACCTAATAAAAACAGAAGTAAGCAAAAAAATTCAATAATTTATTCAGATAAAGTTGGTAAATACATCGATAAAACACTTTTAAAACATAAATAATTGCTACAGTTAAAAAGACCTGATAAAAATGACCGACATAATAAAATTAAAACTCTATAAAATGAACTAAATTATCAACTACTACTTAAAACTACCTGCTGCTTTCAGTACCATGGAAATATTTTTACTTAAAGTGTCTAATTGGTTTAAAGTTACATGATCAAACTGTGGTATTTGTGAAAGTCTCAAACCTTCCTGAGCTCTCAAGCTGAGTAAAGTACCATCAGTAAGAGGTATATTAACGTTGGCCATATCATCTGTTACCACCGGAGCAGTCAATAAAGGACTTCCTTGAAAGGATAAAGCCACTTCACCAGCTTTGGGACGTCTGAGAAGTACTTGGGGAGTGTTTGGTTTACACTAAAACAGAACAAAACCAAATTAGTCCAGGCAAGCTGTACTTTTAGACCGAAATTCTGAGACCTGGAATGTAACAGTTGGAGGTGGTAAAGGGGCTTATAACACATGAAAAAAAATACACACCTGGACTAAATTTAAATTAAAGTTTGTTAATTTTAATACGACCTTTACAAAAAAAAATCATTTATTTAAGGAATGATTGTTAAACCTACCTTAGGTGTAACCATTCCATAGGTATTAGATGTCATTTTCTTATCAGCTGGAGTTGTGTAATTATTTTTAGTTGGATTTGAGTGGGATCTTGTGATTCTTTTGGATTTATCTCCAGTTTTCTGTACTTTGAGTCGTGATTGGTGGGAAGTAGAAGTCCTATCAACTGAATTTGAACTCTCTGTTGTTAAGTAGCCTATTGTAATTTTAACAAAACACCAAAACCAGGATTATATGACATAAAAAAATGATGTTAGAACAAACAAGCATAGTAAGAGAAAACAGTGCACAAATGAATTGTTACGTGCATTAAATGATTGAAAGAACAAATATTTTAAACTAAAATAACAAAACAATGATTTATTCAAATGATTTTGGTAATAAAAAAACATTTTTACAAAAACTAGCTTACCATGACAAACAATAACAACTAATTGTACATTTAATCAAGTTATTATCAAAAGATATACACCAAAAAATAAACATTTAAAGTAAGTAAAACAACTTGCACCTACCTTCATCTACAAGAGAAGAACTTCGTTTAACTTTTCTATTTCCTTTTTTAACAGACTTGGTATGGTTTAATATATCTTGTTTACATGTTGTATTTATAAATAGTACAGATCCAGTAGAGTTCATCTTTAACTAAAAGTATACCAACTTTATAAATGAGTGGTTAGTAAATTAAAATATTGAGAATTATAAATTATTTTACATATTTTTCATTATAATTAAACATTTCCTTACCACATCAGATACTTTTGAGTTTAACATATCAGTAGTGAATTGTCTCATTAAGTGGGTATAATTATCTTCTATAATCGTTCGTATTTGAAACTTGTACTGATCAAGCATCTCACCTAAAAAATGGTTTATATATTTAGTTACCTACTAAATGTATTTCAAATACCTACAAATATCATTTAAATCGGATAATAACAATTGTTTATCTATTCCTTCTCCTTCTTCTATTTTCTTATTTGTTTTTTTGGTATTAACTTTTGTCCTTGGCATCTAAAACAAAAATACATATCTTACATATTGTATTTTAGTATAATCCAACAATAATAAACAAAATACGATTTAAATAACTAAAAGTTGGTACTTTTTTCCAATTTGCTTCAAATATACAGTAAAACGTTTCGTTATGACAAATGTGACATTTTAAATTAGAAATATGGTTTAAAACTTCATTTGCATAAATACACAAACTATACATTAACGAAAGACAAATAAAATGCTTATAACATGTTTTGAATTGTGAAACTAATAGTCGTTATTTTTAAAAAGGTGATTACCTATGCTTACCTTTAAAACTCGTATTAAAAGTCTTCCAATATATTTCCTAGTAAACTTAAGGTAGTATAAAAATTATTAGTAAATTGCATACAAAACTTTTTGTTTGTCTTAGTTTTTTCTCACGGTTTTAAATGAATTTTGGCAAAAAAAATTCAACATCCAATATCAAACTTGTTTGTCAGGTTCGCCAACCACAAAATAATTCTAACGTTTAAAACATTGACACAAACCAACTCGTATACATTCATAGAACACTAGTTTACCATCACGATACAACAATTTTAAATTTGTAATAAGTGACTATTATATCATTGGTTGTACAGTTACCACTTAGATTAGAAGGTTTCAGTGCCTAATCTGTAAATTTTCATTCATAATTTTATGATGGATTTCAAATTAACCTTGAAATTTCCCTTTTTTTAAATGGGCGTGCATTTATGACAGGGTCACATCGAGTGAAAATTTGTAATATCTTGAAAAAAAACAACGATAATATGAGTTACTACATTGTTGACCCTAGACAAATTAAATATGTCTTAATTATTTCATTTAAAATTAAATATTTGGGTGATATATAAATAGAATTATGTCTTAAGCCGTTTTCATAGATACGCCACTGGTGTTACCATCAACTAGAACCATAGACCCAAGAATGATAAACATTTTACCAGGATTGCTTAATCCCATAAGACGTACGTTCGCCAGAAAAATGGTTCGCACGTGACGTCACTGCAGTCCTCGGTCGTATTAAAACGATTTTATGAGAATATTTATTATAAATTATAAGTATTTAATCTTAAAAATCCAAATAGTGGTACGTTAGTATTACAGAAATCATAAAAATACTGTCTAATTCCTATTATTTCCATGCATTTATATGGTAAACGTTATAATGAAGGACTGCAATGACGTCACACAGCTGGCGGACAAATCAGGCCGATTAGGCAATCCTGGTAAATGTTTATCGTTCTTGCCATAGACCTATTTGTTTTTCAGGCTGGCCAACGGCAAAATAATTCCACTTTTAAAAAATTGACACAAAACAGCTACAATCATAGAATCGTAGAAAAGGTTTATTCTTTATTATTGCACTGAGTTCATACTGCACTACACTAAACGGAATTAGTGCAAGCAGGACTAGTTATTTGTGAGCGCCACTGAAATAATCAATCAAATTTGCTTTCAGCTAATCTATAAGTTTTAAAAATTCTTTTATATTCTGTATAATGTAAATTATTCACAAATGTTTTTATTAAAAATACAATTTTATGCAATAAATATATTCGTTTAATATTTAATAGGTTATTTTATATTACCAAATTCTACTTAAATAGATTATTATCTTCTAATTCTTTATGCTAGATAATGCAGATAATTTATAATTTTACCCAATAAGATCTAGAAACTCTAAATTTGTCTAGCTTTTCATAAGACAGGGATTGTTTACTTTGAGTGTTTGTATTCCGAATATTTTGCGTGTATAACACAATAAAACCGTTTAATATGAAATTTTATTTTAAATTTGCATAAAATGTTTAACTTGGAAAAATGACTAATTCAAACATGTACATATAAAGCATATAACAGTATATTTAAGAATACAGTACCGGCTTATAGATAATAAAGTTTATTTTAAACAAGGTTTTTAAAATTTGGAAGCTTTAACCCATGGGAAATTTGGAATAAAAATATTCAAGGCATTGAAGATAAATGGCAAAAAATTAAAACAGCAATTCTGGAACCTTGTAAAAAACATCTAATAGGACAAAACATAAGAAAGAAAAATGATACAAATCTTCAAAAGCAGACTGAGAGAAAGATCGCAGCAACAAAGTCTTAAGATATATAGAGAATATTTTGGCATATTACGGAAAAGAGACAGAGAATGAAGAGAAAATAATATGTCCATAAATTCTGAAAGAGGAAGTAATTTATGCCTTCCGTAAAATTAAAAATGCAAAGCAGAAGGGTCGAAGTTAAAGGTCTATTTATAAACTTGCAGTTGCCGTTGCTGTTGCCGTTACCGTTCCCGTTGCTGTTTGACGTTGCAGTTGCCGTTAGTAGTGTCAATTTATAAACTAGATGTTTGATGATGACTGAAGTTCGGCCAATACTTCGAAAAAGAAAAAAAAGAGAGTTGAGCGATTTTTTTTTATTGTGTTTATTATTAAAGTTTGAATTTTCGTGAAGTTTTATTAAGGATTTTTGTTACTATAATGTTAGTAACTTGTTGATATAATGGATGACGATATCTATTTAGGTCATTGTCATCTGGGAATACTTCTACAATTGCTATAAGTTAAATTAAGCAAAGATGTATAATACATGCACATTCACAGACAGAGTTGAATAAATAAAACATCTTCTTGGGTTTTGATTGGTTAATACGCGAACGGCGAACTGCAAAAGTTAAAACTTCGTTATGTCTGAACGTCAGGGAACGTCAAGCTCAGCGGCGAACGGTAACGGCAACGGTGAATATAAATGTGCAAATGAGAAAGCAGCTTTTTAACTTTCAACGGGAACGGCAACTGCGAGCGGCAACGGCAACTGCAAGTTTATAAATAGACCTTTAAGTTTTAAGAGAAAATCCACATGAACAATTTTTAGCTGGCAAGACAGAATCAAAAAAGTGGAAGCCTGTAACTATCTAGGAACTTGAGTCAACTACAATTCAAGCTACCTGACAAAAATAAATATCATGGTATAAAACTATAATTGTATATTTAGTATAAATATGCAAATCCGGCCCTGACTAGGTATTTTTTTTCACAGGGCACTATTAGGAAAATAATACTGAGAACGAATTCTTGTTAATCAAAAGATTCCCGTGGCAAATAGATATGGTAGGTATTTTGTGTAGTGGCAAAATTCCAATGAACAACTTTTCTTAAAAAAAATCTTGTAAGACAACATTATATTATTGACTTAATATATTCATTGCGATAGACGTCGAGCTGTTGTTTTTCTGAATGAACATTGGCGATATAAATGTTGATATAATTACTCAATTAACTTCAGATAGCCTCAGATTATATTTTAAATGATTTTGTACTCGTAGTTATATTCATTCTCATTAATCGATCGGGCTGAAAGGTTATGGTCATTTTATAGTTTTTGTTTAACATGATAAACTTTCTCCAATTATTTTAGGAAGTTATTCTGTTCAATACCATTTTTATTATACTCACCTACGTGTATGTGTTATCATGTCGAAATCACTTAGTGTAGTTTATTTCTTTTGTATTCTTATTTGTGCATTAAAATGCGGTGAGTTCATTATTTGTTTATTATATCGATAATACAGATATCAACAAATCGTTGAATGTTTATACTCATTTAATATTTCATAGTAAATAGATAATTGTGAAATTTAAAGCCTTTATTTTGTAACTAGTTTGTTAAAATTTGATATTAACTTTGGTACCTACCTAAATCATAAAGTTACTAAAGGTTTTGTTTGGAAATTTATTAAATTATTACTCTTATAATTGTTTCGGAAAAATTTCGATGTTTTCAATAAAACCTAAAAATATAAGCGTAGAATTTCATTTAGTTGTGAAAAACCCTGTATACAGGATGTCCCGAAAATAATGGTCATAAATTATAGCACAGATACTGGGGTCAAAATATGTTGATTGAACCCCACTTAGCTATATACAATAGTGCGCACAAAAAAAGTTTCAGGATGGTAAAGTTAAAAATTTAAATAATTTTTTTTAACATTACTCTCAAACGGTGTAACGTTAACCCAATTTATTGGGTATTCTCTACTAGTATTTCCTATAAATTTTCAAACATTTTCAACCCGTTTTAGATTAAATTATTTTATTTCAATCAACATATTTTTGACCCCAGTATCTGTGCTATAATTTATGACCATTCTTTTCGGGACACCCTTGTATAAAGTACGTTTCACAATAATTCGTTGACTCGGTACCTAACCATAGGGGATTAGTAATGAAAGGTTATAAATTTCTCACTGTACAGTAAACATTAACAGATCCGTAATCCGGTTTTCAAAATAGATTTAAATAAAACTCAGTAACATTAACTAAAACTTAAATTTATTTTGTAAAAAAAATCACGAAATTTTTTAATAACAAACAAACAAATTTTAAGTTTATTTATTAATTGAAATTAAACAAAACTGTTGAAACTTACGTATACGTATACGCTTTGGTCTATTTCATCTAATTAGCAGATGTTGTCAAAAAATGTTTCAAATAAAAAAGATGTAGTTTAATCATGGCCACATTTTAAAAATATTGTGTACTACAGGATATCCCAAAAAAATTGATTTAAATAAAACTAAGTTAACATTTACTAAAACTTAAATTTATTTTGTACAAAAAATCACGATATTTTTTAAAAACAAATTTTAACTTTATTTATTAATTGCGATTAAACAAATGAACTAATTCTACATTATTTACAACTATTTAATCTAAATGTAGTTCAGTATCACTATCGTCTTCATTTAAATTAATAACTAAGGGTGCTACAGTTACATTAACATTTCGATATGTACCTTCAATCTTAATAACATGCTGAATCGAATTTTTCCAGCTATCAATGGGAATATTACTTGTCACATTTCTGATTAACTCTAGAACACTTGAGTTTAATGTGGGTGAAACGTTTTCCGATCTAACTTTGGATTTTAGCTGATGCCACATGTGTTCTATAGGATTGAACATGCAATAATATGGGGTAGCCGTAACACTGTGTGGCCCATATTTTTAGCAATAGTATCACAAACGTATTCTTTTTCAATACCGAACGCTGCTACAACTTGTAAGAGATCACGTTTTGTGTACGATTCTTCAAAATAAGGGTCATTTTTTAACAAATACTCTTGAATTTCCGATTTATTGTTGTTGCTATTTGGTACTTTATTTAATTGACGGCTATGATAAGTTGCATTGTCCATTACAATTATACTTTTTTCCGGTATATTCGGCAATAAATAATTCTCAAACCAATCTTCAAAAAGTTCTGCTGTCGTATCTTCGTGATAATCTAAACTTGAATCTTTAATATTCTTTGCTGATAACAATAAAGCGTTTGGAACCCAACCTGTTTCTGATCCGGCATGTATTATTGTAATTCTTTGTCCTCTATTTGATGGAGCCTTTGTTTTGCAATTTCCCGATGAATCAACAAAACCCTTCGTTGGAGTATCATGGGTGTCATACCATGTCTCGTCGAGGTAGATAATTAAAAGGTTTTCACTTCTATATTTTTGAATATCTTGTGTAAGTAATGACAACGCCACATTCGTAAACGATATGACTCCATTATCACTTGTCTTTTATTAATGGTAAAATATTTAAATCCCATTTGAGAAATAATACTCCACAAACTTGTACGGCTACAAATAGTTCCCGTGTCGTCTTTAAGTAACCGTTTTTTTATACAATCTAGGGTTGGTATCATTTGTTCTTGGTATAGGACATATATCGTTCGTCGGATTATATATTTTTGTATTTCATCAACACATTTGGTATTATTAACGTCACTTCGTTTTTTTCGTTTACTTATTGGCTTATTGGTAATATCTTTTACTGTGGATATTGGGGTTTTGGTTAACTTACATGTTTCTTCTGCTGCATCGGTTACACTATAACCTCGATTATTCAATGTTTCAAACACATTTTTCACAATTTGTTTCGCATCCGGCGATAAATGCACTTTTTTTGCCCAAGGACGCCACATACTTAGTTACAAACACAAGATTACTTTCAGAGTAGAATGTTTAGTACAAACTAAAATTCTAGGAGAGAATTTTAAAAACAAATTACCCCGAAACTCCCACTTTCTCTTCCAAGATGATTAAGAAAATCAAAAATCATTTACTAAAGATTTACTATTGATGGTCAGTAATAATAATTTAAAATTTTACCTGAAAAATAAAAAATCCAAAATATATCTTCCTGGACAAAAATAAATAATACCTGTAAATGTTCGAAGAAATATTAACCACCTTTTATTAGTAATCCCTTAAGAGCAGTTAAGAGCAGGTACCAAGTCAACGAATTATTGTGAAACGTACTTTACCTGTTATAGGTAGGGGAAATTGGGGTACTTTCGTCAACCACCAAAATCTGGTCTAATTTTTAAATTTCCCGGCAAATTTCACCTGTACAATGTTGTTTGTGTTTTGTCACTTCCAGTATTGTCTCTGTGCAGTCCTAACACTTGCCCACAAAACAATATTTAAGGCGGTGTTTTGTAAGAGAATCAAGGTAAATATTTTCTGAATATAAACTATTAATATCTTTCATTAAAAAACGAAATATTTTTTGAGCTATTTAGGCCTTTTAATTCATACATCTTTACATATTGGATGACTTTCGTCATTGATGAATCTAACCCACCATATGTAATAATATAAAATTATTGGCCTAATATGCTTGTAAATTTAATTTAGATGAATCGAAAGTACGTGAAGAAGACAGACAGGCCCAATATATTGATGAAAGAGCTATGAGAAGTGCTTTGAATGAATGTCTCAAGAACAAAATGACAATTTGGTCTCAAAAGGACATTACAATCACGAATAAAAATGATAAAATTTTTGACAAGAAAAGGAGACAGTCATAGTTTCGTATATCCTGATGTAGAGGATATGTCAGACTTTGACTTTTCTGATGTTGTTGCAAAATTAGATGCGCCAGCTCAAGCTGCAGCGGCAAGATCATCCTCAATATACACATTCAATTATAAATTTTAGTACTCTCACTGTAAAATTACCACATATGTAGCAAATAAAGAATTTCCTAGTTTGAATTATTATGTCATTTTTTTTTTGACGAAAGTACCCCGTTGCTATGGCGAAGGTACCCCACCATTGGGGTAGCTTCGTCATATTACAGGCATTTTTAAAAAAAAAATCTCAACTCCAAAAAAATAGCACTAGTAATTTTTTGAACTGTGAATTATAATCCTTACACTACATACATTCTTAACAAAGTAGGTTAAAAATTTCAGGGTCAGGTTAGTAAACCTCTCTCCCCTATTTACCTTTTATCTATATTATTTTACTCTCTATTTATTTTATTCTTTTTACATTATATCGTTGCAGACCTATTAACTTATCGATTATCTTCGGACGAAGCAATCCCTAAAAATTATCTTCTTGCAATTCAACCAGACCTCGACAACGAAGTATTCGATGGAGAAGTGACTATTTACGTACAAACAACAAAAAGTTTGGAAGGTATCACTTTGCATAGTAAAGATTTAAATATATCGGCAGTGTATATAAACCAAATTAGGGGACATTATGAGGAACAAAACGAAGATAAAATCATTTTAAAGTACAACAGCTCCTACATACAGCCCGGAGAACATGCTATTAACATTAAATACAGTGGGAAAATTGGATTTCCACCAGGTTATGGGTTTATAAAGGCTGTTTACGAAGATAAAGATGTTAAAGCGTAAGCATTTTCAATATGTTATGTGTGTCAGAGTCAAATTTCGAATGGACTAGTTTAGTAAGATCATATTAATCAAAATGATAGCAATATATATTTAGGATAAGATACCTACTTACTTATATTGGTATTCATTTTGCAATTAATTTTTCTCATTTCGTAAAATTTAGCATTAAATAATTAGTAAGTTTTAAACGTAGCGCCAACTAATAACCAATAATGAAGTGTGTTTAAAAGTCAACGTTGTCACATTTTAGCTACGTTCGTTTCAAGTATTCTCAAAGAACTGGCGGCACAAAACACCATGTTCTGTGACTAACTGATTGTACCAGTTGACAAGATATATGACAGGAGAGAAAATCGTGTTTATCTGTAATAAACAAACAAGACCCCTATTCTTGACGGTGATAGAATAGAACAGACAATAGAAAGTGGGTGTGGTTCTATTGAAAATGCCAAAACCGTATTCTTGAAATTCGTTCTCTCACTGTACCGATAGAAGGGTTGTTCCCCGAGAGAACAATTACTTCTATTGGTTATTTTTGAAGGAATCGCTATATCACCAAGAGAAGGTGTTAGGGATTTTTATTTTCGAACCAAAAATAGTATAGAAGTAATTTTTTTCAAACACCAAACACAACCAAACAACAAATTAAACTAACGAAAATGACAGAATATTTTGTTTAGTGTTTTACTCCTTATTTGATAAAGTGTCAATCAGAGAACAAAAATATCGATATGTTTATCTCTTTTTAATAACAACAAATAAGAGAGAGAGAGATAAGTTTCTCGGTTAATATTAAAGCATATCGACAACATCGTAAATTTTCTACCAATCTTATTGAAACACGTCACTTACCACTTATGACGTATGTAACCATTAAATTTAAATTTCAAAAGCCGATTATGACTAGAGGATTATTTTTATAAAAATTTTATTTGTACAGTTGAACCACTAAAAACCTATTTTATAAGATGCAAATATAAAAAAAAAGTCACTAAACTAGTCCATTGTAGTCACTTTGATCAAATTTCCTCTCAATAAAGTAGAAATGGTTAGTAGGGGTTGAAATCTACATCCTCTAACCTCTAACGGCTGTATCAACTATCAACTTGAGGCCTTATCTTTAGCATATTATTTGAGAGTTTATGAACACTTTTCAGAAACAAATTTTTAGATATTCTTTGCTCTTTCAGAAGGAAATTCGGTCTTTGTCCATTGTCCAATTTTTATATTTTATCCTATTTCATGTAAATAAGAAAAAAATTCTTACGTTTATTTATATAAAGTAACATAACATAACATTCTAAAATAAAAAAATAAACCACAAAAACATATTTCAAGATATACAATTAAAAACTGTCTTTTTGTGACACTCTGTATCTCAGGTTTATGTAGAGCTCCTACTGTTCTTCGTATTTTGGAAGATAATGGAACGGAAGCAGGTCTACCACGTTTTCGGTAATTTGTTGAGGGAAATAGTTCATCAGAACTATTACTAACTGATTGTTGAACACAAATTCCTCCTTCAATTAATCTCTCAGCCACATACATTTTGTAGTTCCGTAGTTGTAGAATGTGTTTTCTTTATATACAATCCCAACTGTTTGTAGTTATTAAATCAATCATACGAACTATAAAACGAACTGTCCATCTTTTTAGTTCTTGTTCGTAATGGACAAATTGATAACTTGAAAAATATTAGTTTTACAAAAAAAATGTATGGAACATTGTTTACTTAGAATAACTTTTTCAATCGATTTCTGTGGTTAAAAAGTAATAAGAAATGTCCACACCTCGAGATGGAATGGATTCAGAATCAAAGAATTTTGATTCATTTTTGTTGTACCTACCAAAAATATAAACAATCCAATTTACTCTGGAATACTCATGTGCAAATATTTTTGAATTTTCCCCTGCCACTGCTAAATTATTAAAATTATGACTACTTCTTACCATAGAACACAACTTACTGCTACCCAGGAATACCACAATTTAAATGAAAAAAACCCTTTTAGCTGTCAAAAGCTAGCTTATATTTGCCGTATAGCCCCAGCAGCTCAGGCCATAAACCACAAAGGAGAAGTTTTAATTTTTATTTCGTTCGTGTACGCTGCTCACTGCTAGTTGTAATTGTGTTTTTCTTGTCTTTGTGTATTTAATATTAACGACTTGTGTGTGTACCTAGACTTTTCTCGTAGAAAAACTTGCTGCAAATTAACACTTTTTAACCCTATCAAATGAACTGTCATTATAAAAAGGTGTTAATGCCGAATTAACACGAGAATTTTTGTTTTTTATTTTAATTATTATTAAACCTTTTATGATTTTTTTAACAAAAATTATAAAAAAATCTTGTAGCCAGTTCTGGGTAAAGGTGTATTTTAGGTCACCCCCTAGGCGCATGCGCGACAATTTCAAATTTATTGATTTTTAGACGAGTTTGAAGTTGCGGTGTTGTCGGCTTAAATAATTTTTCCCTTAAACCGAATAGTTTGGTTTGGGTTTAGTAAATTTGATTTAAAAAAAAGAAGCTGGTAAATATTTAAAGTTTAAAGGAGTTTTATAAATCCATAAATAATAAATTATATACCGAAAGTAGTAATTAAAAATATAAAAAAAAAAATAATTTCTGTGATTTTAATTTATTATGGTTTGATAATATTAAAAATATATAAACTTCTGCTATAAATGCCATAGAAATAATAAAACAGCAATTAAAAATAGGAATAAAACAGCAAATAAAATTAGAAATAGAACATGTTTTATGTTTTCATTCATGTAAATAACATATTTACTTATGGGACTTATTTTAATTATGGTTTAAAATTCATTAAAAAATATAAACCAGTAATATAAAGGCAGTATAGAAAATATTAATAAAAAATTTTATAAGTGATTCATATGTTTACGTATATTATGTACCTCAAGTTTAAATCCATAAATGTTTTCAGATGCAAAATTTATTGTTCTGACTCACTATTTATTTAAAAAAACTTTCCAGTCAATATCTAATTTGTCTAATTTATGAAAGAATATATATGTAATTTTCATCTTTTCAAGATTTTTCACTCAGTTTATTTATTCACAAAAATGTGGCAACGTAGCTTAAAATTCAAAGTTTACCGCTCGGTTACTGCTCTCGTCAACCAATAAAATTAATTTAAGAATTCAAATTGCCGCATGCGCCTAGGGGGGTGACCTAAAATACACCTTTACCCAGTTCTGCAACAACAGCACCTTTCATAACTCGCTAAGTAAATAACTACATTTTGGAGTCATCTCTTTTACATCCCAGTACATTTTTCATTGGAAAAAAATATCAGTTCGCTATATTTTTTTATATTGCACCATCTATCTACTTTAAAATGTAGCCCATTTCGTCCGACAGTAAACTGATTAAATTTTATTCAACAGAAAATCGTACATTTAATCCCTCTTTAAAAATAATGTGTTTTCAGATATGTATATGTGACTGATTTGGAACCGACAAGAGCCAGAATGGTATTTCCATGTTTTGACGAACCTGTTTTTAAAGCCAATTTTCATGTATTCCTCATATCCCCAAACGATACTTTCAAGGCTATTTCAAACATGCCCGAAATTGTAAGTAAAATAAGACAATACATTAAAGTTACCGTAAGGTAGAGAGAAATATGTATATTAATTAACCGAACATTGAGGTTAACATTCATAAGCGTAACAAGTAAATTCAAAAATGTTTCATTAAAATTTATTAAATTATATTTTGTACAATATTGAACGAAATAATCTGAAGGAGAATATTTACGGCAAACAATCGTTTCCACGAATTTAGTGCCTACTACTTTGGAATCACAGTATATCTACTGGGTATTATAAACTGTATTCGATCATAAAAAATAAATTTATTTCATCCTGTCCAGTAAATACACTTCCCTAGAATCAATTTGGCGCCGGTAAGTAGAACATTACGGTATCAGATACTGTAATGTGTTGTCTAGCAACGCTGCTCTGATTGCTTAAGGGAAGACAATAACTTTCTATTTCTGACATTTAAAAATACTATATAAAAATAAAATCATTAATTACTTACTTTTACTGCCATATTTTCAATGTTGTTCAATTTTATATTAACAATTAAATCTTAATTAATAATCTGCTTAATAATAAAGAAATTTTTCTTCTTCTTTTCCTCATCGTTTGAAGGCGTCATTTACTAAGGCCAAGGCCAAGGAAATGCGATAATATTAAAGCATATCTTTACTTGGGTATAGCGCTGCTTTTTCTCTTTTTTAAATTAAATTTTATTACATTACACTTGTAGAAGAGGGTTCAGGGAGAAAAATAATAATTGTCTCACGTAATTTAAATGTATAATTATAAGGCCGACTTAAATTCTAACCTCTCTCTTAACGTTCCGCGTTCACAGAACTCGATCTCGTTCCGAGATTCCGTGCGCTTTTTCGAGCTGTCGGAAAGTGTAGCAATACCAACCGTATATTTGGCGCAATTTTTTAAAAATTTGAAATTCAAGTTATGAACTATTTCTAAAATTTTTATGAATTTATTAATTTATAAAAACAGAATGAGATAAAATAAAACTAACTCGTACTGTAATAAGTCACCTACCGACCTTGTAACGTATGATACTATTAACTTATTACTTTTAGAATAAATTTTCAACAATTGACGGCGGCACGGTTTATCAATTTGCTTCGACGGTAAAAATGTCTACGTATCTTGTATCTTTTGCCTTTACTAATTTTCCTTATTACGAAGAAATTTTGGAATATAAAGGGAGAAATATACCTATTAGAATCTACACAGTAAACGCCAGTAGAGAAAACAATGCGTTTGCCATCAACGCAACCAAACTAGCCTTAAACTTTTATTCTGATTATACGAATATCAGTTATCCTTTACCAAAATTAGGTAAGCAGAAAATTATAATCTTGGAAACAGGTTATGGTTTATTTAAATTGCAGATATGATCGAATATAAAAGGAACGAAAGTGCAGCTACTGAAAATTGGGGTTTAATTACATTTAGAGAAGGTCTTTTAACGACATCTTTAGGTATTTATACGAAATCTCAAATAAAATTGGTAGCTTTTCACGAATTAAGCCATTTTTGGTTTGGAAACTTGGGTAAGGATATTCAATGTTTTTTCAATTTTTTTGTTTATTACATGTTTAAATTTTTAGTGACGAATGCTTGGTGGAACGACATCTGGTTACAAGAAGGATTCGCGACGTATTTCAGTTATAAATTATCGGCGTTCTACAACAATCAAAAGCAGGTAAAACTTCATTTTGAGATATTAGTTACCTTTGTTGGTTGTTAACCCGGGTACCTTTAAGATGAACATTTTTGGCATCGGAATAAAACCAATCAAAACAGTTTATTTTTAGTCACTGTTTAAAACTAACCAATCAATGCTTGAATAAACTGATAATATCCCCAGGAAAATTATCTCTAGGTAGGGTCTACACTAAGTATACTTTTAAGAACTATTTCGGTTAATTTTTATCTTTTAATGGGGAATAATCAAATCGGAGGTTATATATTAATAAATACTTTATAATATAATACTACATTAATGATTTATTTAAAAAAAAACGCAATCGAAACACGAATTCTATGGTTTTTCACATTTCATAATTGAAGAACAACTAATTCGAACGGTAAACCTGGCTTAACGTCATGACGTTACGTCAAATGTCAAACTTTTGACAATTTGAAATTTAAACATGGCGAATTAAATCTCAAAAATATCGAAAAATTAATCTAAAATGCCAAAAATTTTCTTCCGAATATCACTCGGACAGTGATAAAAACTCATAATTTTATTAGTTCCATCAAGCACGTTTCTAACCTAACCTAATAAAATTATTTGATTAGTGATTATCACTGTTCTTGGGATATTACTACTGATAATAATAATTTTAAATGGTATTTTAGTAGGTATATAAAAATTAAATTTACTTCTCTATAATTTTAATGTTTTAAATATTATTTTATTTACACTTTTGTTTATTGTCGTTTTTTTATTTATATTGTCCTCCTTGAAAGGTTGAAACGAGTCACCATTTTTTTGTCATCTCAATTTCAATAAAATTCCGTGACATTGAAGTTGATGAACTTTTCATTTGGTTTTAAATACTAATCACTTTTATCGCCAAAATATAATAAAACAGTACACAAAGTGGGTCGGTTGGATCGTATGGGAAATTAAAAATTCGATTATGAAATTTAATTTAAAAAAAATTTATTATATTCATCTAACGAGAAGATAAATTTATCGATTTAACATGATAAGTAAAATGAATTACATAAGTTGAATAATAATATTATAATGAAAAAAGTTGTAGCTAGTTTAATTACCACTAAAATGATTTTATTTAATTGTGATTGAAGAAACTATGGTTCAAATTCCAAACAGTGTTTGTTATGTGGATAAAATGCATCCTTTGTACGTTAGATGGCATTGAACACATCGATTAAATGTCGTACCAAAAAAACCAATTTTATCTTCAATATCTCATTTGCTATTAGCTTAGAGCATTCAACAAAACAACAATTTGTTCATTTTTTTACCTGTTACAATTTTGTTTATTATGAAATTATTATTAAAATACTTTTTTTAAATATTTGCAATACATCGATGAAAAACGTGGAGTTTTCGATCGTCAGTAACTTGAAAAAACTTTATAGAATACTTCCCAAGGTTATTTTGACCAAAAAAATGTCCACTAACCAGAAGGGGTGGCAACCATCCCTCAGGGTAAGGGGTCGGGTCAATATCAATTTTGAAGCTAAGCTTAAGATAAGCCAGATTCCAAAATTTCATGTAAATCTGCGAACAGTAAAATTTTTCGGAGGCATATATTGTTATTATGGTAAAACAGTTGTTGCTTGAAGAATAAAATAAAGTTTACTTCAATAATGGTTTATTCTGATTGTTAGAAATTATAAAAGATTATAATAATCTGCTTTCAACTACTTCAACTTCGCATAAAAAATGACGAGACAAAGTTGACAGATGTCGGTTATCAACCACAGATAAAAATAAAAATAGAAGTTACACTTCAACAAGTATAAAGCTTATTCTTGTTCTGTGTCTATTTGACATTTGACAAATAAAAACAGTATTGGAATTAGATACGTACCACCCGCTTACCGTAAACTTAATCCTTAACGTTTTTAAATGCAATGATAGCTGTTTCGCTAAAAACGCATCGCCAGGTTCTGTTTTTGATATTTTCTATGCGAATCTGTCTTTGTACTGACCAGTTTCATAGTTTCCCTTCGGATTAGCTTAGGTTAAGTTAGGTTTCGTTAGGTTAGGTTAGGTTGGATTAGGGTAGCATCGCCACCCGTCACTGAGTTTTGCCTGCTTGTTTATCTTTGTTTTATCTTTCATAATATGCAAAAAGACCGATTAGTTTTGGTTAGTAATATTCTCTCTACATTTCACATTTTATTATCAATATTTTTTCTATATTTATAATGTAAAAAAATATCCTAATATTTAGGTTTTATTTAGAGATGTGGCAACGCTGGTATCTACATGACATAACGTACCTTGAACAGTGAATGTTTTGTGTATTTAACCTACATTTGAGTTTTTGATTCCATTTTTCTGATTTTCTCGGAAAATACTGGATAACCCGCAAATTTTTTTACGAAAATTTATTATTTACTATTTTGTTTTATTATTGATACCTCTCATATAAACTATTTTACTTTTAAATTTTACCATTTTACGAAGAGTTATTTTTATAACGACAACGACGAAGATGTAGAAACATTCATTCTGGTCGTAACGGAATTACGAAAGTTCCTATCAGTATAATACCATTGTAAAAAGAATAGTTTTAATAAATAGCTTTTGATTCTTTTTTAGTTGGATGAAATGAAGTCTTTTACTTTCAACGATTTTTTTGAAACGGAAATTTACGAACATAGTAATCCTATTATCACCTACCTACCTCAACAAAAAGATATTCCTGGAGTATTCAATTCGTTAGTATACGAAAAGGTAAGTACAAAACTATTTACGAGGTGATTCATAACTATTGGTGCTAATATAAGGGCAGATTATTGTTTGGACCAAATATACTTCAATATAATATTGCTATAGAAAAAGATAAAAATAAAAAAATCACTGTATATTTATCGATTGTTATCAAGATCGGTGCAGAGGCATAATTTTATGCAGGCAATATTATTTTATGCATTATTTAATATTGGGTTACAAGGTGAGCCTCGTGAGGGATTTATGAGGATGAAATCGCCTGGTAACATTTTAGGATGAAACTTTGTTAGTGATTTTTATTAAAAAATTTCATATAAACATCATTTCTAATTAATATTGGTACTCTTGTTTACACACTATATTTTCATGAACAGTTCAAAGTATCGGAAGGGGATTTCAAATAACGAACAATAAAACAACTTGGGTAATCTTCCAGTTTAACCATCCGCCTGAGTCAGCCTAATGCGCATGTGGCAATTTGAATTTACAAGAATAATGGACTGGGAAAGTGTGACGTCAAAATTTGTGTTCTATGCTGTTGAAATGTGAAATGTCAACGAAATGATTCCAAACGGCAACATTGTAAATCTCCAGAAATAACTTTTGTTTGAGTTATTTTGTTATTATTATACTTTGAAATATAACGGAAGTACCATTATTAAATACATATAAACAAAATTTTTCCAAATTCCATTTTTAAAGTACTATTTTAGTAAGTATTCTTAAAATTTATGTCAATGTACAACTTTGAAGGTTATGTTATAATATTTTTCCGTCTATCTACTTTAGTGATATGTAAATCATACGAATGAACACTTACCAATGAAAACAGTAATTAACTCCCAAAAATCAAGAAAATAAATAAAATAGTCAATAACACCTATAAAACATACCATAAAAAAGTTGTTTGGAATCATTTGGTTTGACACTTACGTCATGACTTTCCCAGTCCATTGTATTGTCTCAAGCTAATGTAATGTAATAAATTTGCTGTAATGCATTTCAGGTACATATTTATGTCACTTATATATAGTTAGGCAACCTCAATACATAGTGGAAATTGAATTTCTATAATGTTTTTCATAATGGAAATACGTGTATTAAAATTATGAAATACATAATTTTAATTCTGTAAAAAAATAATTACGAAATAACAATTTTGAAACTAAAGATTATTTTTTATTCTTGCTTTTTAAAAAATGTTGTTATTAAATACCAAAACGGCACGCCATAGTATATCTATGTTCTAGAAACCAATTATGTATTCACAACAAATAAGTCTCATCGATGATTTTTAGGCGTCCGCAATTCTTTTAATGTTAGAAGATCACATCGGTGAGGATAAGTTCAGAGAAGTAGTAAGACGTTACTTGTCCAAATACGCTTATTCCACAGCTACAACCAACGATTTTATTACAACTTTGGAGGAAGTAGTTACTAATATACCTCTCAGATCATTTTTAGAAAGCTACTTATACAACAGCAAATTCCCAGTGATAGAAGTAGACATTAGAAACGATTCTTACGTATTAAGGCAGCAACCTTGTGAAACATTTGTTCACGAAACAAGGAGGTAAGATATTACGGTGTATCTGCCAAAATAAATAGTACCGAAATTAGGATTCGCCATGAAGCTCGATTGGTTTGTTCCACGAATGTTGGATCTGCCGTGGAACGATTTCTGCGCAATCCATACTCTCTGTCATGGATGAGCTTGTCTTTCTCCAGATATTTTAGAGTTTGGAGTTAATTATACTTTCCATGTTGGAGTGAAAGTTTCTTGGAACCTTTTTTAGGGACAGGTTGCACACGGGCAACTTTTTACGGCTATTTGAAAAGATTCCTTGGTCATAGGAGAGTTGAAAGAGACTCGTCAGAACTGGAGCGCGCTCGGTAGAACAGTTTTTCAGGATGATAGCTGAAATTATCGGGTGTTTAAATGGCCCAAGACTTTCCGAACATCTTTGGGGATGAAAGAGATTTGTGGCATTTTGGACAATACATCAGAAATAGTGGGTAGTGATATATTGTCAGGTGGAGAAAAAGTGGAGTTGGCCGAAAATTGTTTGGTGAAGAGTTCTGCTTTGTCCTTAGAGGTGGAGAGATTTTGACTGAGGCTTTTGGCTAAAGACCAGAAGGATTTGCTGTCATTGGAACAGGAAATAATCTTGTTTGTTAAGTGGTTGTTGAAAGAGTTTTTGGACTTTTGGATCACAGAATTGTAGTTGTTTCTGGCCTCTATAAACATCTGTTGATTTTCCGGTGTGGGATGATTTAGCGATTTTTTGTGGGCTGCAATTTTCTTACGTCTGGCAGAGTCGTAATCTTTGGAAAACCAGGGTTTGTTTTTATGGGGTTCTTTGTCATAAATCTTTGAGAATTATAACTTGATCATCTACAAAGCTTAACAATTATAGTTGTTTCTTAACGAAACTCTTATTCATTGGCACCTTAGTGGCCATTGTTTTAGTGTGCAACTCAATGTTCGAGAAGGCATATAACCCGGAGAGTAGTTTTCTCTTTAAAAATACGATTTACCAATCTGAAAATTGAATGTCTGTATTTTTAACTTCTCCCTCTATTTTATCATGTTGTATTTTTCATTAATGCTATGCCTTGTAATCAATATTAACTAAAACCTCAAATTTATAGGCCTTCAAAGTGGACCATACCTTTAACCTATCAAACAGATAATTCAAGTCAAATAAAAAAAATATGGTTCTACAAAGATATGAAAGAACGTAAGTCACAACACAATCGGACACGTTTTTAAATGACACTAAAACTCTTTGATTTCAGTAATAATTCACGAACCAGATGCTAAATGGCTAATATTCAATCCACAAGGTAACGGATTATATAAAGCTATTTGGTCGCAAAACCTTTGGGAGAGAATTGTAGATCATTTCGAGGTAAGTTTTTTTTAAGTGCAACCCACCATAAACAGATATAATAGAGGCATAAAGCAATTCTAAAAATGTATCACGTGTATCGTCACCATTAATGTGTTTTAATTTTTAACCTAAAAAAATAGCCGCGATATCTCCCTTAACAAAATAATGTCGTCATTGCCACTGTGAAATAATCTTTTTCTTTTTAAATCCATTATCGCATATCACAGAATGGTTTGTTATGATTTATGACAACAGAAAATAGGGTTATGATTTTTGAGCATACAACATCACTTTTGTCGCTATCACGGAACACGATAATGCGATACGGTACGTGTGACGGACAGTGTTACCATAGCTCTATAAGATTTAAAGCGAGTCGTCTCTTCAAAAACGAGCGAGATTTTAATTAAAGGAGCTACATTTTTTTGAATAATTAAAACAGTGTAAAAGATAGTTTGTTATAATATTCCTTAGAACAAAAAGAAACAGGAAGGAGTCTGTTATATATTAACTGTAAGAAAAATTTGCGACGGAAGTCGGCCATCTTGAAGCTCCTTGTATAACGCATTGTTTATGTTTACAGTATGCTGTCAAAGCAATATTTGCATATAAATGTCAAAAATGGGCGCATAGGCGTATCCATAGATAAGATATATATATATATATATATATACTGAGATAGATCGGAAACTGCTATTATAACCTCGACACCAAAACGATATTCGCAGCACCTCGCGTCTGGAACCAAGAACTATAAGATAAAGCGGAAAACTTAAATGTATTTAAATATTAATAGATTTTTATTAATATTTTGATGGGAAAAATCTCCAGGTCTCTTCAATAATACACAAATATACATTTTTATGAAATATTTATTACATTCAATAAATTATTTACATGTGCATGACAAACTCTATGTAATTCATGAATTCTAGACAATGGTCTTTCTTTTAAACCTAACCATCCAATTAATGACCACCATATAGATTGCATAGCTGAAATTAAATGTTCAATTAATATTTATAAGATATTTCTCTCTTAAAATTATTAATTAATCCCAAAGTTCTCACAATTAAAGTATTTTAGACACAACACAAACATTAAATAAAGAACTGTTTAATAAAACTTTCAAGGTTTATTTAAAAAATTAAATTTCACGGTTAATTTAAATTAAAAATTGAATAACCAGGAAATATTAAAAAGTTATTATTTTAAGGCTTTTATTATTTTATATATTTTAATTCAACTTACTTGTTCATCGTTAGGAATTCGATGCATTTGATATCCTGTTTTATCGGAGTTATTTCATCCAGGAACACAACATTGAAAACCCATTTTTATCTCTAATTAATCACAAATTGTAACAAATACTTCTTATACACTATAAATTACTGTAAAGAGTAACACAAAATGGCAATGAAATTCACAAAACACGAAAATTCTTTGACAGATGCGACATATGAAAGCACACCAGCGTTTTTTGCGGTTGGAACCTCAACTAATAACAATGAACTTTTATTTACATATAAGATTCCTAGCCATGGGCGTATCATTCGGTTTTTATAAACCCAAAATGATTTACAATACTCAATGTATTCACATACTTGATTGGTTGGAATTTAATCAAAATAAAAATCCTAATATAAATTTTATTGTTTTACGGTACGTCATTGGAAACGGAAATTAAAATTGTCAATTGGCCGCCATATGCAAGCTCCTTTCTGGACTCAAGGTCCTTCCTGTTTCTTTTTGTTCTAAGGAATATTCAGTGATTTATGGGTAACTGAATCACAAAACACTTACTGAACTGAATAACCTTTTTCCTTCTCAATATTCAACCAGCCAAGGCCAATATAAACAAATTACTTACTTGTTCATTTTAATGGATTATTAAATATTAGGTATAGTATTTACATGAAATGTATGTACGTCTACCTAATCTACAATTCTACAACTTCTTCTTCTACATTGCTTAAACAACATTTCTACTTTTTTTATGTACTTGTTCTATAGATTTGGTATTCTATGATATGTGTCACGTCACAAATAGAATGATTCTGTCATTTCACGCAACTACCACGTTCGACGGCAGCGAACTCTCGCGGTTTTTGCACCAAAACCAACGCAACTACAGTTTTCTTCTCTATATGCTTATTCCTACTTTTCGTGATGCGTTAGTGTGAAAATCGAGCGAGATTAGGAAAAAGAAGAGTGTCGGATGAAAAAAGAGCAAGATCTCTCTCGATCGAGCGTAATGTGGCAACGCTGGTGATGGATTCATACGTTTCGCGTAACGTAACGAAACCCACGTATCGTTTCTGCACATGCGCATTGTGATACGGATACGTAGCGATTTTTAGAACTGCTTTAAGTCCCTAATACCCATCACAATGGTTTCTTCTAGGATTTTTTTTCTTTTTAGTTAATGGATCTGACCACAACGGATACAGTGATCTCGGATGCTTTCTACTCGTTCCGCATGAGTAAAATCGGTTGCGACGTTTTGATACGCCTAATGGAACGCGTAAGAGAGAGCGACAAACGAAAATGGTACATATTTTTCGCTTTCAATGACCATCTAAGGGAAAATCTGTTTTGTCACAAACACGTTGAAGAAATAAAATTGTTCTGGGTAAGTTTTATTCTAACTAATAAAATCTATGTTTGTGGTAATTATTTTTCTGTTTTTCAGAGTTTTCTTCTACGGCGGTTTGTAGAAACAGGATATTTAAGACATCCTGAACTAAAAGAACCAGAATCATGTGATAATGGTGAGTATACTTGTAAAATCCGTGAGATTAATCTTGGTTTCGAAGCTGTGGTACCTGTTCTTTAAGCAAGTAACAGGTCGGCTGAAAAGTCCCCGGTCTACCATAGTAAAACACGATATTTTGACAAAATTCTTTTTTTTTTATTCAACATAGTTGCCTTCAAGGGCGATACAGCGATTATAGCGACCTTCCAACTTTTCGATACCATTTTTGTAGTACTCCTTCGGTTTGTCCTCAAATTAGGCTTCAGTTTCGGCGATTACCTCAGTATCAGAGCCAAATTTTTTTCCCGCGAGCATTCTCTTCAGGTCAGAGAAAAGGAAAAAGTCGCTGGGGGCTAGATCTGGGGAATACGGTGGGTGAGGAAGCAATTCGAAGCCCAATTCATGCAATTTTGCCATCGTTTTCGATGATTTGGGACACGGTGCATTGTCTTGATGAAACAACACTTTTTTCTTCTTCGTATGGGGCCGTTTTTTCGCGATTTCGGTATTCAATCGCTCCAATAATGCACAGTAATAGTCGCTGTTGATTGTTTTTCCCTTTTCCAAATAGTCGATGAACAATATACCGTGTGTATCCCAAAAAACTGAGGCCATAACTTTGCCAGCTGACTGTTGAGTCTTTCCACGCTTTGGTGGCGGTTCACCGGCCGCAGTCCACTCAGCTGACTGTCGATTGGACTCAGGCGTGTAGTGATGGAGCCAAGTTTCATCCATAGTCACATATCGACGCAAAAAATCGGGTTTATTACGACTTAACAGCTGCAAACACTGCTCAGAATCATCAATTCGTTGCTGTTTTTGGTCGATTGTGAGCACGCGCGGCACCCATTTCGCACAGAGCTTCCGCATACCCAAATATTCGTGAACTATATGTCCAACACGTTCCTAAGATATCTATAGAGTGTCACCTATCTCGATCATATTCACTTTACGGACACTCAAAATCATTTTGTGGATTTTTTTGATATTTTCGTCGGTAACCACCTCTTTTGGGCGTCCACTGCGTTCACCGTCTTCGGTGCTCATTTCACCACGCTTGAATTTTGCGTACCAGTCAATGATTGTTGATTTTCCTGACGCAGAGTCCGGAAACTCGTTATCAAGCCAAGCTCTTGCTTCAACTGTATTTTTTCCTTTCAAATAACAATATTTAATAAGCACACGAAATTCTTTTTTTTTTCATCTTTTTGAAAATAACAAAAGTTGCTTCACTAAAAATGCAATATCTCACAAATAGTCCGACAGCTGTCAAATTTTTACACGAATCTTTTGAAGGTTGATATTATCTAAAAATGAAATGGATTTAATTCTAGTGTCGTCATCTATAGGTCAGACCGGGGACTTTTCAGCCGACCTGTTAGTTGTTTTCCCTTAAGCAGGTTTACCAACCTCACCTAAGAATCGTCTTCTTTTTTCGAGTTTGGAAATGGCAGTAGCGGCTATTCAATTCTAGGATTGGTCTCACTTCATTTCTGTTGACAGCACTTGAGAAAATTCTTGAGGGAACATCCTGGACATGCCTTCAGGATCTACTACGTCTAGAGGAAAATAAACAAAGTAACCTTACTTTGAGCACCTAGGCTTACCGGCATTGAAGGAATCAAAAAAGCGGCCTTCTAGCCAGAAAAGGTATTGAAGTAATCCGGAGTCATATCTAGGCATAGCAAATAGCGTAGCCAAAGGAACAATATCGATTTGGGTAGATAGATGTTCTGGTTTGAGCTAGAGAATTTAAGGCACTCAAAGGCATTTGAGTGCCTCAAGGTCTCAAGAGCTGTTGAATATGAGCAGATAGGACTACTGACTGTACAAATTCACATTAATAGCCTTTTGAAAACAATTGGACTGGCAGAGAGTGCAGACTGCAGATTCTGTCATGCTGGGGATGAAACGGTGGGGCATATCTCTTATGTAATTGTTGAGAGGGACTAAGGATCAATAAACCCTTAAAATACACTTATCTTCGTCTGCTGTGCAAACTTCTAGATCAACCAACTCCTCGCCATCGCAGTGGTACCTCCAAACACCCTCTCTCCAAACCACTTCTGCCACTTGTTCAATTCGGAAAGTTAAAAGATACTTTTTGATAAATAACCTAACTTAAATAGTAGATTATGTCACGAGGACAGAAAGTGGGCATTGGCAGCCCGCGTGTAATGAAAAAAAGATGTTTTTTAAGAAGTTATGGTTGAGAATCGAACCCGAGTCCTCTGCGTGAGAGGCAAGCACGTATTCCACCGCGCCACGACAAGGCCCATATTGTAGGCTCTATACTATTATGTATTTGCTTTCTTTCATCCTGAGGTATTCAGTTTCGGACGCTTCTTTTAAAAATCGAATGCCCTCTTTCCGTGATAGTGTTTTAGATTTTTTTGCTTTATAATTTATAGAATTTTGTTTGAGAAAAGCTCTGACTGTAGAATTGGTCAAATTTTATATTTCTGATTTAACGATGTTAAATCCACTTTTTCATTGCTAGAATAAAAAAATCATGACGTTATGAATTTTCCGCCATTGGGTAGAAAAGTGAGTTATTATTGTCGGTTTGATTTGATTTGATTGAGGTTTTTTTTCTACCATGGCTCATACAGTATTTTTTTCACTGCTGGCATTATTTTTTTAAATATTAGTTTCAAACACTAAGAAAAATATTTGACGGGTCATTAGTCACTGCCGGTTCACATAACATGACAATGTAACAATTACATAAATATCCAATAATTTTTGTTTTGATTTGATAATAAGTATTTTGTTCGCTTTGAAGATGCATGGATAAGTCATTTGATTTTTGAATAGTTACTACTAAATAAGTAAGGAAATAGTATATTGTGCAACAAGGTGGAAAAGTTACACTTTTCTCACGAGTGTGATAATGTAGTTACGTACCATAAAGATAATGAAAATGATTATTATTAAAAAATTTAAGTGTTACTATAAACGCAAACATACTTTTATCAGTAGATATTTTTCATCTGGCGCTTCTCTTATAAATTTTTGGAGTTCCTCTGCTGTTAAAATTTTTGATTTCTTTGGAGCATAATCCACGGATTTTCTTTTCAAAAAAGACCTTAATTTTGCATATGTGGAAATATCAACATTATTTTTTATGCTGAGCGTACTTCTCAGCATTGAGTATTGCGACCATATTGTAGACGCTTTTAGTGTTTTTGATAAATCTTCAAAGTATACTAATAAGACGGATTCTGAAGAGGACTTTATTTTTGCGGTTCGTCTCTATTCCATAAATTTCTCATAGGCCATTTCATACTTCTTTCTTGAGAGTTTTGGCAGTAAGTCTAACGTCACAGCTGCAGCGATTTCGGGCGGTGTATTTTCAAATTGATCACTGATCAATTGATCGGTATCCATATTTAAAAAATCTTAGATATTTTGAAATGTACAAATTACAAAGATTATCCCAAAGGTTAAGAGAGACGATTACTTTTGATAAAACCACTTTAGTTATTCTGTCAAATTTTATGAAATTAAACTTTTGACATCTATAACAGTAACCAAACAAGCAGCAAACTACGTTAATTTTCAATTTTGCTGAATTCCCATTTAAATGTACGTGGTATGGGAAAAGACTAGTGAGGTAGATTTTTTCCCACAGTTGATAGCAATACGTTACTTTGTAGTTCTGTCAAATGTGTCAAAAACACCACATTCCATAGCAGCCGTAGAAAAACTATTTTTTCACTTTGTCCTTGCATCAGTTAACCTCACATTTTGTCAAAGGGATTGAGAGTTCTAATCAAGTGGTTCCTGTATTTTTCTACCTTGAACAACTTTACTACCTCAATAAAGTTAGGTCCAGAGGCTAGTAGTGAAAGAACAATACTTTCCTCTCTATTTGTGAAGTTCATACGACTGGTTTTCCGGTAAGGTAGGCGGAAAATTTTTATTAAGTTCAACCTTTTTGTTGCAGAATTCATATTAAAAAATGACGAATATAACAAAAACTTAAAGAAATGTGCTGCTTGGATCCAGCAAAATTTACAAGAAAAAAATGTGAATGTGGTCAAACGGAAATTATAATCAAGTGGATTTTAAATTTCTGTAATATATTTAATTTTAAATAGAAATATTTGTTTTTTTTTCATTCGGGAAATGACAAACGAAGAAAATTCGGAGGAAGACAGCAACTCTACACGGAACAAGGTTACAATTAGACCGATGTGCAATTCACGCTCACAGCGCTGTAGAGTAATCATTCAGGGCTAATAGTACTTGTCTGCTCTACTTATATTGTAACGTAACAGTATCTGTTAACATTTTAAGCACCTGGTATCATTAATATTAAATTAAATTAGTACCGCGAGCTCCATCTTTCCAAAAGAATTCTTAATAATAAAATGATGAATACGGTCTCTACGAGGTGTCCTAATGAGTTGCCATTATCGTATTCAAGGGTTTTAATTATCTCCAGTCTAATTTCTTCGATTGGTTTGCTGTCATATACAGGTAGGTTTTTTTCCAATTTTATAATTCCTTTTTGTTAAAATATTTATAAAACATCAAAAGTTATATTTTTTTATATCAGATGAGAATTTCAACATATTTCTTTACTATTTAAATATATTAATGATAATTTTTAAAAAGAAAGAAAAAAAAATGGCTAGTGAAAGTACATTTCTGGAATTTTAATTAATATGTAAGGTTAATGTAAGAATGTATCTTTTGTAATCTATTGTAACACGTTATCATCTAACTGTAGATTTCGGACTATGCTGATTTGTACTTTTTGTGCCAGAAAAAGTAAATGTAACACGTGTTTGACATTGATAATTTTCAGAAAGTTGGAATATAATACAGCAAACTTGAACATCTCTTATTTTTTCTTTCCATAGGGCTCTCTTTAAACGGTTTGATGGACCAATAATAAAATTAATTGGGGTTCTATAAGTCAAGATTAATCAAGGATATTTTAGTCACGTTGTTTAATGACATTTTTTTATCAAAACCTTATTTTTAGAATTACTAGTAGCCACGCTATGAGTTGCTATTATCGGGTTCAAGGGTTTAATTATCTTCAGTCTTATTTCTTCGATTGGTTTGCTGTCATATTTAGGTAGGTTTTTTTCCAATTTTATAATTCCTTTTTGTTAAAATATTTATAAAACATCGAAAACATTATATTTTTTTTATATCAGACGAGAATTTCAACGTATTTATTTATTATTTAAAAGTATTAATGATAATTTTTAAAAAGAAAAAAAAAAAAATAAAACGGGTAGTAAAAGTACATTTCTGGAATTTTAATTAATATGTAAGGTTAACGTAAGAATGTATCTTTTGTAATCTATTGTAACACGTTATCATCTAACTGTAGATTTCGGACCATGCTGATTTGTACTTTTTGTGCCAGAAAAAGTAAATTTAACACGTGTTTGACACTGATAATTTTCAGAAAGTTGGAATATAATACAGCAAACTTGAACATCTCTTATTTTTTCTTTCCATAGGGCTCTCTTTAAACGGTTTGATGGACCAATAATAAAATTAATTGGGGTTCTGTAAGTCAAGATTAATCAAGGATATTTTAGTCACGTTGTTTAACGACATTTTTTTATTAAAACCTTATTTTTAGAATTACTATTTAACATCTATCAAATTTAGTTCAACAAATTCACGTCGAGTTGAAACTCAACAATCTGCATTACTCACCAAACCTAACCCCAAGCGATTTTTTTCATCTAAGTACAGTATTGCGGATCCTAGTCCTGATATCCCAAATCAGCATCATTGTATCAATTAGTTATAACACAAAATCATTCAAAACTTTGAAAATCCGATAAAAACCGAAGGAAAACAATTTTCAACTAATTAAATAAATGTGTATTTTACAAAAATTAAAAAAAAAACAGCTGAAATATAAACAATTGAATATAAAACTACTCTTTCCTTACACGGATTCTACACATACCTGATAGAACTTTATCCTTATCACTAATTTACTGAAGACTGGCATGCTTCTTTGTGTCAACATTCTAGCTGAAATTTAAAACAAAACCCAATTCGTTTAATAAAAAAACTCTATGTGTTTAAAAGTAAAAGGAACGATACAACTTTTTGATCATACTTATCTTTTTTTTTGGGGATACCAAGCTGCTTAGTTGACGACTAAAATTAAATCATACATGTAATAAAGGATATTTTTTTTAATAATGACAAACTAACTCCTGACATGCCATTTTACTGTATAAAATATTTATTGTAAATACGAAAGGTTTGTGGCAAAAACACTCGTATACTTCTTACCAAACCCTTCTTTCAGTTCGTCATAGTTTGTGACGTCATACACTATTTTGGGAACGTTGAGTATACTCGGAATTTTACAGTCGTGTGTAATGACGTCATTTTCGTGGGAAAAAACGTATGTCCTATTAAATTTATTTGTTGCTAAGTAACTGACTACTGGTGTCTAATTACCTGTATGACTTTTACTATACAGTGGTGTACATAATATTTTAGCATTTTTTGATTATAATTAAGTCAATGGACTGGGAAAGTGTGACGTCAAAATTTGTGTTCTATGCTGTTAAACTGGGAAATGTCAATGAAACGATTCCAAACGGCAACATTATAAATCTTCAGAAATAACTTTTGTTTGAGGTATTTTGTTATTATTATACTTTGAAATATAACGGAAGTATCATAATTAAATACATATAAGCAAAATTTTTCCAAATTCGATTTTTAAGGTACCATTTTTGTAAGTATTCTTAAAATTTATGACATTGCACAACTTTGAAGGTTATGTTATAATATTTTTACGGAAATTGTTCGTCTATCTACTTTAGTGATATGTAAATCATATGAATGAACACTTACCAATGAAAAAACAGTAATTAACTCCCAAAAATCAAGAAAATACAATATAATAGTTAATAACACTTATAAAACATACCATAAAAAAAGTTGTTTGGAATCAGTTGGTTTGACGCTTACGTCACAACTTTCCCAGTCCATTTCCACAAGAAATCTATAGGTCTTAATAAAAGAAGAAGTCTTAATTAACTGACTGACTGACTGAGATGTCAACGCACAGCCTAAACGACTGAAAATATCGAAAATAAATTTTGTTCGTTAAATCGATGAGGGTTTTTTGGCGGCATGTTTTGACGCTTCGGCGTTTTCAAAACTTCAAAACTGACAATCACTTGACAAGCATTTCAGGTAAAATTTAGCCACGACAACAACATTTCGGCAAAATTTTTTGTCATTGTCATTTTACATTAGTTAAACAAGGATAGACAAAAATAACAAGACTGTAAAATTCCGAATTTATTATTGCATGTAATTCTATGCAAATCTGACAGTTGCCAGGATCGTATTCAGCTAATTATGAAACTAACTTTTATCTACTCCTATTAAATTATACATTAATTATTCAACTGTTTTTGAGGAATTAATAGTATCCATAAACAAAAAGCGTGAGTTATAATAACTCTCTAGTGAGTTATCACACCATACTGTCACAGTAATTATGTACTGTCACGGAATCAATGGCGGTTCGATCCCCTGTACCTACCAAACCTTTTTTTAATTTTGTTCATTGTGTTCATTTTTACATAAATGTCTACTCAATCTATAGGATTAATTAAATTTTAACTCTATGACTCAATCACAATTTAAGAACCGAATACCAAAGGTGGCTGTAGAATCTACATTCTAAAAAGCCGATTCGATTAAACGGAATAGTCCAATATTGTAATTGAGGGGAGTAATGTCAGTTGATATTTTTAAAAAGATATTTTGACGTTTTCAAATCTGTTAAAAACTATAAAGGTGTTAAGAAAGATGAATTCAGAGAGTAAAGATGAATTATTATGTACACATCCAGAATTGAGGCAAGTCTAATGCTGCAGTACAAAATGTATTACCCAAAAGGTCACAAAACAAATATAAAGCGGTCTACAAAAATTTTCAAAATTGGTGTATCAGTAAGAATGTAAACTCTTTTACAGAAAATGTTCATTGGGCATATTTTAAAGAACTGAGCAGTAATTATAAAGATCAACTAATGTTGCTGAGGGATACATTGATGATTTCCGAAAGGAATTAGACAGATACTGCTAATAAAATATATACCTAGTTCTAAAACTCCTCAACCAGTTGGTACTTCCTCTACAACATATATGCAACAAACTCCAAACGAAACAATAAACTTGCATAATTCAGTTCCACATATTCAATTTACTGGTTGTTCAAACTTTACAGTTAATCTCATCAATAAGCAAAATGAATAATTACTACTTAAAACTTTTATTTCATTGTTATTACTATTACGGTTTAGTTCTTTCTCTATACTTACATTTTAGTATTTATTGTTAAAGTCGTAGATAAAGTATAGTATTCAACTTGCGGTAATGGTCATAACTCACTTGATGAATTACAGCACTCGCCTGTGGCTCGTGCTGCAAACTTCATCTGCGTGAGTTATGACCTACATTACCGCTCGTTAAATAATATACTATTATTGCCCCTTGCATTTAAAAAACAAAACATTAGTATTTATGAGATTCTTAAAAATGGAAAAGTTATCAAATAACTGCCAAAAAGTTGATACTTTTACACTATATAAACTATTTCAGATTGTTTGAATATCGATGGTTAAATTCTAACATGTCGTAACCCTCAATTTTTACGATTTGGCTTTTTCGTCATTATGGAACTACTTTTACGGCACCGAAACTAATTCTAAAAGGCCGGATACTTCAGACCAATAGAAATACTATAATTTTGAATTTTACTAAACGTCGTATAATCATTGGCTAAATTACTAAAAGCAACTGGTCGTATCCCACATAACCTCTATGTTAACAGTGCACGTTTAATGTTGTTGTGTGTATTTCTCTTCGACTCTGTTAAAATTAGTGGAAAAAGGTTAGTATATTATATACCTGTAATAATTATTTATCTTGAATACGTTGGTGATCTATTTATTTTTATTAAAATTTAATAGAAAGTTATTAGAAACCTGAATTAGATGCTGTTTTCATGTTTATGTTTATACGTCCTTTTAGAAGTACATTTTTTTGGTCGATAATTGAATGTTACGACTCTTTTGAACTACTGTAATGGGCTTACACTATTATTATAAAAACATTAATCAAATAATTTAGTCACAGTTTTACAGGGTTACTAGTAATAATGTTTTTTACAATTTAGATGGGAAGTCGAAGTAAGAAAATATTGTCGCTTTGTTTGGAGAATAATGTAGTGTACGATTGCAATATTATCGATAGTGAGCTTTTTTACCCGTTGATGAACATGAAGTAGAGCCTACTTACGTAAATTTGCTATCAGGTAAGAACCTATTTTTTTATTTATATTGGTTTTTTAAAAAATATTTTTAGTGCCAGAAATGGTTAATAATAATGAAACGCCTCTGCAGAACGAAGATTTCTTCAACAACCCAGGAAATGAGGTAGCAAATGAAATTGACACTGACTCTCAACTTCCGAAAGTTTTAGAAATCGAACCAATTTCAGAGAATGAAAATATTGACGACCCTGTCTGGCAACCTGAACCAGCACTTGAAGAAATTGAAGTAACAGAAATGGAAGAAGTTGACAATAATGAAAACCCACAGGCCAATGAAGGTGATAGCAGTCCTACATCAGACGAGAACAAACCTAAAAGGAGAGTACGAAGAAAGATAGCAAATCCTGAAGAATGGCAAAAGAATAAAAGCAAGAAATTTAGAATGTTGGGTGAAGCTTACTTGGGTTATAAAAAAAAAAAGGATGGATCGGTCAAACAAAATATTCAAAGAGCTCCTCGAAGTGTTAAGGAAGGTTGTATAAATGGAGCATTGTGTAAAATGTCGTCGAAAAGAAATTGTAATTCCTTTTCTTCTGAAAAACGCAAAGAAATATTTGAACTATTTTGGAAGATGACCTGGTCACAAAAGAAGGTGTATGTTTTAAGCTTGGTTCTTTATACGCCAAAAAAAAGATGTTATGTCCAAGGTCCATCTAGAAGACATGGCTCATTCTTTTATCACCTGAGGGTTGGATAATACAAATCTTCAAGTCTGTAAGAAAATGTTCCTCACAACATTAGGTTTAAAGGAGAAGATGACACAAAACTGGGTTCTCAAAAGTCAAAATCATGGTCTCACAAACAGAACGGAAGTCGACAATGAAAGAAAAACTTCGAAACGAAGCGTTTCATCTTTTTTAAGGAAACTGCTCAACAGACAGATTATCTTAAAAGTTTTTTGACCTATTACCAAAAGCAGAATCGCACTATTGTCGCAAAGATTCAGAAAAGCAGTACTTGCAACATCCTTTTCAAACAAAAAGTGAAATCTATGATTTATATAAAAACAAATGTGCGACTGAAAATAAAACAGCTGTTTCAATAACCACTTTCAATAAGGTCTTTGACAGTCTCAATCTGGCATTGTATAAGCCCAGGAAGGATCAGTGTGACACATGCCTTCAGTTTAAAGTCAAACAACTCAGCGAAGAAGAGTATCAAAAGCATTTAAAAAAGAAGAATGAAGCACAAGAAGAAAAGAGAAAAAGATAAAGAAAGAGGCAGTTAATGGAAAGCATTTTATTTTTACTATGGATGTGCAATCAGTTAAATTGTGTCCTGTTATTGAGGCTAGCAAGGTTTACTATAAGACTAGACTACAGGTGCACATATTTACGATTTATAACTTGGCAACACACCAGTGCACAAATTATGTTTGGAATGAGACTGAAGGAGATTTACAGGCATCAGTTTTGTGTCCTGCATTATAAAGCATCTCTCGAAAAAATTGTTTACAAGAAAAAAAAGGGTATAATTATATTTTCAGATGGCTGCGGGTATCAAAACCGAAACACCACTTTATCTAACGCGTTAAGTTTTTTTTCCACAAAATACGATGTTCAGATCGAACAAAAGTATCTTGAGAAGGGTCACACTCAAATGGAGTGTGACTCTACTCATGCTCTTATAGAGAGAAAATTAAAAGGTCGCGAAATCACCCTTCCCTCTCAATATGCACAAGTTATTTATTCGAGAAGCTAGAAAAAAACCTTTTCCACTTGATGTTGAGTACCTCGATCACGATTTTTTCTTAGAATATAATGAAAAGGCGATCACCCGGTATGAATCTATACGACCAGGCAAAATAAAAAGTGACCCAACTGTGTCAGATCTGAGGTGTTTAAAATATTTACCGGATGGAACAATTCACTATAAAGTCAATTACGACGAAGAATATAAAATTTTGCCCCAACGGACCCGTTTACCACCCTTACCAAAAAATCAGGTCTTTAGAAAGTTGTTTTCAACAAGATTGCCATTAAAAGAAACTAAGTATAAACACTTACAAGACTTAAAAACAGTATTAAATTCAGATTTACACAGCTTTTATGACAATTTACCATTCGTTCCTGTAAAATAAAATTTACTTATTCATATTTCATTTCTGTCCTATGTAAAGAAATTGTCAGAATAAAATAAAAGTTTTGTTATGGTGTTTGTTACTTTTATCGTAACCCATTCATCCATTCTACAAACCACATGAGTAAAATAATATAATTCTTGAGTCACTCCATGAGACACGAAAAGTCGTAAACCACAAATACAAAATTCTAATATGTCGTATGCCATTTTGTAAAACAGATGTTGCAAAAAATTATATTATTTGTTATTAAAAACTTTTCTAAGTAGGTCTTATTACTTAATAAATTATGAAATCAGTAGATTGTACTATCTAGCAAAGCCGAAATAGTTATTTGTGTCTCCTGTAAAATTCTATTTAACGGGGATACGACATGTTAGAATTTAACCATCGATATAATGAATATAAAATTGATTTTTTCACTTTATAGCGTGTTTAACACTAAAATACTGACCTGAACCAAGAATGATAAACATTTTACCAGGATTGCTTAATCCCATAAGACGTACGTTCGCCAGAAAAATGGTTCGCACGTGACGTCACTGCAGTCCTCGGTCGTATTAAAACGATTTTATGAGAATATTTATTATAAATTATAAGTATTTAATCTTAAAAATCCAAATAGTGGTACGTTAGTATTACAGAAATCATAAAAATACTGTCTAATTCCTATTATTTCCATGCATTTATATGGTAAACGTTATAATGAAGGACTGCAATGACGTCACACAGCTGGCGGACAAATCAGGCCGATTAGGCAATCCTGGTAAATGTTTATCGTTCTTGGACCTGAACGACAATTATTGTGACACTTTAGTGTTTGACACTGTAAAGGGGCATTCGCATTACAGTATTCTGCGACAAAATATTTTAATTTGCATGATTGATTGGTTAGAAGTTGGGAGCATTCAAAATACGCGAATATAAGTTAATTACTCATAAGCTCTGCATTGTTTTGATATTGTTTGAGAAATAATCACGGAACTACCGTTTTTTTCTGTCGGCTACAACTTAATGTGTTAGAAAGAAATGAATAAACTATGACGACCTGAAAGAAAGAAGGGTTTGGTAAGAAGTATAGTTATCTTGATGGATATTGTTTTTGTGGGAAATTAAAGATTCAACATAGTCTTTTTTTTTAACATAAACTAGTTATACAAATTACCAACAATTGGGGCGAAAATGTAGAGTCAAACACAGTTTACCCTGTAAAAATTCACCCCTATTTCGCATTTAGATACCTTTAGTTTTATTGGGATGGATAAATCTTAACCCTTTGACTCACTGTGTCTATGATTGTAGACACTAACTTTCCAATATCCGTGATACGTAAAATTCATGGACAAAAAAGAGAATTTTAACTGAAAGAAAACTTCTAGAAGGACTAGGAAAAGGCTTTTCTGACATAGGCCTTGATAGTGATGAAGATATTATGATACAAAGTGGAATTGAAGATCCCTCGCCAGATGACATATAGAGGAGGACACAGGAATCGATTGAAAAAGTAATTCTAAGCAAAAAATGTTGTATACATTTTTTTTTTTGTAAAATCAATATTTGCGATTGAAAGTAACGCTTTTTAGAGGAAAAAATCGACGTTTTTGATATGTTTTTCGCGGATAACTCGAAAATTATGCATTTTATCAAAAAAACCGTAGTGAGCAAAATTGTAGCTTTTGAAAAAACAAGCAAAACCCTTTTTTATAATTTTTCTAAAACCCATAGGAACCGAGTTATGGCCTATCAATGATTAGCTTTTTTCCCAAATGCAAATTGTGATAGATTCAAAGTCAAATACCAGAAAAATGATGCATTTTTCGTAGAAAACTCTTTTTCAAAGAGCATAATTAGACCTTTCTTTTTTTTAAAAAAAAAGGTCTGTAGCATCAAAATTGAGTGAATTATGACAAAAATAATGTCAGTACTGAATTTTTTATACAAAAAAATCGGTGAAAACAACCCCCTAACTACCCCCCTAATTAAAATTGATATTTACCCTTGTGCAATTCTCTTTGTACATGTATGGTTAATATGTCCAAGAAGTTTGACCAATTTAAAATTCATAGTTTTCGAAAAATATGGCTTAAAGTAAAAAGTTATTTTTCATAATTTTGTATTTTTTACCCTTTTTTTTTCAAAATAATTCCGAAAATTTTAGAGGTGCAAGCAAAGTTAAAAAACGAAATTGTAGCTTATTTTATGACAAAAATTTTCCTGTTAGTAGATTTTTCGTACAATTAATATTTGACGAGATGTAGCCGTTAAACGTAGTCTATTTACGCACGAGCACCACCTTTTTTTAGCCCTTTAAACTCACCCCATTTAAAAACGAAAGGGTCTAAAAAGATTTAACTTACAGATCCTTGTAGTTCTTGAAAAACCCTACAAAATCGTTTTTGAATAAACTTTTTATTATCAAAAATGAAGGAAATGCGTTAAAAAACCAAAATTGCAATGTTGTGAAGGTTGGCTTTTAAAGGTTGAATTTTTGTTGATTTTTAAGGGTTGAAAAAGTATAAAATTGTATTTTGAAATGTAACAAATTCATCATTTTACTAATTCAAACCAATTTTCACCCATCTTAACATTTATAATGCTATTTTTTAATTTTTGGCAATTAGGGGTAGTTTTCACCCCTAAGAAACAATCAGGGTTCGTCAGCATAACATGAAATATAAAGCAGAGGGTAAATTGAGCCTAATCCCAAATTTTTATGCAAATCAATCAGAGGGGAAATCATTTTTTAAGGATTCTTGATTTTTTTTACATTAAACTGTAACAGGGGCTGCTTTTTAAGGGTTGAAATATGATGGAATTGTATTCCGAAGCTCAAAACAATCATTATTCAACTTATCCAAACCAAATCTTACCCATTTTCAGGTTTAAAATGCTATTTTATGATTTTTCACAAATAAGGGTAGTTTTCGCCCCTAAAAACCGTTTATCGCCCTTTGGTTCGATATAGATTTTGAACCTTCGCCTATATCGCCTACCTTCTGTTAAAATTTCAAGTCAATCCATGCTGGACGAAAAAATTGCAAGGTTTTACCTTATTTAAAATATTTTTTTTTAATCACACTATATATATATTTTATTATAGCTTTCCAGATACAAATTAAATTAAAAATTTGTTTTAAATATCAATGAAAGATAAAACTTTTAGTAAAACGTTTTTGAAAAATGCTGTTTTTGCCGGGAGCCTTTCAAATAATAAAAATTTATAGAATAAATTTAAATGTAAACTGGCATTTCAAAAGTTTAATACTAGAAAATATTTTCCCACCTTATAAAATTGAGGAGAGAAGGTGAATTCTCTTCTATCCTTCTGCCTCACATAAATCCATGGCTGGGACCCTGAAACGTTAAAAAAATCACCAGTAACAGTAAGTACATCAAAATGTGAGGTATATAAAGTGTAAGGAAAGAGTTTCTCACAATATATATCATACAGTAATATTAATAATAAATAAACTATAGACCAATTGGAATAAGTTTCTGTATGTTTTAAAATTATGAAAGTTAATGATTATTATATTATATTATAGATTAAATATTCAAAAAACTTACAGATTTATTTATCTAAACTGATCTATATGTGCAGCTTATAGCTAAATTATTACATAGTAAATGATACAGACATTTTACAGTTATTTAAAGCTGGTTCCAAGATTCTTTAGCTTTCTCACTGCATGTAGAACAGAATTCCAATGAAACTTTATGCTTTGACACATGCAAGCAAACTCCCACGTCATCCATATCTGCTTGTGCTGTGTAATTATGTTCTTCTATACTCGAGGGAGAACTTTTTTCAAAAATTTCTGAATTGGGAATACTTAGGGGAAAATCTGGTATACTGTTATACCATTGCATATCTAAATTCATATCATCAATTAGGTTGTTTACACTTGGAAATTCTTCTAAACAATCATTATCTTCTTTGGCTGTTATCTTGGGAACATAAACAGTTTTCAATGATAAATTTTTATCCAATGAAGATGATACAGACATACCTGTTGTATTATGAATGTTCCGAATTAGCATTTTTATGTCCCCACTATTAGATATAACACTTTTTAAGTATTTAATTTCTCTTTTTAATTCAACTACCAAAACTGATTGATTTCTTACAGTAGCTGTAAGATTTTTATTGTCATTTCTAAGAATAGATATTTCTTTTTCCAATTTTTTAACGTAAATTTTCTTTTTCAATCGGTTTTCTCTAGCCATTAAAGCATTTTTTGACATACATTTTGGCTTGCGTTTATTTCTTTGGGATATTTCTCCGAAAACTTCGTTCTGAAAATTAGAATGCTGATCAGAATAGTTGAAACAATCACTCTTCAATTTGGATCTTACTTCTTTTTTAGATTGGTAATCTAAATCTTCGTAAGAATCTTCGTCGGAAGAAGTATCGTCTGAAACGTATCTCATACGTTTCTGATTAGACACCATGTTGGAAATTAAAAATCTATCAACTAGTTTAATATTTCGAATACCACTTTGAATTTTTAAAAGTTAAAAATCTGTTGCACAAGTCTAAAGTTTAATAATTCTAAAAGTGTATTAATTATCAAAAACAAATATGCAACAATAAAAACTTCTTGTAATTCAACGTAAAACTGACGTTAACCGTTAACATTACAAAATGGAGAAAAAACAAGTGACAGATGTATATGTCAAAAGTCAACATTGCCATATTGCCAACCAATGGCAGTTTTTTTTTGTTCAAAATTCTTGTTCCATAATCTGCAAAAAGTAAATTCTCTGAAATATATTTTAAATTATGAAAAATATCTAGGTAATAAACAGTTATTCCAGACAAATAGGGAATTAAATAAATTATTTTCTTTCCTTATTCATATTCTTGTCGAAGTGTCAATCGTCAACCTGTCATGTCATAAGTCATAAAGCCAAAAATTGCTTTTTAGCGGCAGCATGGATGCAAGTTAACAAGTCGTATAACCGCCGGTTTATAGATAACACATTGCATCTTTCGAATTAAGTTCAGTTTTTATATAATATACAATGGGTTCGTATTTATCGGAACCAGTAACAGAAAAAGTATCCACAGATGAGTCAAACGATAAATTAACGTGTGGAGCCAGTTCTATGCAAGGTTGGCGTGTAACTCAAGAGGTAAGTGAATATTTTGAATAAATGCTATATAAAGTTTAGCAATAACACTAATGATCGTTATTCGGTAATCAACTGATGTTACGTGTTCACGTTTAGTCAATAAAAAAACTGAATACTTAATAGTATCATTTCTTACTTTGTAAAACAACTAGGTATGTTAAGTTTATAATTTTTTCCCCATACATCATTACTAAGTAGTAATTATACATTTCTGATAAAATATAATTACTAGGTATCATTTTATTTTACTTATTTTGGATTACCATCAACATAAAAACTGAACAAATTATTTTAAATAATCTTTTTTAAAACATGACACTCATAAAAATTGACTATTTCTGTTAAATTTTAGCGAACCTTTTATTAACAATCCAATAAATACCGTTTTTAATATATTTTAAGGTCTATTTATTTACTTTTAGATTTCTCTTGCTGCAAAGGTAATTTATTCCACATGTGGTTATCTATTATTATGTCAATGATTTTTACCAATATATTTACATTAGGTTTTTGTAGGATGCACACAACAATATCTTGGACTTTGATACAAACACATCATTTTTTGCTGTTTATGATGGACATGGGGGCCATGAAGTGGCCCAATATTGTTCTCAGAAACTACCTCAATTCATAAAGGATACTCAGGCTTATAAGGATGGTGATATAGAGCGTGCACTTATTGATGGATTTTTGGGATTTGATGCCACCATAGCTACTGCAGAAGTTGTAGAAGTTTTAAAACAAATCGTTGGTGAACATGAAGCAGAGGAGGAAAGTGATGAAGAAGAAAATGTGGACAATCTGTATAAAGAAGCTACAATGCCTATTGAACAGGTAATTATTTTAATTTTATATTAAGCAAATATTCATGTTTTTAAAAGTTTTTTGGTGTTTGTTCTACCAGTGAAACTGCTCTTAGAACAATGCTGAATGTTAGAACAAGACTTACATCTTTCTAAAATAAGATTCTTGCTCTTTGTAGTCAATTTTTTAATTATTTTTGACAAAACATTGGAATTTAACATATTTTAATTTCTCCATTAAATCATCACTCATTTTCACAAGGTTATAGAAAAATATACTAACTTAGTAAATCCTGGACTGAAAAATCTCAAGAAGGATGCTGATAAAATCACAAAGTCTCCATTTTTGAAAAGTAAACAAGATGATGGATGTTGTTCAACTAGTTCTTCAGTCAGTCCAAACTCAAATGAAATTAAAGAAAAAGCTGAAGTTTCTACTCAAGGATCCTCTTCTGAAACTGTTAGCAGTTCTATCGATGATAGCAATGAAGCCAAACCATCAACTGAAACCAAAGGTTAGTGTCTTTTTTTACAACATTTTGTTAGTTATAACTGTAATTAAAAATATTGTTTGGTATGCAGAGACCTTATCTTTAGACAAGAGTAAATCATCAATCCCAGAAATAAAAGTAACCTCTTCAAATAATACAGAATTAAAAGAAGATGTGAGTACAAGTTCTGAAAAAGAAAAAAAAGATACTGAAACACCAACTCAGAATGGGGAAGCGGAAAGTGCAGCTAAAACTGATGTTTCCAGTTCTACACCACAAGAAAATGGTGATGTGGCTAAAAAAAGTAAAGGTAAAGCCATAAAGAGTCCAATTAAAAAGAACATTTCAACAAGACCTAAAAGAAATGCCAAACAGTTATACAAGACGTTACTGGACTTTGAAGAAGAAACCGATAGTGAAGATGAAGAAGACAAAACATTTGTAGGTCCAAATGGTAAGTCAATTTTATGTTTAATCCTCTGTTAGGCACATAGGTATCTGTAATAATATTTTAAAAAGTCTGTTATACATAACTTATTAATAAACCATGTTTTCATTTAATTTTTAAAAATATAAATAAACAAGAAAAATATAAAAATCACTCTTTAGTAGAATAGTCACTGTTCTCAACCTCTTCTTTTTTTTTAACTTGTGGCTTTAGGTTTTTAACCTATTTAGCCATGCTAATTAAAATTACTCTAAGTTGTTACAAAACATTACAGAATTAACAATAATAATACAATGATTCAATAAAATCCAACAACAGAATTACTGCATTATTGGTACATTAAAAGTGGTAATCATATTTCTGTCAAAGTCAAAAACAATTTAAAATTAAATCTTTTGCTTGGTTCATTTGAAGAATTCCTACATAATTTCTCCAATGGCAGAACTACGGCTTGCAAGGTATAGGAGAGATATTTGGGATAGCAAATTTTTGATGATATAGGTTATTGCAATTAGTTCGGCGGTAAATATTGTTCTCAACTTCTTGATTTGGACAATTGTCATGTTTTTGGTGTACTAAACGTAAATGCATCACAGACAAAATATTTTATCCCATATTTATTATGCTTTGAAGGTATGTATTGCCTGGAACCACATCTTGCTCAATGGACTAGTTTAGTAGGATCATATTAATCAAAATGATAGCAATATATATTTAGGATAAGATACCTACTTACTTATATTGGTATTCATTTTGCAAGTAATTTTTCTCATTTCGTAAAATTTAGCAATAAATAATTAGTAAGTTTTAAACGTAGCGCCAACTAATAACCAATAATGAAGTGTGTTTAAAAGTCAACATTGTCACAGTTTAGCTACGTTCGTTTCAAGTATTCTCAAAGAACTGGCGGCACAAAACACCGTGTTCTGTGACTAACTGATTGTACCGGTTGACAAGATATATGACAGGAGAGAAAATCGTGTTTATCTGTAATGACGGTGATAGAATAGAACAGCCAATAGAAAGTGGGCGTGGTTCTATTGAATATGTCAAAACCGTATTCTTGAAATTCGTTCTCTGACTGTACCGATAGAAGGGTTGCTCCCCGAGAGAACAATTACTTCTATTAGTTATTTTTGAAGGAACCACTATAACACCAAGAGAAGGTGTTAGGGATTTTTTTTTCGAACCAAACATAGTATAGAAGTAATTTCTTTCATAAACCAAACAACAAATTAAAGTAACGAAAATGGCAGAATATTTTGTTTAGTGTTTTACTCCTTATTTGATAAAGTGTCAATCAGAGGACAAAAATATCGATATGTTTATCTCTTTTTAATGACAACAAATAAGAGAGAGAGAGATAAGTTTCTCGGTTAATATATTAAAGCATATCGACAACATCGCAAATTTTCTACCAATCTTATTGAAACACGTCACTTACCACTTACGACGTATGTAACCATTAAATTTAAATTTCAAAAGGCGATTATGGCTAGAGGATTAATTTTATAAAAATTTTATTTGTACAGTTGAACCTATTAAACCTATTTTATAAGATGCAAATATAAAAAAAAAATCACTAAACTAGTCCATTGTGACATTCTGTCCTTTACTGTAATGAGCCTTACAGTTTTCAACAAATTTTGTAAAAAGTTCTTTAGTTGCTGCTAATTTATCAGTGGTCAGTAATTTTTCAATATCATCCAAGTTATTTATACTATACTTTAACTCATCCTTAGCAGGGTTGGCAGGTTTTTTTTGAAACTAGGTTTTTGTAAATAACCTAACCTAACCAAACAATAGTCTAAAATAATTGTTCTACAATCCACTGTTACACACAGAACTCTAATTATTGAACTTATTCTAAAAACGCCACAAAAAACACAGTTGACACGTCACATTTACCACAGAATATCAAACAAACTTTATGTTCTAAGGTTTGCCGTTGTGTCGAAAATTCCATGCTCCTAGTGCCATCTGCGCTAACTTTCCAAAATTATGACAGAGATGTGACATTTCATATATTTGTGAACTTAACAAGGATAGAGCTAGCAGGACTATTTTATTGGACAATCGAACAAAAATGCTCATGTACTTGACCGTCTCTGACGGTAGGAGTTTTACTTTTGCCTATTAGGTGGCGCTGTAAAATTTTTAAAATTAAATAATTCAGATTTATTTAAGACACAAAAACTTATTATTCTTTCCTATTTCCATCTTTACTTTCTATATTTACACTAAAAAAAAGTGTTCAGGACCCCATTGTTGATATTAGTAAGAAATCTACATCTATTAGATGTAATTTTTTGTAACAATATACAGGGTGATTCGCATAAAAACCGACATAGAGCAAGGATATGTAGGGGCACTCAAAATAGGGCGATTTAACGCAACTTACATCTATGCCAAGTTGCTTCCCTGAGAAGTTATAAGCTTTAAAAGAGAAGTTTTAAATTTAGAAAAAAATCAAAATCTGCCTTATACTTGAATTTAGAAGAACCAAATTTGGTAAATGTTGTGGGTGTACCGATAGCAGCAAATGACAGTAATTAGAGTTCAATCATAGTGGATGGGGATTAATGCGACATTCTATTCTATTCTTCTGGGGTGCGTTTCATGCATGTACTGGAGCTCTAGGCTCATTGTACCCCCCTGAAGTAATCATACCAGGTTCGTTTCCTTCATGTATTCTAGAACGTCCCTGATATTCGCTTTCACGATTTCCTCTGGCTCAGGAAACTGAATGCCAAAGTGTCTCTGTCTAAGCCACTTAAGGCTCGGACAGTGACATATTACGTGAAGAGGAGTTTCGTCTTCCTCACCACATTTTCTGCATAATGGGTCCTCAGCGAGTCCTATTATGTTCATGTGTTTTCGGAGATGGCAGTGTCCTGTAAGCAGTCCCACTGCCTTTCTCAATTGGGTTCTACCTAGGCTGAGTAGTTCTGTAGTTATCTCCCTGGATGGACCTGTTATGAATAATCTGGATTGCCTGAGTCCAGGCAGTTCCATCCAGAGTTTCTTATGTTGTTCCCTTAGTCGTTCCTCTATTGTTTCCCTTACATGTTGGTATGAGACCCCACATGTGGGAAGAGGTCCGATCAGGGTTCCTTCTGAAGCTTCCCTGGCTAGGAGGTCAGCTTTTTCATTTCCAAGAATCCCTGTGTGTCCTGGTACCCATTCAAGGATAACCTTGTGGCGTTGTGCCAGTTCAGCTACAGTTCCTTGGCAGTGCTTCACTGTTCGTGACGCAGTGTGTACGCTCTCTATTGCTTTGAGAGCTGCTTGGCTATCACTTCTGATCCTGACAATCCTGTTAGGGACTGTCTCGTTCAGGATGATTTCCGAGCATGTGTTGATGGCAACCACTTCAGCTTGCAGGATAGTATCTACTGAACCCAGAGGTTGAGACTATACGTCTTCCCTGTATTTTCATTGTAGATTCCAATCCCAGTGCTGGTGCTTGTTTTGGATCCGTCTGTGTACCAAACGGATTCATGTTGTTTCCTAGTCTTGGTACGAGCTTCGTCCCTATCCGGAATATGAACCGTATATGGTTTGGAAAGGTCGTAGCAGATAGGTATTCTATCTGAGGGCATGCTCAGTAATTGATTATGTTCAATCTCTTTCGAGATTGTGGAATGGTACCTAGGGATCGCCCTGCCCCATTCGTTGTTTATTTTCAGCCTGTAAGCAGCTGCCAGTGCTTCCCTTTCCACAATAAGATGTAGTGGAGGTAGTCCCAGCATAGCTTCCAGGGCCGCCGTGGGCGTTGTTCTCATCGCCCCGGTTATGGCTAGACAGGCTACTCTCTGTACCCTGCTTAGCTGTCTAGATGCTACTGAGCATCTCGCTTTATGCCACCACACAACAGAACAATAGGTTATGATGGGTGCCACCACCCTCGTATAAAGCCAGTGCATCATACTGGGTTTAAGCCCCCACGTATTGCCCACAGCTCTTCTGCATGCCCAGAGAGCTCTTAGGCCTTTATCTGTTGTGTTTCTAATGTGGTTGGAAAGGGTTAGTTTGCTATCTAGGGTTACCCCTAGGTATTTGACTTCCCCTTTAAACTTTAGCGTTTGGCCCCACATACGAAGTTCCCTCAAGTCAAGGTTCCTTCTGAGGGTGAACGCTATCACGGAGGTTTTTGCCGGATTAGTTGACAATCCCTCTTGTCTGCACCATTTTTCGGTAATCCTCAGTGCCAGGTGCATTCTCTCGGACACAGTGGCCCCGAATCTACCGTTTACAACTATGCTGACGTCATCAGCAAAGGCTTGGGCATAGATACTCTCGTCATTGAGTCTACAAAGGAGCTGGTCAACCACCAGGTTCCACAGAAGAGGAGATAACACCCGTCCTTGCGGACGCCCCTTAGTGGCTGAGACCATCCTCGTCTCCCCAAAGAGCGTACCTATTATTGTTCTTTCCCGTAGCATATTACCAGTCCATCTTACAATGTCCTGTTCTATGCCACGGTTCTGTATGGCCCTAAGTATGGAATCGAAGGAGGCAACATTAAATGCCCCTTCAATATCCAGAAACGTACCTAGGGCTATCTCTTTATTTAAGAGTGCCTGCTCTGCTTTCAGGAGCAGCTTGTGTACCGCGACTTCGCAGGACACCCCACTCTTATACGCCAACTGGTTTCGATGCAGAGGTTTCACCCTCAAAGCACCGTCCCGTAGGTACCTGTCCACCAGTTTTTCTAAAGTTTTAAGAAAAAAGGAGGTCAGGCTGATAGGTCTGAAGGAGCCCGTCTCAGCATACGTGGCCTTACCAGGCTTCGGTATGAAGACTACTCTTCCAGACCTCCAGTTCATAGGGACATTAAAATGACAGATTTTATTTTACCCTTTGACGGATTTTGTTTTGTGGACAATTTAATTCTAAAACTGTCCTTATTCTAGTTATTTTTTGAAAATCCTCTTCGTTTTCAAAAAAAAAATCGAATAATTAAAAATAAATCCACTTTCTAGATGATTCTTCAGAAGACGATGACGGAGTAAATACGGCAATAGAAGTAGAAGGTTCCGACGAGGATGGTACATCAAGTGAAGGAGAAGAGGAGGAAGATGAAGGCGAAGATGATCAAGACGAAGAAGATTTGGAATTTACGAAAAATATGAAGGAAGAACCGGGATCTGATAGCGGATGTACTGCCGTGGTGGCGTTACTAAAAGGAAACGAACTTTACGTCGCTAATGCCGGCGATTCCAGATGCATCGTTTGCAGAAACGGTAAGTCAAAAAAAAAAATGAATGCGTTGTTTATTTTTACAAATTTTTAACTCCGCTAGGCAAAGCGATCGAAATGAGTTTCGATCACAAACCGGAAGACGAACCAGAACGCGATAGGATAGTCAAAGCCGGCGGAAAAGTAACCGCAGATGGACGCGTCAATGGAGGTCTTAATTTATCGAGAGCCGTCGGTGATCACGCTTATAAACAAAATAAAGAACTGTCTGACAGAGAACAGATGATTACTGCCTTACCGGACGTCAAAACGTTAACAATAAATCCGGGAGAAGATGAATTTATGGTATTAGCGTGCGATGGGATTTGGAATTTCATGTCTAGTCAAGAAGTTGTCGATTTCGTTAGACCGATGATATTGGAAAATAAGAAAAAATTGTCTACGATATGCGAAGAGGTTTGTATTTTTTTTTTATACAAATAGATCTTGCTGTTAGGGTCAGTTACTTCCTAAATGTTTAAAAGCAGTCAACAAGTTCTGGCTCGCAAACCAGGAAAACCCCCCCATAAATCCTTAATCACATGGGTGCATTCCCTTATCAGCGGCTTAGATAAAATCCTGGATTGATTGCTAACTTGACCAAATCTGAAACTTCTCCATCCATATCCGATTTTATCTTCATCAATGTTAATATATGATCACAAACAAAATTGGACAGTAATTTAAATGTTGTGATAATAATATTTTAAAACTTGATACAGTAAAAATGGCTGTGGATATTAAATGTTTAAAGTGTAAGAGAATGACCGCCAACACCTACTCGTTCCAATGTTCAAGATGTAGGAAATGTGTAATATTTATTATTGGGGGTTGTATGGAATAAACACTTTTACACTAAAGCAGTGGCGGCTTTTCTTTATGTGCTGCTGAGCTGCAGAACTACCAAACAACCATAGCAAATCTTAATTATTAAAGAATAATTAATATAGTTTTATTTCAAATCTGCCATATTATCATATTAAACATCAACTGTTAATAATAATTCACCAACAACGATGATTAATATTATTTTTTTTACGTATTTACTCCTCTAGTGAAACCGTATAATTTTTTTACGTATTTGGTGCTCCAGTGAAGCCGCGTCGATAACAACCGAAACACTGGCAGCGGTAAAATGCATTTATTAGGCAAACGGCGATCTTAGCCGATGTGCTTCGGCAATCGGCTGGGCCACTGATTAACGGCCTCGGAAATGAGCTGCAATTCACGACAGTTATTCGTGACTGTTGCATCTGTGCCGTGTTTAGAATTGTTTAATTTGTTTTGTTCGAGCGTGTTTAAAACAATGGAGTTTCAATTTAAATTAGGTGTAAATAAATTTCAAAAACAGTTGATTATAAAAGAACGTGGCCGTCCTATGTCTGATCTTAATATTGAAGTGTCCGGTAAAAGCCGTGGAAAAACATATACGAGTAAATTTAATAAAGACATGTATCTACGAAATCAGTGGATTTGTGGATGTTCCGAAAAAAATGCTTTTTTCTGTTTTCCGTGTGCATTATTAGGCGCAGATAAAGAGGAAAAATTGTGGCGCGAGACAGGAGTGCGGGATCTAGTGCATTTAAGTGAAAAAATAAAGAAGCATGAAAACACGCAAACTCATATGAACAATGAAATGCGATTTGCATTATTTGGGAAACTTAATATACAGGCCCAACTTGACTCTGCTTATTGGATAAATATACAAAAACACAATGAAGAGGTGACGAAAAACAGGTATGTTTTGTCAAATATAATTGACTGTATAAAATTCTGTGGGGCTTTTGAGCTCGCCTTACGAGGACACGATGAATCTGAAACATCAGATAATCCTGGAATTTTTCGTGGTTTAGTGAATTTTTCTGCTGAACTTGATAAAACACTTAGTGAACACCTTACAAATGCAACAATTTTCAAAGGTACCTCAAAAACAATACAAAATGATATTTTGGATTGCATGCTAGAAGTATACGCTGAGGAGATTTTAAACGAAATCAATGAAGCCCCATTTTTAGCAGTGATAGCTAATGAGACAACGGATGTTTCTATGAAATTTCAAATGGTCATTGTTTTTCGTTATGTAAAAAACGGTGCTCCAGTTGAAAGGTTTTGGACTTTTTTGCTTCCAGAAAAACATGATGCTGAAACCTTAGCTAACACAATTTTGAATGTTTTAGACCCAATATTAAAGAATAACAAAAATAAGCTCATTGCACAAAGTTATGACGGAGCAGCTGTTATGAGTGGGATACATGGCGGAGTGCAAACAATAATTAAGAGAAGATATGAAACTGCTCATTTTGTGCACTGTTACGCCCATCAACATGTTCTATTAATTCCCAAGAACGCGTATTTTTTGGAGATTTACATGATATACCTGGATTTTTTAGTCATTCACCTCAAAGAATAGCTGTCCTAAATCAAATAGTTGGAAAAAATATTCCTCGTCCAATCCCTACACGCTGGAATTTCAATATTCGTACAGTAAATGTCGTTTACGAATATAGAGACTTTATTATTGAGTGTATGGAGCAACTAGAAGAAGAGTCAAATGCTATTACTTCCAAGGAAGCAAGAGGACTTAGACGTATTCTGGAAGATCAAAATTTTACTTTCTGGCTGACTGTTTTTCATTATATTATGCCACATGTTGACGTTTTGTACAATAATCTTCAAAAAAAGAACATGGACCCAACCGAAGCACAGAAAGCTATACATGTTTTTGAGCAAAGTATTAACAATGTCCGAAATAAAATAGACCCTATCATACATCAAGCTTCAAATTTAAATGCGGCGCCTAGTGTCCAAAAAAGGAAACGCCCAAATAACAGCCAACAGGATCACCGTATTGCCTGTCTAGAAGTTTGTGATGTTATTATAAACAATGCAAAAGAACGGTTTGCATATACAAATCATCTAGTTGCCGCAACACTTTTATCTTCAGAACATTTCGAAAAATATAATAATGTTTCCTGAAAATGAATTGAATTTAACTTGTACAGCTTATAACTTCTTTGATAAAAACCGTTTGCGAACAGAACTGTCAGTTTTGTATTCCAATATCGAGTGTAGAACATTAAAAGGTGCAGTGCCTTTACTAAAATTTATAATTTCTAATAATTTAGAGGACACATTAACAGAAACCAAAAATTTGATACAAATTCTGGTGACTACGCCAATGACCACAGCAGAAGCTGAACGTAGTTTTTCAACTTTAAAACGGATCAAAACATTTTTAAGAAATTCATTGTGCGAAGACAGATTAACATCCCTTTTCACACTCTCGATAGAAAAAAAGTTCATCGCTTCAATACCGAACTTTAACGATAAAGTAATCGAAAAGTTTGCGACAAAAAAGGACCGGCGTATTAATTTCCAATTTAGAAAAATGCAATAAATGTAAGTTAATCAATATGTTAGTCAATAATGTAGTCTGTGGTGGTAGGCTTTCTGTAGATATTAAATGTAAAAGAATTATATTGAAGGTCTTTAGTGATCAATAAATCTAGGAACGGAAGTTGGATATTAACCTCACCCTCAAAAGAAAATTTTATATTCACATACAATGAGTTAATATATTTAAGAAAATCGTCTACATCAGACCCATACAGGGTTGCCACCAGCCTGGAAACCTGGAAGGGACTAGTTTATTGATTTTTTTTTATATTTGCATCTTATAAAATAGGTTTTTAGTTGTTCAACTGTACAAATAAAATTTTTATAAAATTAATCCTCTAGCCATAATCGATTTTTGAAATTTAAATTTAATGGTTACATACGTCATAAGTGGTAAGTGACGTGTTTCAATAAGATTGGTAGAAAATTTGCGATGTTGTCGATATGCTTTAATATTAACCGAGAAACTTATCTCTCTCTCTTATTTATTGTCATTAAAAAGAGATAAAAATATCGATATTTTTGTTCTCTGTTTGACACTTTATCAAATAAGGAGTGAAACACTAAACAAAATATTCTGTCATTTTCGTTAGTTTAATTTGTTGTTTGGTTGTGTTTGGTTTATGAAATAAATTACTTCTGTACTATTTTTGGTTCGAAAATAAAAATCCCTAACACCTTCTCTTGGTGTTATAGTGGTTCCTTAAAAAATAACCAATAGAAGTAATTGTTCTCTCGGAAAGCAACCCTTCTATCGGTACAGTGGCATTTTCAATAGAACCACGCACACTTTCTATTGGCTGTTCTATTCTATCACCGTCAAGAAAAGGGGTCTTGTTTGTTTATTACAGATAAACACGATTTTCTCTCCTGTCATATATCTTGTCAACTGGTACAATCAGTTAGTCACAGAACACGGTGTTTTGTGCCGCCAGTTCTTTGAGAATACTTGAAACGAACGTAGCTAAACTGTGACAACGTTGACTTTTAAACACACTTCATTATTGGTTATTATTTGGCGCTTCGTTTAAAACTTACTAATTATTTATTGCTAAATTTTACGAAATGAGAAAAATTAATTGCAAAATGAATACCAATATAAGTAAGTAGGTATCTTATCCTAAATATATATTGCTATCATTTTGATTAATATGATCCTACTAAACTAGTCCATTGTCAGGGAATTTAAATTTTTTTAATAAAGTCAGGGAAAAGTCAGGGAACTTTTAAAAAGTCTTAATAAAGTCAGGGAAATATTACAGAATAGATGTTATCTTTAAAATAATTTACAAATATTAATTTGGTCAGGGAAAACCTGGAAAAGTCAGGAAATTTCATGATGCAAATTAGGTGGCAACCATGCCATAAACAAAACAAAGCAATCATCCACATACCTAGAATGAAATAACAAATTATATCTAAACTGGGTGATTTAGAGAAGAGATTTCTCATTACGTTATTTCCTAGTTAATAGTGAGTTAACTGACATACTGCGGACCCCTCTATAAGAAACCATGTGTTACTAACTTCGAATTCTTCTTCACATAAATGCGATTTACTTTTTGGTTAATGAAGATTTAGGATTTTTCATTTCAAACCAATCTGTGCTAGTTCTTTAGTTGTAATTAGTAAAATACTGTTTTCCCTTTTAGATGTTCGATCATTGTCTGGCTCCTAACACGTTAGGCGACGGTACGGGTTGTGATAACATGACAGCTATAATAGTCCAATTTAAATCGAACATAATGAAAAGATCTGCCTCTCCTCCCGTCGACAATGATAATTCGAAAAAGATGAAGACTGAAGAACCGGTTTCCTCCGATGCCGGTACGACTGCATGAAAAAAAAACCGCAATTTTTTTATTGTAAGTTTATTTCATCTAAAAGTTGAGCCAGTTCCGTTATAAATGATTGTTGTTCTTTTTTGTGGTAAGATTTTAAAAATTGATGAATTTTCCACGAAATTTATACGATAATTTATACTAAGATATCAAGTCGTTGAGAAAATATTAAATAAAAAGTTATTTCCAATATATTATTTTGTATAAAAAAACAACTTATTTCGTTTTATTAAATCACTTACTTGGTAATTAACACCATTGGGTATATAGTTTGCTTGTAGGTAAATGTATATTATTTTATTATTTCAAAGATTATGTTGATGAAAAACGATCGTCTGTAATTATATTTTTTTGTGTTTAAATTTTCTACTTGCCGGCACTTTTTTTATTTTTTTGTTCTGTTTTTCTGAAATTTTATATGAATTTGCATTAATTTTGCTTTTAAGATCTATTTACATCTAAATACTACATAATTTTGTTGATGAAATTTCGTTTTTATTGTGGAATAAATGTGTACCATATTTCTAATTTACAAATTCTACTGTTAAAAGCCAAAATGAAGATTTTCAATGTAAAATTGAAGCTATTAGTGCATGAAGGTGTTAAGTCACTTTTTAACAGTTTTGAGATATTAAGGATAAAAGTAATGTTGTCGGAGGTTTTTCTTCTTCAACTGAAATTAAAATCGGAATGCATCTATAAGCCGACAACAACAATTATTTTAAAATTATGAGTCAGTTTTTAATTTCTTTTTGTGGTGAAAGATGCGTTTTTGAATTAAAAAAAAACTGAGTTAGTATCTTCATGCACAAACTTTTTTTTGTCATTTGAAACGATTACGAATTAAGAAAGTGTTAACTTATATTAATTTATAGAAAAAATAGAAAAACAAGCAATATTATTCACTTTAGGATCGATTAAGACTTATATAAAATCCTCTTAAGTGTTCTGGAATGAATGAAAGTTTTTTTTTGGCTGCTATGGGTCTTGAATTATTTAATGGATTAAAAATAGTTTTGTACGTGTTGCTTTGTGTTTAATAATATCCACCATTTTCCAATCTTTTTTTTCGTCTAGGGAATATCTATACTTAGTCATTCCAAATTGATCGACCCTTATCCATCTTAACTTTCCTTAAAGGGTATTTTCTCCAGTGTTACTTTTCTTTATGTCAAACAAATTCAACTTTTTAGGGAGTTCTTTTAAATCGATAAACTTGTCCTCCATTCTGGTTAACCAAAACGGATTCCATCTTCTAGCTTCTCTCATTAGTGTCATGTACTGATCAACCGTATTTATGTTTTGGGCTATTCTAATAGCTTTTTCTACTGCGCCAAAGTCTCTGTCGATATCCATGAAACTGTGGCCAACTTATGGAAACTTGTGATCAACAGTTTTAACACGTTCCCTGTCCCACGAACTATATGTGGGTCGTAAGTGTATGTTTGTTTAGTTGTAGCTTAATATTAAAGTGGACGTGTCAGTAAGTTATTATTTTCTTGAAGAGGACTCTGAAGAAAAGAAAAAGCTACATTTTTGTAAAAAGTACGATTTATTCGGTCAAAAAATAACTGAGATACAGCTTATCAAATGTTAGTTTAAAAAATAAAAGAAACATTCTTATAAATGTACTAGAAATTTAAAAACTGTGTACAAATGGAGAAAAAAACGAGAAAAATATACAGAATCAATGATTTCCTCCGTAACAAGGGATGCAATATGCTTGGTTGCACTGACGACAAAAAGTTGAAACTTTCTTAGCTTTTTTACATGCTTCTTTTGATGTCATAGTGTCTCTCAACTTGGTATAACACCCATGACAACGTTTTCTGTATATTTTGCCATCACTACCTCTAGTCAACTCTTCTAACTTGTGAGATCCTTCCTCTTCATTTTGCTGCTTTGTTGTTTTTTCGTTTGTTTTGAGATGGCTGCGAATAAGAGATTCCCTAATTTTCAGCACTGATAACTCGTCTTTCGCTGGACGCACAGAATTATACAAAATATAGGTGTTGACAACAAGAGTCCCACAAATTATTTCAATGGCCAATTTTTTAAACCATACCAAAGACTTTCGAAGACAAGTGTAATAACTTGACAATTGGTCAGAGATGTCTACACCCTGCTTTCCCTTGTTATAGTCTATTACAGCTAACGGTTTTACCTTATCTTCTCCGTTCCTCTTTTTTTTTTTTTGACACGTGGAAAGTATGTGGACATCACGTTGATCATGCCACTTGAAGAAAGTGATAAAATTATTTTGTTTTCTCACTATCTGCCCTTTTTTCAGTTTGCTATCAACTACGTCCTTTGGGAGGCCTACTCTATTCTTCCTTACTGTACCTAATAAATTGGTCCTTCTTTCGTAAAGGTATTTCGCAAGGTCAATGCTGGTATAATAATTGTCAGTTATAATCAATCTTCCATCATCTAACAAGGGCTCAATCAGATCAATAACAGTACTGCCAGGAAGATCCAATCCTTGACGCCTTTCATTTTGCCCACTATATATCTTTAGATCCCAAGTGTATCCAAGTGGAGAGCATACTTTGAAAATCTTGATACCATATCTGTGGGCTTTAGAAGGATTATATTGTCGAAACTTCAGAAGACCTCTGAAAGGAACCATAGTCTCGTCCACAACAACTGTATCATCAGGAGAATAAACATTTTTTATGTTATTTCTAAGAAGATCTAGCAAAGGTGCGATTTTTGACAAGCGGCTCTCTGATGGCACTGTTTTGTCTTCGAAATGCCAACATTTTAGCAGTAATGTAAATCTGTTATACTTTATGGGAATTCGATGGAAAAGTTCGTGGTGATACAAAGGATCCTTTTTCCAGTAACATTCTATGGTAGGGAAGTTTATAAGTCCCATAAGCAGAAGCATACCTAAAACAAACAAAAAATTGTTGGGATAAAGATAAGATCACTAAGTTCAAACAACTGTATAAAAAGGTCATTATCAATTACAATATTTACCCATAAATGTTTTCATTTCTTCTCTGTCAGTGTCATACCACCTATAAATTCTTGCTGTGCGTACTAAACGTTTATTGCGTTGAAGTTCTACAGCATAATTATTTGTTTGTTCAATTATTAGGTCAATAATATCGTTAGTTATATATAAACTAAAGATATCTATAGGTTCCATATCTTGAGTAATTTGAAGGCTTGCACCACTCGCTGAACTAAATGTAAATCTTGAAAAGTTAAGTATGGTTGATGACCAGAAATCAGGATCATTCCCATTTAATTCATCTTCTGACTCTACTTCACTATTTTCTTGCTCACTTTCTTGAATATCATTCTCATTTCCCGTGTCCTCATTATAACTTGCATCTTCGTCTTCACTTTCGTAATAATTCCGGGTCTGTCAAGCTGTCGTCTGAATCAAAATCACTGCCAGAACTTATTTCGGATAAATGTTCCGCAAAATATTCTAACTCTCTTTGGGGTAGTTTACGTTTTTTTCCGAACATAGCGGTATTTTTGAAAGGAAAAATGTACAAATAAATAAATAAACACGTCTTCGCATGCACTGCTAAGACTACCCAAGCAATACTGGCAGGCTGAAACAGATATTAGCACGTGATTCTGCAATGTTGCCACATAACTAAAGATTTATTTTACGACCCATATACTGGTCGTAGGACGTAGTAAGTGTACCCAAATTACCATAACGTCCTACGACCTATATATGGGGCATACAAATACGTTCGAATTTAAATGGCGACGTGTAACGGTCAGCGAAGAAACAGCATTTGGACAGGGAACGTGTTAATCTACATTTTTCTGGGCAAAGTTGTTTTCCAACTGCGGATGATATTTCTAAGACCTGCCTATTTTTATAGTCAGTGTATGCTTTTCCTTTTTCTCTGTTCAACATATTAATTTTTCTTTTCCAATTCTTTGGCTGAGCTTGAAGCTTCCTAGATTTTTTTTCACTTATTCTTTAGTTGATTTCAACTCCAACCTCAGGAATATTTATTTCTTCTTCGATTTCTAAAAACGAAATAGGTATTTATTTAACGGCCAAAATTATAAAACTAAATTGCTTAACTTTATTAATATAAAAATATTACCCGTAATCGCATATTCTTCAACTTCGATCGTTTGATTGTTTTCATTCAGATCATTTTCAATAATTTGAATAGGTAGGTCATTAACAATTTGTGTTTAATTACCAGAGATTTGTTGATTTTCAACTTGGTCGGTTTCATTATTTTCCTTTAGCCCTTTTTGTTTAATTTGAACAGCTTCTTTCAGGTTAAAAATTTGTGCTTGATTTTTGTATTGTTCTGAAAACAAAAGAGAATATTTTATTTATAGTACTCAGAATGTCTGAAGAAAATATTTGTTACGGTCCTGTGAAATATATTGAAAGAAAAGCACATACCAGGTCTTTGTAGGACTTGTTCTTGGTTTTTCAAAAGAGGAACTATATTTTGTTTTAATATCTTGTCAGCTCTTATTACTTTCTTAAATATTTTTTTTCTTTTACTAGAACAGTTTTCAGCACTTTCTTCGTCGGTAAAATCAGATTCTGGTTGGTAATCCGAGCCAGAATCTAAAAATTATTCCTTACCAGGAACAATCAACTTCATACTAGTTTATACTAGGAGAAAGTGCTAACTCAGCAGATAACCCCTTCTTGCAGCACTTTTAAGAATTAACACCTTCTTGCTTCAAATATTTTCAGCAAAACATGAGTTAACGTGTTTTAAATTCTTAAAATCTCTGGTGACATCTATGAACCAGAGTCTGTTCTAATGCATAGGAAATGAGTTAACACCTTGATATAAACATGACTTTATCGGCATTTCAGAAAAAAGTGAGTTAACACCTTCATGCACTAATAGCTTGAATTGTAAAAATAATCACATAATCTTACTTTTCGTCCAATATTAGATTTTTTTCGTAGATGGTGTCGGTATAATATGATGATTTTTCTGCGTCAGCCGGAATAATGTAACAAATTTTGTAGAAACTTGAAACATAAATTATTTTATTTTAATAATTTATTATCACAAACAGTATAATATATAAAATTTAATAAAAACAACGTGTTGTAGAATAAAATAAGAAAATTTGTATGATTTTAACATATATTAAGTTGACTTATTGTTAAAACATTAAATGTCTTTTATTTTATTGTTTTATTTTAGTTTTCGATTTGTTAAATGTATGCCATGTTAGAGGTGCCTTCAGTTGTAAAAACCCGTGGCGATTTTCATTTTGTAATATAACTGTATTTTTATGTAGTTTGTATTAAAATTTGCGAGATTTTTTAACAGCGCATTTTATTAGGCCGTTCTCAATATGTCCTTATTGATAATCATCCGTGATAGCCATTTAACAGTTAAATGAAATAACAGAAACATAATTTTTCACGAATGTTTGACGTCATATCTAACCTTAATAAAACCGTCCATAACAAGTTCCGTCGCGAAAAAGTGCCTTGTTATTATACGCTTCGTTCTCCGCTAGTGTTGACAGGGAAAGTGTGACGTCAAAATTTGTGTTCCATGGTGGTAAACAGTGAAATGTCAACGAAATTATTCCAAACGACAAGACATTATAAATCCCCCAAAAAATACCCTTGAAAATTGAATCCCCAAAGAGTAAAAAAATCCCTCAATATGGTAACACTGTCGAAAGGGAACAAATTGGTGGCGCCACATTAACAAGAGGAACTGTCACAGGATGTTACAAATGGTAAAAAAGAAGAATTTGTCCTATGGTCGATTATGTAAAAATGAATTGTTGAATGAATAAGAAATTTACATTCGATTACGTAAATTGTTGAGAATTTAAATAGTGTATAACTTTTAACTACACAAATTACGAAAAATATTAAATTTTTCAACTGAGCTCGCTTCACTCTTTTTATAATCTATGGAATGGAGTGTTACTGGCTTCATGTTGTCTTTTTACACTTCAGCTACTCTCGCGCCATCTATTATTTGCTGCTTACCACTGGACAGTTTTTCGACGTTATTCCTATGCAAGTTGGTTCTCCTTCCTTCTACCCTCCATACTCTTATGCCTGTATGCACCATTGTACAATTTCTCTGATTAAGACTTTAACCGTGATTACTTAATGTTTTTCTTATGCACCAAGCCTTTTTTCTCCTAATCAGCAATTAACTTTTAACCGCCCGATGGCCTGGGATTAAGACTAGATAACCGCGGTTAGTTAATAAGTGAGGTTAGGATGTTTTGTTTGGTTCTGATTTCTGATTTCATTTACATGTATTTTTGTCAATAGTGAGTAGTGATAAACTGTGGTAGTGAAAAATAATTATGGAAGTGGAAGACATATTATTTGATGATGAACTAGACATTAATGACATAGTGTTAGATGGGTTTCCTAGTCGTTGGAATGAGAGAAAAAATTATTTCGAAGCCCTGGATGACCTTAGTTTCTTTCGTCGCTTCCGCCTCACGAAACCAACAAAGGTAGATCTTTTTGAAGAGGTTGCGAATCCCTAACTTATGATAATAGGGTGTAAGTATACCCTATGCAATTTTATGTCTCCAATAACTATGTGGAATTGCACTTTAAACTGTATTCTTAAAACAAAAGGAAACAAATTAAAGCTGACAATTACCTATAATTTTGTTGTGTTCTGTAATCGCGCCTTTATTTTATTTTTATTTATATATTTATTGATGAGATCTAGTAGTTAAGAATAACATGTGTCATGAAGATTCGATTTGAAGTTCTGTCATTAATTTATGTAAAATCGAAATACATTCTTTTAAATAATATGTAATGTTATTAGTTACAACAAATTTCAAACACCCGAATCCCTCTTTGTCCGTAACCTTCACATTAATCAACATCAAATTGAGACAGACATGACGGATTCCTAGGAAAATTGCGATGTTGCCAGCTGGCCATAATTACCAAATCACGATTAGCTAATTTGAGTGCAAAATTCTTTGGTGCATCGAATCGACTTTTTAACCGTGATTAGGCACTTAGCCATGGTTAGCTAATTACGATTAAACGTGAAAATGGTGCATACAGGCATTAAGCTTAAAATATACTAACCTTGAGCTTTGCACACAGAACAGAAATAACATTAGGTTACCTAAATCCGATAAAAAAGAAGACAAAAATTCACCACAATAATTCAAATTAAAATAGGTAAATCAGAACCAAAACAATTAAATGGTTAGTAACCAGCAATGATATAGTAATATCCGATTTCTTATTTCTTCACACTCGAGGTAGGTGTTATGCATAGAGTTCATATATATTTTTAGTTCCAAGACAGAAGAGAGTATGATACAAAAATTTGTTGTATCACGGTAAGAGAGTTTCTGTCAAAACCATAGAAAATATGTGTTTCTATGACCAAAACCTTAGTACAAAAAGGCCAAAACAAATAATATCTAGAAAAATTTGTAAGGTTATGTTGATTTTTCAAAATCTGTGATATATTAATTATATCATGTCGTTTTTACAAGTATTTAATCCAATAAAAACAGCATGTAGACATATAAGTAAACATCAGTTTGTTTGGTACAATGAAGGAATTCAATATCCCGGGTTTAAATATTACCCACGGCAAGTTAAAACCTTACTTCTTTAAAACTAGTTGTTATTTGTAAAATTTTTAGGAATTCCGATTTTAAAGATCCTCCTTATAATCCTTCAAAACTATTCAGAGTTGAAATAATTAAACCGTTAAAAGGAACGCCTTACTGGGAAAAACATATTTTGAAGGAGTTCAAGCTAGATGGAAAGGTACAGAACTTTTTAATAATTAAACTTTTTAAGACCAGTAAACAATTAAATGGTTAGCAGAAACTTTGGTGCAATAAATTTAATCTATTCTATTTTGTTATAGAAAAATTCATTTGTAATTGTTAAAAATATACCAGAAAACAACCAAAGGTTATGGAAAGTTAAACACATGCTTAAAATAACACCTATAACATTTCCTGATGGTTTTCCAAAAGAAGACGATATCACATACCTTCAAGAAAATGGTGAACTAAGAATTATTAAAAAAGTTGACTCTGCCCATGAACAAAAATTGCAAGTATTTGAAAATTTCCATAATGATGTTAAACGGTTAGATGGTGATACTTTAAGAAGACAAAGTAGATTGAAATGGTTAAATGGATGGGATAGTCCTTAATTTTATTGTTATAAATAAAAGTTAACTATTTAATTACAGTTAATTTTGTGTTTTCTTTCTTAGACATGTTGGTACACATTTTTTGGAAAATAAAAAAAATATATATACATAAAAGTTTATATTACACAAGGACACATCTAGATATTTGAAAAGGAACATACAATTTTATTTAATAAAGATAATAAATATATTTAAAAAGTTACTACTAAAAACTAAATATTGTATTACATATTTAGATAAAATATTTCTTTATGAAAACTTTTTAACTATTCTTTTCCTCTTAGACACTCTACATGCCTGTCATCCATTGAATTCCAATTTCCCTACAATATCTCTCACTGTTTGTAAAAGATTAGTGTCATGGCTACTATTTTCTAATAATATTGAATGTAGATTAGTCATGTAGTTATCAATATTTTGAAGGGTGGCCACTTCTTTGATACCTAGAATAGAATAAAGAGTAACACACAGAACAACATTTAAAACATCAATAAAGAACAAAGCAACAACAAAATATCAATATCCCATTTCTCCCTACTAAAAATATGAGCACCACCATATTTAATGCAAAAAATAATTTGAAAGCATATTTTTTTGCAGCTTAACAGAATAGCTGGCCAAAATATGGTTAAAAATTGTATTAATTTAAAAGTTACCTTTTATATTTCAGGATTAGAGAACAAAAACAAATATTAATCATCGAAAATCACTTTATTGTTTTTCAAAATATTCCCCATGAAGATCTATTTACTTTTGCATGCGTTTGAACCAATTGTCGAAGCACTTTTGCCACTCTGATTGAGGTATCTCCAAAACATGCATTCTGAATGTAGCAACTGCTTCTTCAGGTATCGAAAAACGTTGAGCTCTCAGTTTTTTTTTTTTTTTTACATACGGGAATAAAAAAGAAGTCATTCGGTGCCAAGTCAGGACCATGCGGCGGATGACTCATCAAATCGATGTTTTGGGTGCTCAAAAATGCAGTTGTTTGAGCCGATGTGTGGGAGCTCGCATTGTCGTGGTGAAGAGTGATCAGTCTTCGGCGGTTGGTTTTCCAAATTGTGTGGGATCCAACGAGAACAAATTTTTTGACCGTCAAATGTTGTCTCAATCTCACGATAGGTCACATGACGATCTTGCAATATCAGTTCGCGCACAACATCAATGGTTTTCGGGACAACAACTGATGTTGGACGACCTGCACGAAATTCGTCTTGGAGTGAACTACGGCCACGAATGAATTCACCATACCATCGATAAACAATGGTTCTTGATTAAGCTTCATCGGCAAAAATTGAATTAAGTTCATCCATGCACTGTTGCTGAGTTAGTCCACGTCCGAAAGTTGTAAAAAATAAACGTACGAAAATATTCACGATTTAATTCCATTTTTTGACCGAGATGAATTTTTTAAGTTACTGTAAACCACACAAATAGAGCTCGTATGTCAAAACGTTCTGAGTACGTATAACCTCAAAAATGTTTAACTTTACGATAGACCTGTCAGTTGTCAGATTGCAACACCAGGGTTGCCAAATCCCGAAATATAAAAGGCAACCCTCGAAACACAATTTAGAAATACAGTTTCATGTTCATTTTAAATGACCTAGTTGATGTTGCAAATTACTCAAAGGCAAAGGAGAGTATCGGTTTTTGGGCTAATGACCGTGAACTCGGCCACCCCTCGGCGGTGTTAAGCTGCGGCAGCCAGGAAACGCCAACTCGGAGACAAAAATAGTTAGGTTAGGTTCCGTGCCTCGGGGGTTGGATGAGGGAGGCTGGAAGTGGTTAGGTTAGGTACGGTTCCACTTCTTGGAGCTGTAAGACCTTGCCGGGTGTGGAGTGACAAATTCCTCCTTTTACGCGACGTAAGTGTAATAAAACCCCGCTAATTTATAAGGTGAACGGTCCTGGCAAAGTGTGGAGCCATACCTATACATTTCGCTTTGTGATTAATATTAAGGTAGGGGGATACGCGTTTCTCGGCAACGGCATGAGCAATAAAATCGGTTTTTGGGTAATAAATTATCAATAAATTATGGTACTGGTCCGGATCCTCCCCCGTAAAATGTCTGCGCAACTTAATATACATGAGAAATCCATAAGTTAGTGCAAAGTAGAACATTCCTCAATGGCGAGTTTCAAGAGGCTACTTTCATTAATGTGTAGTTCTCAGAATTACTAGGAATAACCCTATTTTTCCTTATTTTATAAATAGTCAAACCCCAAATTCAATGACAGTAAACAATATATAAGACTTTACTTCAGTTAAAACAAATATTTAATAATAAAAATTGTAAAAACTTACCTGGTAATTTTACACCTCCAAATCCAGTTGTCAGAGTATTTCTCAAATGATTTAAATGTTGCTGAAGAGAAGAATTATTTTTTTCTTGCTGCATAATCTCTCCTTCTAATTTTGATATGGCTACTTTCATATTTTCAATGTGTTTTGATAGAATGGCATTTTGTTGTTCATAGTCAGTATTAACTTTTCTGAGCTGTCTTAATTCGGCATCTCTTGTTTTATTATGATCTAGGAATTCTTCAGTGAAAATAGGAATATCAAAATTACTAAAGTCCATATCTTGCAGATCCTTATGTATGGTAGGTTGATTGTGGAAAGTCTAAAAAAAAATTAAATGATTTTATGCTAAATTAAAGTGTTTACTACTTACTGGATTGGGTATTTTAACAGGTTCTTCTTTCTCTTTAGATTCTTTCAGTTTCTTTTCATTCTGTTGTTGTGTAAATAATTTGTATGCCTCCGTTTGTTTATAGGCATTGAATTCTTTAGTATACCTTTCTCTATCTTGCTCTGCTGCATTCAAATACTGTTGTTTTTTATCTACTGGTAAATTACTCCATTCACTTGCCAACATTTTTGTTATATCTGCAAATGACAAGCTTGGATTTTCACTTCTAACTGCTTCTCTGCGATCGTTTAAGTACCTTACATACCCTAAAAAGAATAGATTTATTAAAGGTTTACACAAAAATCAAGATTTTACCTGTTAGGGGAACTCTAGGAGCTGTACTATCCTTAGGCTTCTTGCGTTTTTTGGCTTTTAATGCTTTAGGTTTTTGAGAAGTATCTGATATATCTGCTGCTTTGGCTTCCAAAGTAACATTTAAAGATTCTGTAGATTCAGACTTTGCTTCATCAACGGTTTTAGAAGAATTTTCCATTTTAGGGCTAACCGTAGTTATAATGTTCAATATTAATGTTTTTAAATATTTAACCTTTTTCCTCGTGTAAGTAGACACAAAAATATTTTATGCTTGTTTGGAGATGTCGCAAAATTGACCTATCAGTGTTCATAGAACATATTACAAGTTATAAGTCAAGAATTTGTATCGTCTAAAGTTGTTATAAACTGACTCAACAATAATTAAGATTATAGTTCTTAAACAATTTTAAGAATTTGTAAAAACTTGTCCATCTCTTCATTTTGTTTAATACATTAAAATGATAATTATTTTAATAATTATTTAGTGTAAAAGATCGGAACGCAATTCAATGTCACATTTGACAGTGACAGTAGCTACTCAACCAAACTTCGTACTTTTAATAATAAATGAAACGCCAAAATGATCAAAGTGTATGCTGGAATTTAATTATATATTATTCGTTATTCCATTATAAAATCGGTCCTTTTAATGAACTAAAATGAAAATATGAAAGTATATGGTTTGTGAGTAATATTAAAACCACAGGTGATAACAACGCTTGGTTGACGTGTCGTTCTGTAGTTAGCGAAGTCTAACAGTATAAATGTTAGATAATAATATAATAACAATATAAAATGTAGAATGTAGCAGGCACTCCGTGACGAGTTCATTAATGAATTTTGAACCCGTGGAAGCCGAGTGAAGAGGTATGTAATTTATTTATTTATTATGGTCAAGTATATAAATATTTATTTACGATTTGATATTAAAGTTTATCTTTTATATTTACAAATTAATTTAAGCTTTTGCTCCCAACAGTTAGGGGAAATGTACATACAAATGTAAATTTATGACTTTTTTATTTAATTTTTATATTAAGGCAAATATTTTGTTGATAGCTTTTCTTTTTCCTATTGGTAAAATTACCTATATCTTATTTTTATTAATAACTATTAGTGCGTTTGCAAACAATTTTGATCAGGTTTAGGTATGTAAGTAACCACCCACAATTTTTGGTGTTGTCTTACAAACAAAAATTTTGTTATTTCATATTTATACTATATACCTAGTCATGTTATTTTGGATAATTTTTATTTGATTTTGTAGGTTTTGAGACACATTGTTTTTTTTCTAAAAATATATAGAAGCTATTTTTT